>JAQISU010000094.1:20250000-20740000 GCA_029339505.1 Unio delphinus | reverse complement strand
TATACACCCATTCGTATTGAAATATATCAGCCATTTCTCTTGATTAATCTAGTTTTTATTTCACTTTGTGGGAGGTAAAATTCAACTGTTTGCCAAATAAGTCTTTTATTTTGCATGTCATATTCACATATTGCATTCCTTCTCTTTTACTTGCGTACAAGAGTATACAGATATGATACGTGTGACCCTGAGCGTTTTAAGTTAACCTTCAGTGATAACATATTGACAAAAAGTGATATCCTTCAACGGCAGGCATTTAAATGAGATTTGTGTAGCCTTTTGAGTTGAGAAAATTAATGGCGGTCTAAAGATAAAATGTAGATACAAAATCTATAAACAACTAAAACCAGTACATGCCAGTATTAAAATGAGTTTCGTGTACCACAACACAGTGGGAGAATATACAATTTTGAACTAAAACATTTAAATCCAATTTGAAGTATTCCAAAAGGCACCTTTTTTAAACTGAACTCCATGTTAAAATGTATAATGGATATAAACTATTTATACAATCATTTTGAATGATTTGTATGTATGTATATATATATATATATATATATATATATATATATATATATATATATATATATATATATATATATACGAAAAGTTAAACATAACCGAATTAAGTAAGCATTGCATCAATCATTTTTTACATTTAAGGAATATATTCATTATAGATTCTAAACATTGCTTAACATTTACAGGTGGCTTGGGAATGAAATCAGGTCGATCAACGATATTATATACCAGAACGTTCAACAACTGGTAGTTAACACCCTTTCCGCAGAGTATATCCTCATCGCATTTGCGTCGAAAGATCGATTTTTTTCTTCAAACGTTTTCGTATGCAGGTCTAAATGTAAATTCATCTTGAATCGTATTTCTTTCTTTCATGTTTAAAGATACATAAACAAGTACAATTGCCTTATAAACGATTTCAATGTATACTGGGCTTTTGCACGCTTGTACCTTGGTCATTTATGGGCAGTGGCATATGCTTTATCTGCGCTGGAAATGGACTCACTCGCCCATTCACGACTCTCCTGCTGCCTTGCAGGTCGGATTTGGTTAGCCAAAGACTAAGAGAGTAAACCTTATAAGAATCTCCGGAGTGGAGACCCTAAGGCAGCTGGACGATGTAATACATCCTCTTCTGGCAACTCCTTGGTCTGGAGAGGGATGGGCTCCGCCAGACGACTTTTGCCCAAGATACAAATCTATGCACTATATTTTATATAAACTACATAATTTACAATAATATGCAAACATTTGCTAAGTTCAGTTGTTACACAGCCGTATTTTCTAATAACTCTTAACAAACATGGACTCTACAGCTTCTGCTAACTTAGGCCTCACCATTTCCAAATCTGCACAGCTTACAGCGTTAGTGAATTCCTACGTCATGTGCCAGTGTGAAAAATTTGCGCCCTTGGCTGTCATCTGCCTTACAATGTATGGGTGCCCTCTCTTTTATTTTGTTACACACTTCGTGCATGGACGATGCATATGCATGAGAATTGCTTATTGACATTTGTCGTATTACTTTGTATTATTGTACTTTAGCTGAAACATCGTTTCTTTGTTTCTTTCATGTAAATAACATCTGCATCGTTTGGCGTGTGCTTGTTTCATTGATATGTGATTGTTTCGGTAGATATTGTGTTGTTTTATTTGGCCCCGTTTGTTTTATTGAGTATTAATCTTATTTTACTTGTCTCAGCTGAAACTTGTTTGTTGTATTGGTTCAACCATTGCTTTAAATGAATATTGATCTTATTGTCTGGTTTCGTTGTAGCTTTCCTTACTTGCTTTTAAAATGTTTCTATTATTTTAATAATATAATTTTGGCGGTGATGTCTTTCCATAGATATAGATGTTGAAATACCACAAGATTATCGTATTGCGGCTCTCCTCCGTTTTTTTTTTTTAAACAGGGTGCCTGTTCGTGGCCGAATAGTCTTAAGCGATCGTATTGCCCGATAACTGCTATCTCATCTCTGTCCGCGTGGGTTCTAGTCTCGGTTTAGCTAATGTGGGTAACTGAGAAAGTTCGCCAGTATCTCCCCTTCAGTCGGTGGCTCTTACAATGATTTTCCAGGCTTCTTCCTCCGCCAGCTTGATATATACATTTCTATCACTTGATGTTTTTTCCAGGTTCAGCAATCTAATATTCCATTTTATGTACAAAATATGCATTAATGGCTTTTATTCTCCGCTTTAATGTTCTGTGTAAGTGCTTCCTGTGCTCATAATCCTTCTAAAGTCATGTCTTCGTGTAGAGATCCTTACTTGACTGATACTGAGAACTCTTCTGCGCTTTTCTGAAATATCTGAACTTATTTTCTTTTCCGTGGTACAGTCTCCAATATGTTTCAGGAATCTTCTATCCAATCATTATAGTAATTTTGTCATATGTTTACATCAGGTCTTGAATGCATTAGCTTTTTAATCTTTTTTGTCCATATATTTTACTCTGATCGCTTGCGAATCCATATCCCAATATCAGCTGTAAACCAGGTGATTGAGACTGTCTATGTACTTAGGCCTACAACTCCATTGTCTCCATTAAGCTCCAATATCACTGTTTTCTCAGGCTATACGCCTGAATCAATCTATCTAATGTTTCAAATGTTTCCTCTTATCTATCCAATGTTTCAAATGATGTGATTGAGAGCTTTTGTTTCTTACTGTTTTTCTGATTTATAAGTTATAACTGTGAAATATAATGTCAGATATAAAGCATGTTCCTGAAAATGACTCTGACTATCTTTCTTTATCACAATCACGTTGTACCTTTTTATATTTCGCCTTCTATAACACAGGTGATACTCCTTTGCCAGAATCATTAATTTAGATAATGAAAATACCATTGTAAACATTTTCTGGAACATCTTACTTCATTAACAATTTTCTAAGTTTAGAATTTGGTCATAAATGTTGATAATTGTCTCTCTTTTAAACAGATTAAATAAAATATTATGGAGACAGTCTATTCTGTTCTGCCTATTTTTCTGAATGTGTTAGAGGTTTTAATGAATTTCTAAATTTGTTTTCTGAAATTGATATGTGTCATGGGTTTGATATATTGATATACGAGTCACATGTATGGCTTAGAGAAAGGATGAAGAGAAAATATTTAGCTTCAAATATGTGCACATGAAATATTTTCCGTTAGAACCAAACAGTGTACGATTTGTTATGAAATCGCCAAATGTTCTCGAGCTGTAAAACAAAAGCTAATTTTAGGAAACTATCGTTACTTTAACTTCGGGTTTAATACTTAAAATTTGCTTAATATCCAGTGAAAAAATATTTCTATCAAGACAATTTTGAAACATCGAAATTAAGTGTTCAAAACGTCGATTGCTGCAGTCTTCCGTGACTTGATGTCAGAGGTCGTTTATATCGCTCTTTGAGTAACATTACTTTTGTTTTTTCAATTTATATATAAATGTGTACCCCAGTGTATTGAATCAAAAGGCAGAAATTGATTTGGAGGCCCGAATGTTTCTCTTCTTTATGTCACATTTATCATGATATGAGATCAAGAAAACAAAGTATTATAAATGCAACATTCATTCAATATTCAGATGAGAAAATGTATTACATACATGTATTTTAGTAGCCATGACTGTCACGTGTTGTCACACAAAAAGTATGATGTCAGACTGATCAGCTATGGATTAAAAAGTATTCCTGCAGGATAAAGTGAGTGTCATCAATTGGTATGAATCGGTGCCAAAACCTACATTGAAAAAGCTATGGGCAACATTTAGCGTACAAACGTAACTGTTTCACGTATTCTAAAGACGATTCATTCAACAAACATAAATTGAAACCCCACAGTAATACAAACAATCTGTCATTTCCATATGATATCAAGAGATACATGTGTTGCTGAGGATATCCTGGTAGAAATGCAATGTTCGACGCAGAAATTAAATTCTTAAAAGACAAACCCCAATGTAGATAAGGAAGATATAGTTTGTTTTTATTGCCTGTAATTCATTCCATTTGAGGATTCTGTGATGAAAGTTATTTTTAAGTTAATTGGACATTTTAACTGAGTTTTTGCAAGATAAAGTTATCTGAAGTTTTCACATAAATTTATTTCAATAGGATAATATGTTCCAAATACAAAGCAAATAATTTAAATAGTAGTTAAATGTTGCCCACCAATGGTCTGTTTGAACACATCTATGAGCTTTTTATAGAAAGTAATTTAGTAAAGTTATAGACAAGTTGTCATCACCTCTGTAATAGTAGACAGTTTGGAATTGGACAGTAATTAATGTTACTTTTCAGGTACTGGTAAAAGGTGTTCCTTAAACTTTTTGCGCTCAATGAGTCATTGAATGTGTAGTTAATTAATGATGTATAGACTGAATTATTTGATATCAAAAGAACTAACAAGAATACATATCTGATTTTCACTTCTTTTCTAGTGGCTTTATAGCTGTTGAATACCAAATGATTTTCATCAAGTTTACTTACTCTCATTTTGTCTGATAATAATCAGTTTCTTATCAACGACTCAGCTGTCGTTCATTTTTTAAATGTTAGTACTTTACCAATATACTCCACTCACTAGCTAAATGGTCGAATATATAATTTTATCATTTTTATTAAAACATTATGCAGAATTCTTGATTCTGATGACTAGCTCTCACTTCGTTAACCGAAACAACTGATCCGGTGCTGTCATTACCAAACTATGTTTATTTCTATATTGACGTTATCATGGTTGACGCCATGTCCACGTGTCATAACTAGCATATTGATCTAGTTTATTTTCCATATAGCCATGCGTAATATCTATTCTCCATTTTGATGTTCTTCCTGCGCGCTTTAATGTAACTAATACCTTTTTACTGTATTCATTTTGAAAAGGCTCCCATGATACAGTTTGCCTAAGTGAGAAAATCATGTAGGATATGCCCATCAAACGTGTCGACAAAGAGTGTCATTAATGGTGTCATCATTATGAAAGGCTCCTATGATACAGTTTGACTAAGTGAGAAAATCATGTAGGATATACCCATCAAACGTGTCGACAAAGAGTGTCAATAATGGTTTCATCATTATGAAAGGCTCCTATGATACAGTTTGACTAAGTGAGAAAATCATGTAAGATATTCCCATCAAACCTGTGGCAAACAGTGGCACTATTCATGTCATCATTATGGTTATGGCAACATAGACATCTGTTACAAACCTAACCTTAATACAGACAAGAATCATATTATATACTTATAAATAATTATCCTTATTTTCAATTTTTCCTTTCTCTTTTAAATGTTTCTTTATTGTAAGACAGAGTTAATCCTACTATATGACTCTTTTGTATTTTATGTGTCTTGATCATTACAAAATATTCGGCAACCTTTTGACCATCATTTCTTTCTATGGATATGTACTTTTCAGATACTGGTAAAAAGTGGTCCTTAAACTTCTTCCGCTGATTGAGTCATTGAATATGAAGTTAATAGTTAATCATGTATGGTCAAATAATACCTATAATGCATCATATGCCATGGTACGATATACAAAAGCACCATTCTCATAATTATTCCTGATCACATCATTACATGTGATGGATTTTATCAATTCTAAACAAGTGTACTCACTTGTACTGTAAATTACAGCACTGTAGTTTTGATTTTATGAAGGTCTGAAATACTGGGCATTAACATTTGACAGTACAATATAAAATATTTCCAATACACATAGCAAACTTTTTATATCATTTTAAAGTAAGCAAGCAGACGAATTATTTAGTCAGACTTAATTTTTTAAAACATCAAAACACAGCGATTTATTACCCACATAAGAGTAACATCATTAACACTGTCCATGAGAACTAGAACGATGTCAGAGAATTTAAACTGCACACACATTATAATTCTTGGTGTTCTATCTATAATGGTCAAAACTTTTTAGATTCAACACTGATAAAGACGACAAGATGTTTGCAATATTATGAAGAAAGTTGTGATCAACAAATTTAAAAACTTTATGTGTATCATGCATGGTAATTTACTTAATTATAACTTGTCTATAGCCTAAACGCTTCCGAAACAAAATGTAGTCATACTTTACTGATTTTGGGTCACTGAAAACGAAAATGATGCATAAATTGTTGATCGGTTCTAGTTTTAAAGATATGTTACTGGGTCCGTATTTTCGATTCCTGACATGGAAAAGGCGGAGGATAAGAGATTAATAAAGAGAAGGGATCTAATGTTAAACCAAAAATGAATAAATATAACTTTGGATCTGTGAATAAATATATGACTGGGTTTGAACAATACTGGCTTTCTTGGCAAAACAATGCATTGTGTAATATCGAGCTGGTATTGTGTCATACATGAGATGAATTGCATGATGTTATTCCTGAAAGTGATGGGTGATGTTTTCGCAGCTAAGCTTACATCACTCTGCTGAACAAATTGCTCGTTATCAGCTTTAGAAAACATAGCGTCAAGCTCTCTTATTTGTCAGTGTTTGATTTTGAAAAGAGACACATTTTTGTTTAACCAATTTAATCCTAGATGTATTGTACTTGTGGCAACAATGCAGATAATTTCTGTATTGTTTCTATTGAAGTGACTTTTTCATCACAAAGGCTCAGTATAACCACTATGGTTCAGAAAGCCTTTCCCTTTTATTTTGCCTGGAAAACTGGAGATCAGCACAAGAGATGGGCCCCACGCAAACTTGATACACAAAGTGTTGCTGTTTTCTCTGAGAATGGGATAGTCGTGAGAGAGAATCCTACTACATCAAGAGAGATTGGCCACTCAGACACTCAATGGAGCCTGGAAGAGTTTAGGATCCACCACTTGTTGAATCAAAGAAGATGTTGTTAACACCCTTTCACATCATGCTGGTTCTGATATCAAGGTCATGGATAAAATACAAGCAGCTTTCAAGTATCTCAATGAAAATATTCCTAGGTTAAATTAAGCTATAAACAAGGAAGGTTATTTGTTGGTCTTCTGTACTGTTTAGTGAACTCTTCGAGAAAATGCATTTGAAGGTGTACTGCGTGGCAAGGAACATATGGCATGGAAGCCTTCCAGTTAATGGCAACAAATTTGCTGTTACCTTTGTTCCTGTGTGTAAGGACCAGTTGTTGGATAATAGTATCATCCTTATGTTTCTGTTCTGACCGTAACATTAAGTATCCAACAGTACTGTATGTTGTATTTTGATATTGTTTCGATAAGAAACATTAGTTTGGATTCTTCAGTGAAAAAAAATGATCATTGGATTAAAATATCATTCTCGGACAAGTGTGAATTATTCAAAAGAGGTCTAGACAACGACATTTTGACACAAGATTGTTGGCAGACCAGTATATTTGTGGATCTGAAATATATACGGACTTTATTGTTTTGGATTTTAATAGAATATTTCAGGAATTTTTTTAATTTCAATTCATGATAATAGAAGCTCCTCTTACATTTAATTGTATAATATCCATAATTCAATTGTTTGTTAAGCTTTACAAAACAAGTATTGTTTCCTCTTTCTGACCTGAGACTCGTAACAAGATAATGTATGCTACTCAAAGGGCGTGTATGTAAGCAAAAGTGTTTGAAAATTGGAACAATATAGATCATGACCAGTTTTAGTAAAAGAAATCTGGATATACATTATGTAAATAATGCAAATTAATGCTTGGTTAATATAAATCATTTAACTGCTTGTCATTAATTTAATTCAAAAATAATGTATTACTCATGTAAACGTCTTACATATTTATGAATGGAAATTATGTCAGCCGATTTTGATGATAAATCTCAAACTATTATCGATAATAGTATGTTATCAGAAATAGGTGCATAGGTAAGAGAGATAAAATATGAATACCATCAGAATTAATGTTATACGTACAATAGCTTACAATAAAGAAACAACCACTATAAATGCAAGAAGAAATAAATTTATTCGTTGATTTAATTAATTACTTTTCATAGATTGTAATCTATTAAAATCATTGTAAGAATATTAAGAATGTTAAAAGTAACAAGATAAATGATTAGCAGAATAGTGTACAACTGTTACACGGTTGACTAAAGAACCTTTTCGATCTGTAATTTAATAGGGCAATTAAATGATCAGTACAATTTTAACTAAAATAAATGCTGTAACAATCTCGATGGTGGTAGTCAGTTTTACTTAATTCTCACTCAACTGAAATATTCCAAGACATTGTGACATATTCCAATCAAACCATTAAATATGTAAGTATGCAAAAACGAAAAGTATATTGAAATCTTCTGTTTGATTTACCATAGTCACAAGCGTGTCGTTTTTATTTAATGTTTTAATTTAGGTTTTCAAAGTGTTACTATTTTATAAAGATTACAAAGTTATTTGTCTCATGGAAATCTATCAACGTTTTGGCCTTGATAACTTCTTTTGAAGTCAATGTATTGTACAGTCATAGCAAGACCAATCAACCACTCTCCAAGGTATGTCCTTTTATGTAAAACAGTTTTGACACCGGAAAAAATATATATGAGTTATAAAATGACCAAAACTTATCTAAAAATCCTAATCGTACTTAATAATCTTGACACATATCAAATCAAAACAATGCGAATAGATAGCAATTTACACGTCAACTGGCGTTATCTTTTTAGCTGATTCGAGTTTTCCTTTATCCAGATTCAATTTCTTATGGTGAAGTGCCCCTAAACTACCGACTACTGGAAGTAGAAATGGCAGTTTCATATCATTTCCTGATATTTCCAGGTCCATGACACCACGTGGAAAGTCTTGATAGGCGATATCATTGTCCTCCTTTCGATCACTTTTGTCACTGTATGAAAAGTTACCTTTACAAATATTTAAGTGATACTTAAATACAAGTAAGGATGTAAAATGTATTAGTATGACCTTTACAATATCTTTACGTAACAAAAATATGAAAGTTCATCTTTAGTCACTATAAAGACTATAAAAGCAGTTGAGTTGTCTTTACAAAAATTAAAGGCATTGAAAGTCAGACTTTACAGATATCAAATCCAAACTAAACTGCAAGCTTTATGCCACATGCTTAGATACTTTAAATAGTTTGTCCACTTTGCTTCATTTAACATAAGAACAGATGGTATAGTTAGATCAACCAGAGAGATTTGTTTAATGGGACTGTTCCAGCAACAATACAAGAAATCCAGATAAAAGTGAAAATGATAACAATAACAAACGATCAATCGTTTAATAAATGTATTACAATCATTACATCAAAATGTACAGTTAACATAAGAATCAAACAGTATCCTAATTGATATATTTTTATACATGATAATGGCCAATATTTATAAAAGAACAACAAAGGGGTTAAATAGCTATTAAAGAAAAGCAATTATTTGGGAAATACATTTTATTAATAACTATATTGCCAAACATTTCTAACAACTAGTCAATGACACATTAATCAGTTTCATCTCTTGAAATCAATGAATTATTCTTTGTAAATTCTGAATGAGTCATTTGCTTGGTGAAAACATTACTCAGAGAATATTTCTGTGATACTTGGTCCCTATATACCTCGTATCAGCCCTTTAGGCTCCACATACAGCTGGTGTCGGACATGCTTCACAACCCTCTAACTCCCACAAGTTCCTGAGGAATTCCTTTTCAACAAGAAAAAATTCAGAGCTGGGCTGGTGCAGTGTGCTGTGACAGGACTTGCCCCAGTTATGCCAAAGATTATTTTATATGTACAATAAAGTGTATATTAACCTATGTATTGTGTGTTATTTAAATTGTAATTTAATTGGTTAGATATAGTTTGAATAATGCACAATGCATTCTAACCTGGCTCCTTGTTTGGGCCCCTCTTTGTCTGTGGTGGTTCCTCCAAACACGAGGTCAGTTACTAATTTTAGATATGTTCATGTTGAACCAATCAGATGACAAAATTAGAACACGTGATCTAATATCCGTCTGCTGGTTTGAGACAGTGATACAGTTGCTTGGATGCAACAAAGACGTGTCTTTCAGTGCTAGCGTTACACTAAATTATTAACCAAGGTTACAGTAGTGATCAGACACCTCCATCGACATGAATTTGTCCTGATTTGTAAATTCTTCATGCATCAGATTACTGTCATTTTTGTGCACTTGATAAATGGTATAAATAGGGATATTGTGGTATTGCATTGGTTGCAATAGAGATTATAAAATCTAGAAGAAACCATCAAACTTGAATGGTGACCACTTCTGGGATGGAGGATTTAACCCAGGCTCACTGGTAAAAAGTGTTGAATGTGTAATGTAATGCCTTGTTGCAGGTATTTACACACAAGATATACTCTGATGCAAATCAAAGTTATTATAAAATTTACAGTAGAAAATGCTTATTTTGTTGCGTCATGATTAATAAAAGATAATAATTTCTACAACTTTAATTTTTGTAAAGGTAAATTGCAGTATATACTAATTAACGTAAAGACATATAATGTTAAACTTTAATGAGATTTACAACTTAAATTTTGTCCTTTTGTTACCTTTTCAGAAATGGAATTGGTTCCCTTTAGTTACTTAATGGAACAATTTAATACGTCTTTACAAACTAAAAGTTATTCTTTAATGCACCTTTTGTTCATTGAAAAAGTGGGCCATTTATTTGCATTTTAGGACCTTAAAATTGCTTGTAAATATCATCTTTAATACCTTTAACGTTTTCTTACAATTTGTATTAAAGTTAAGTAAAGGTTAAGCAAAGTTTGTCTTTCTTTATCTTTTAAGTGCTAGTAAAGATATCTTTTCAGGCAGTGTGTGGTGTGAAGAATCTTGCCTCTCATCTTTGTCTTGGTAAGGGGGCCGTAAGTCCAAGGGGTCTCTTGCATAGTTTCGGAAAGACGTATCCATCAGCTTTCGACCCTGACACAGCATACCATTTTGCCGTCTTTGTCTGAGAAAGTCTAACTGTTCGTATTGGTCGAGAAGACTTTTGAGTTCACATCTAAATTAAATTTGTAAACACAATCTCAAAGATGCAAACACACCAACTTTACTACGGGTATGTAAATGACTCTAAATAAATAAAAAGTGTGCATTTAGTGGAAATAACACGACTTGAAAACGATAAGCATGCTTTTATCATATTAACGTTTTGGTTAGTGGAAAATCAATATATAAGCTTTTCGTTTTAAATATGATCTATTTTAATAATCACGGTTATTTGTTTATATATCTATACCAAATGATTCAGAAAATACAGAATATACATTGTTTAATACTTGCTAATACGTACGATCTTGTTATTTTAAAATTACTATCAAGCGAGATTAGCATTTTCTGATATATAATTTACGTTTCAATCATACATAACGAAATACAACAAAATTATATTGATCGGCTTTCATAAGACAGTTATTATGCTGTGGGCTTGAAAGGTCATTATGGATTGAATGACGAGCATAGATGCATTCTTGGATCTTTACCAATTTAGAACAATTCTGAAAATTGCATGCTTGCAATGCATAAAAACAAATTTCTTCAGACATGAAAAACCTAATCACTTAGACTGTCATAAACAGCAATACTGTTCAACAAATGTGAATAAACTTTTTTTTCACTCACAAATTAGATACGTACCTAGCCAGGAATACATTCGGATTAGCTTTCGAAGACTTTATACGTCGACATATTAGGATGCAAAGTGCAAAAACAACGACTGCACCCAGAATGATGAGCAAGAGATGCAGGATATTTACAGTGCATTTGTAGTCGTTGACCATGTCATGGCAATCATATAGGACAGGACAAGGATTTGTACTACATTCATCTATCTCAAGGTGACACCATTGTCCATGATAACCTGGCTTACAGAGACAGCTGAAGAACTCGAAACTTGTGGTTCTTACTGGGTCGGTACAGGATAGATTGTGGTCTGGATTGACTTGACAAGTTCCAAAGACACAAGGATTAATCATTACATTTATGGTTAGAGTAATAGGTAGACTGTATGTGTTTGCATTATCACTTATTCTGACACTGTAGTTCTGAATACCATAAAATTCAGCTGACATGTTGATGGTGAGATCAAATGTTTTAACTGTCCTAGGTGTGACTGCGATAGATACAGTCAACAGGTCAACCTTTGTATCATTTACATCGTTCATTGTCACATTAATTCCATTATCGTCGTCAAATCTGGTCAGAAGGGAAAGATTGTCGTGTTCATCGATATCAACTGCAATGTAGGTGCCGATGAGATGCTCGGTCAAAGTAGAATTTGCTTCAATATTCTTTGAGACATGCTGCATATATTTGGCATTAATTGTTTCATTTCCTAATACAAGGAACAGCAAGGGTGGATCATTTACTCCCTTGACTACAATATGTATAACTTGTTCTGACGGTTTGGACATGCTTCCGTAAGGTAGAGATGTCTCCGTAAGCATCAAGGTGAGAGCATCTTGGCCAGCAAAATCTTTATTTGGCTTATAATACAAGACTCCGTCCTCTGTAATATTAGCCATTCCATTTCCTGGACCTTGCAAAATTTGAAAACTTACACTGTCATTTTCTTCGTCGGTATACTGTAACTGAAGCTTTCCTTGAAAACCATCTTCCACGCAAAACAGTTCTTTTGTGATGAGATGCGGCGTACTCTGTGCTATTGTCTTGTTAACAACAAATAAAGCAAACATGCGCGGACCTTCTGCTGTGTAAGAGATTAGAGCTCTACGCTTACGCATGTGAATTAAATTAATTCCCGGAAGGCATATCTGTAAGAATATAAGAAATTTAACATTTCAGAGTCACATATATTTGCAAACGCCTTCCCTGGTAAATCGTAATGTTTGATAATCTCTCTCTCTCTCTCTCTCTCTCTCTCTCTCTCTCTCTCTCTCTCTCTCTCTCACACACACACACACACACACACACACTATTTATATCTCACTCTGAATACTAAATATACCTATTTATCAGTTTATCAGTTCAATTAAGCTCAATAATTAAACCCTGAGTCAATTCTGTGGGGATAGTTTCCTTAAATAAACAACAAATCAAATAAATACGGAATTTTATGGTTTGAAACAAGAATTAATATTTTGCACGAGTATATAATGCTCACCTTTGACTTGTATATTGATGAGTCATAGTCGATGCTCTCTTCATCAATACAATTTTCATGAACTGCTTGCCACATTTCTGCCTCTAAAATATCAAAGAATAATGAAATATAGCGGTTTATGGGGATGACATTTCGCCAGTATTATTGTATATTAATGATTAAAAAATTGACTTGGAACAAGTAAATGAATGTATGGTACAATGAGAAACTTTAAGGAAGCAAAATGTCGTTGACGAACTGGTACAGACAAAACGTCATGAGTATACAATGTCACCTGACAAAATGTAACTGACAAGATAGTATGCACAAACTGGTGTAGACATTACGTCATGTTACAAACTGAATAGCCAAAAATAAATCATAAATGTGTTGAGCTTAAAATCTGTTTAAAATTGGAATACTAAAAAAAATATACAAATGTGGTACAAACTTCCAATCAAGTGTTTTAATGTCTATATGAATAATTTATATAGATTTGACAACGGATAATGAACAATGTGTTACAACTTATAAGATATCATTCATGTTTACCCAAGCTCTTCGACGTGTGCCTTACGGTGAGTTATCGCGCGGTTATGAGCACCAATTTTACTGACGATATCTTCTCTTTTTATACCCACGTGCGCGTTCCGTGTTGTTTTTTTACAGTGCTAGAAATATTTGCCTATCAATACCTTCTGAATTCATGGTATTTAATATCGTCAAACTATAAACTATCTTTTCCCTTTTCATAAACTCACGAATCCGAGCTTTTTAAACTAGCCACTAACCTTAATGTAAAATCCCAAATACATTTGAATTGGCTGATAGTACCTGCTTGCAAGAACGTTTTGCGTTAATTGAATCTTGGAAATGAATTTACAGTGAATTATAATTATTCCCAAACCTAGGTTTTAAGTCTCCTAATTAGAACGAGCATAGGTACCTGACATGCACAAGTGCGCGTTTTAATTAGGTTAATTTTCTGGATCTGACAAACGAAATAAATCAAATAAATTTCAGAATAAAAAGGACAACAAAATTGATTCCGATATTTGTATATATAACTGCTTGAGAATCACTTTGAGTGCATTAAAATCATTTTTTCGTAATGATAATTAACAACGTATAGTACACTAGTACACTTATGATTGATTGGGTTAAAGTTTAGAGACTCAATGTATGTTTTGGTTTCAGTAGAGGGCGTGTAGCAGTAAATAGTTCTATAAAAGTAGATTGCTATCAGTTAATGTTTAAACGTACTAAGCTAAATGTAGTTTCCTTATGCTGATGAGTATGAATTCATTGTTGCTTTTAAGGTACATTGAGATGCATCCACTAAAAGTCGTTTTATGAAGAAGCCAACTATGTAAAAAGCATTGCAAGACAAGAGTAAATGTTAGTTTTAGAGCAAATATGACGAAGGTAGAATATTTACAAATAAACTGCCCTATTCAAAACTCCATTGGAGTGTGTCTAAAACATAATACAATTTTATGTAAATAAATATAAATATGTATACCGTTTTGTCAGTGACACTTAGTCCAGTGACATTTTGTCCTCATAAAATTGTGTCGTTTCTAATTTGTCCACGATATTTTGTCCGTCAACATTTTTTCTCACCCAAGCGACAGAGAAATCTAGCTGTTTTGCTAACCTTACTTTTCTTATCTCAGTCTAGTCATCTCAGACCAGTCGTCTCAGTCATGGTGTCCACGCGCTGAGAACTACTTTTAACCAAAAAAAAACCTTCTTGTCTTCTGCTGTGCCATAGTTGTTCTAAAATAAAACAACAACAACAACAAATAATATATAACCAAAACATAGTTACTTAAGGTTAATCTGTCCTAAAAACATATAAAACCAAAAACATTTTGATAGAGACAAATACACACATGCATACTATTTCGAGGTTTTAATATTATGTTAGTTCGTTCAAACTAGCATGGTCAAGTTTATCCTATATGCAGGACTAGCTCAGTACATTTTCAGATCATTAAATGTAGCTAAAGCAACTGAATTAGTTGTAAAAACTTCGCGTGAAACATTGTATATACTGTTAGCTACATTTAATGAAGCTGACCTTAACATTTACTGTGCTACAGATAGGATAAAATTATCAATGGTGATCGAAATGAACTATGTCAGAAAACACTGATCCATGCACATACGACTATATACCTATACACTTCATAGCATCCCAACTCTCTAAACAACAAGGGAAAACTTAGCAACAGCCAGAAATGTGTTATGTCAAACATGCTCTATTATAATTTTGTTAAGAATCTCCGTTGTGATCCAGTTGAATATACCTGCAATATTTATTGACAAATAATACACTTACAAGCCAAAAGGAATCATTTATCCCTCAACACACTAATCCATAAGCAAATTTCACTGCATCACTTGCCATATTTCCAAAAGACAAAAATATAAATTTTCAAAGAATCAAAGTTTGGCACATTGTTATTCTCTGGGGTCCGCATATTTGGAGGGTGATGAGTGTCTTTTATACGGGAGTGTGGGGTACTCAAAATTGGAAATGATGAAAGGAAACAGTTTCTTTCTAATAAATTTTAACTATTTATTGTTAATTTCATATGACATCCATATATTAAATGTGATAATACCTCATTACTATGCGGCGTTTTATGTTGTTATTTTTCTTTGCTCACGCATATGAACAGTGTACTTCGGACGCAACGGTCACACCACAGCCCTCATTAGCTTATTTGTATTCATGCGCCACATGTAAGCATTGCGAGGTGTACACTTTTAAAGAGTTATTTTTACTTTAAAGGATAATATTGGGTGAGAAAAATGATCTACGTTGGGGTTTGGACCGAGACAATGAAATCCCAGCCGCGAGGTTACATTATATGTCTCTCCACTCGGATAAGCCTCGTGGGGAGACAAATAATATAACCCCTAGGCTGGGATTTCTTCGTCTCGGTCCAAACCCCAACATAGATTCTATATGTCCGGCCACTGAATATGTAAAGAAAATATTCAGGACATATATTCGCTTTTGTTTGAAACACTAGAGATACAACGCGTTTGTGAAGGTTTCTGACATGGATGGCTCGATGGAAAAACATCGAAGCTTAGTTTAGATAGGTGCGATAAAATCATTGCCTTCTGTTACCAGAGCATTTAACGATTCAGACCCAGGTGACAACTAAACTAGTTAAAGTTTCATTAGAGTCATAGTTAATTATCATACATCTCATCTACCGTCGAGGAGTCAATTAAGTTGTATATTTACCTACATTGTGCACGCGATATAAATGTTAGTTTCATCGCCAGTAAAGAAAATTTATATAATGTTTAAACAGAGTAAAATATTGATTCTTAATTATTTTTAAGGATATTAGTCTTTAGCGGAAGATACAATATGTTCATATGTATTGATAACACGTAAAATCGAATATTATTTGATGGTTTGTATTGATAACATTTAAAATCGTATATTATTTGATGGTTTGTATTGATAACAGTTAAAATCGTATATTGTTAATGCTTTGTATTGATAACAGGTAAAATCGTATATTATTTGATGTTTTGTATTGATAACAGGTAAAATTGTATATTATTTGATGGTTTGTATTGATAACAGATAAAATCGTATATTGTTTATGCTTTGTATTGATAACAGGTAAAATCGTATATTATTTGATGGTTTGTATTGATAACAGGTAAAATTGTACATTATTTGATGGTTTGTATTGATAACAGATAAAATCGTATATTGGTTATGCTTTGTATTGATAACAGGTAAAATCATATATTGTTTATGCTTTGTATTGATAACAGATAAAATCGTATATTGTTTATGCTTTGTATTGATAACAGATAAAATCGTATATTGTTTATGCTTTGTATTGATAACAGATAAAATCGTATATTGTTTATGCTTTGTATTGATAACAGGTAAAATCGTATATTGTTTATGCTTTGTATTGATAAAAGTAAAATCACTATATCATTTGATGCTTTGTATTGATAACAGGTACAATCGTATCTTATTCGATGCTTTGTCTGTTCTTTTCCTACTGCCTTAGATCACCCATGCTGAACGAACATTTTACAAGTCAAGACAAGAGTAGGTTATATTTTAATATCATCAGATTGCACTTCACATGAGTGTAACTAACATCAAGCCAGTAACTAAATAGCATGGATGTAAAACATGCTGTTTTGTAGGTGAATTTCTTTGTATAATAAATAAGCCAATAAAATACGAAAATAGTCCCAGCAGACTTTCTCCTTTAACGTTTAAATAATATGTAAAAGCACGTTTTATACCTTCGACTTTCAATACCCCAACCCCATTACGGCTCAAATACTTGAGGTTTCATACTCATTTGCTACAGCCGTCAAGCTAACATCAACCAATTAACGAAAAATAATGACATTATCCTGTTTGTCTCATCCCTTAAAAAGCTATGCGAGAAAGACATTTTAAATTATTCAGTCTCTACAATTTATACCATCGTTCCATTCTGCGAGGACTGGGACTGTGATGCCAGGTTCGAATTCAGTTTTGTTGAAGCGCAATGACACGTTGATATAATCGGCGATCATCGTTTCTCCCACCGGTGCAACAAAGAAGGGAGACCCAGAATACTTCAGTATCCTAAATCAGGGATTATTATAACGTATTGTCTTGATCTTTAATTACCAAGCCATATGCTTGAAGACAACTAAATTCGATAGTTTTGAATTTGTTCTAAATTATTTGACAGTAAGACATATAGAACATATTATCAAACTCATGATGCACAATTTGAACTTGCAAGTCGAAGAGTACATTGACGAGATAAAACCAAAAAGGCTTTAGTATCATAATTTTGTATTAGGTCTATTTTCAATGTAGTCACCATCAATATATATATATATATATATATATATATATATATATATATATATATATATATATATATATATATATATATATATGTATATATATATAATTAATTTGCAACATCTATTAAATGAATATCTAGACAAACAAAAAGCATTGCAATATTTTAAAATGCATAGATAAGGATAACCTATCACAAAACCAGGCATTTGTCTGCCACACCAACATACATAATGTCTAGAAAAACAAAAAACAAAGTATTTTTAAGGTGTTAATCTGAAAAGCCATAACATGCACCACCTACGTAATAAATACCAAGAATCATTCATTTGCAACACCTACATAAGGAATATCTAGACCAACAAAAGCCAAGGTAATTACCTAAAAATAGCATGACATTTATCTGCTACACCTACATACATAATATATAGAAATACAAAAGCAAAGTATTATTCTGCAACACCTACATAAAGAATATCTAAAAGTAGGCATTAAACTGCAACAACTAAACATGGAATACCTAAGATACGGCACTGCTCTTTGAGTAAATACTTTCAAAAGCAAACATCAATCGAAAATTAATAGTCTGGTCTCAGGCACCACTATACGCACAACACGTGAACGTGTTTCCCGCTACACTATGATCGTTGCAAAATTGAAAAGGCCACAAACAGAAATCTCTTTCTAAGCTAGGCATCCTAGTTGTATTTAATATTGCGGCACCATAATATGTGCATGTTCCCGCTAGACCACAGAAAAGCGAACAACAGATCACGGTCATGGCAATCCTTTATATCAGTCAGATTGCTTCATTTCGCTAACTAATACACAAACAGTTCTTTACAAACGCAATGATTAATAACAATTTCGTCTACAATAATGGATCCTAGTACAATTTTTATAATCCGCAGATTTCATAACTTTTAAAGTAATGTAACTAGCATCATATTGTCCTTAACGACCGATATATGCATTTTAATCTCCAGTATGTCTGGTACATTCGCATATAACCTATCTATAGAGATAAACAGTTACGACGTTTCGATGAAGTTTCATATTATAATAAATGACACCTCAAATTCTATATATGGTTTGCAAACAAATGACTTACCTTTTCTTTAGAAGTCTAGAAGTCCTAGTAGGAGTCTCTGGGGATGATACATACGGCTTGAAATCTGAACTGGCAGCCGAGCCATACAAGGAATCCCAGTCAGACTTTTGTAGAAGACCGACAGTCAATCCACCGGACAAGCCTTCAAGCAAACATTTAGTATGTGTAACAAGCATCGCTATTATACAGTAGATTATATATATATATATATATATATATATATATATATATATATATATATATATATATATATATATATATATATATATATATATATATATACTGAATAGACATCATAACAGTTCGGTAACCGAATCCAAAATAATCACTTGAAATATATGTCACATTATTTGCAAGTAAGTGAAGTCTATTTCACGACCATGTGACCGAGAAAAGCCCAAAATGTACGTATTGTTAACGATCATTATTAATACATATATTGACCCTGTTGCGTATTGCGGTTAAGTATGTCAGATGCTTAAGTATAAAAGGATCAGCCAAATGTTGTATCTCATGCAAATATTACTTATTGTCATTGATCGATTCATGGTTTGTGGCTGATCGAAATAATCCCTTACCATGATGCTCAGGTAATTGTTATGTCACCTGATATACACGTGTACAATGTTTGCATTACGTCACAATGTATCTCTGACGTTAAAAATGCGTCAACATTTTACGGTATATGGAGTATAATTCTTACATATTTTTTTATTGAATCCAATTTTGTGATGTAATTTGTGTTTTCATCAATGGTTTTTAAAAAAAATTATTTTGTCTTCTCTGCCAACAACCAAAGACATAGTCAAGGAAAATGTAATCTTTTTAAAATATATCAGTAATCGAATACGAAAGCACAAGAGCATGTTGATTAGCACAGTAACATTTAGCTGGGATACATTTAGTATGTAGTTTGTTATTGTTCTACTATAGGACTTTAAGAGGTCCAATGGTGCATTGCCTGATATTAAATCTACCTAACCCATCAAGTTCTGTATAGGATACGTAACAAACTACATTAATAAGCATGATGGTACCTTAGAATATATATATACTTCTGAATGTCTGATATATTTCATGTACTTTTATATAATAAATAAAACATCTGCCTCATACAGACACGTGCATGGTAAACATTGCGTCTCCAGGAGTACTTACCCTAAGCTCACAAGGGTGCCAGCATTTCTGACAGAATATAATATACACCAACTTTCAAGTCTATATATATATATATATATATATATATATATATATATATATATATATATATATATATATATATATATATATATATATTGTCGGAAATATCATTACAACATTAACTTTTTAAAATAAAAAATTAAAAATTATGTTTCCCTTTACAATAACAAAATATAGAAAGATCGGCGAACATACAATGACGTTACAGCAATTATCAAACACTGAATAGGAAGGCGCAGAAAGAACCTGATGTGCTAAATTATATTTGTTCTCCAAGGTTTGGTTCAAGAGTAACATTTTCGTGTGTTCAATCTGTTATGCAGACTGTCCGCACCCTAACACGGGGTTTTATTGGGATACTTTAACATGTATCAGGCTCGGGCGGTCCCTTGTAATGGCATGAATTCTGCTGACCGAATCAAATTTAATATTGCGTCATTAACTCAATAGTCCAAAACCAATTAACATTTCACCAGTATGTAATAATAGGTAGACCAATAATGTACAGTTGTATGTGAGTTCACCGTAATGTAATTGTTGAAGATAAGTTTCAAATATGTATTAATGATTCATTTTATAACCAACAGAAGTAATATAAATGTGTTAAGCAAAGTCATGCTATTGTATAAAAATCTAATAGACAGTGTATATCAATAATATCAAAATTGAAAAGAAAGAGAAACATTAACTTTTATAACTTACCTTTAAAACTGAGATGAAAATCAGTAGAGTTTGCCTTCGACATCTTTAGTGCATTTGAACTTCTAATAACCGAATGGCTCATTACTTTTTCAAAATTGATGACTACATCCGAATCCCCTTTTTAAAAAAGCATTTGCTATTTAAACTGAAACATTCCTTTGAAATGGAGAACGTCACTTCAAAATTATATTATTGTTATATTCAAGAGACCATTAAGTGAAATAAAAACAATGTTTAAGTAGACATTATAAAATGAATTAAATATTTCTTAGCTTTTGTATGCAATGTTAATATCTCCGTTTTGAAGCTGGAACATGTTAAACCTTAATTAATTGATGAAAAAACTTATACGAACTAGAACTATGATTTCCATGTCATAAAAAAACTGATTATCAATGTAATCAATTATAACTTTGATAAACATTTTCACAAATACTGTTTTTTGTATGAAAAGGTATTATTCAAGATACCCTCGTTTAGAAACAGCTATGATATAAATTATTATCCTGTGGCATTTTGAGTTTCAGTATTATAGAAAATACGTACTTTTTATGCACATTGGTTGAACGGGTATCTTGCTAGACAAATGTGATCTGCTGATTGCGTAGAGGCCAATATTTAAGCAACGACCGGGTTCGAAGTGAAAATATCCACCATGTCGTTTTGCTTCGTTAAGACTCTCATTGGTCCAGTTCTTTAGTACAAACTGTTGAACGTTCGTATTGATGTTCACGTTGTCCAGCCACAAATGTCCATTTATTACCGCCGCTTTTTTGGATTTCTTGGTACCAATTTTCACTCTCGGTAAAATATCAGCAACGCTTTTTTTGGAACCTATTTGCATTTCTGAAATATATCGCTAAAAACTTATGTGCAAGTTTTTTTTTTTATCTAACGGTATGTTTTTTAACTGCTTTGTGTTAAGCTTAACTTATTCACTCGTAGTTTTAGACAGTCGCCAGAGAGGCCTCAGGTGGTATAATACGCTTGCCTTTTCTGATCACTGTCATCACTACTGTCTGCGCATGTTAGTCTCGGGCTCAGCCAATATGTGTTTGTGAGAAAGCTTGCCTTTGGATTTGACATTCTTTCCAGGATTCACCAGGGTAGTTCCTCCACCAAAGAAACGAATTGCCATGCTGAAAAGTTACGTTAAACCAAAACAACACCAACAACAACAAGAGCAACATTAAGAATCGTTTCACTGAGATGACAGTTGTAAAGAATTTATCCCATCTTTGCAGAGCAAATGAATTCAATCTTCGACTACACTGATTTGCACAATTTCTGAAAATACTCTCTTTGAATTAAAACACTGAGTTTTAAAATTACAATACTGGTTAAACTAAATAAGCAAATCATTTTTAATTATGTTTATATAAAACAAAGTAGATAGATAGATAGATAGATAGATAGATAGATAGATAGATAGATAGATAGATAGATAGATAGATCGACAGACAGATAGACAGATAGACAGATTCTTTGTTTTACATGTACATATGATTATAATTACATTTTTATGTCGTACAGCAAATAATTTTACCGAAAAATTCCACCTCTGGGTCATCATTTTTCCAATCCACTCCAATGCTGTCTGAACTCTCCAGAAATGTTACGTTAGGAGGCCCATCCGTAACGGCGATGGAAAACATAGTTACAGCCCCACTATCAGCCACATCGGGAACGTTTAAATCAATCGTGATATTACAACTGGAGCTAGTCTGAAATATTAATAAAGAAGTTATGACTCGTACAAAATTCTAAAACTGCTTAGACATTGAAATTTAAATTCACGTGTGAAACTTTTATTTAGCAACAAAACAAATGAAATATGAATGCTATATGCGTCATGATAAAGGAATGTCTTGCTTTAGGTAAGAATGATTTTGCTAATGTAGATCATTCTAATTCTCGTGCTTAATAGATAATAATAAATATGATATATCGTCCATGAATGTTCTATACAACTGTAGACTGGCCATACCAATGTTCACATTTGTAAATCACATACAACATGTGATTTCTGTTCCATGTTTCACTGATGGACTCAAGTCCAACATACCTTACCGACCTCACCTATGATGTGTAGACACCAGAAAGATACCTACGCTCCTCTTCTTGAAATCGTGTACTCATTATTTCCGCTACAACGTTTTTTTGCATACCACGGCCCAGTAACGTGGAACGAATTGCCCATTGAACTTAGATACAAAGACACCGTGATCTCTTCAAACGCACCTATTTCTACTGCAAGAACTAACTTAAAGACCTAATAATGTTTCCTACTTTAAAAATTTTCATCATGTTTTTGTTTTCTAATTTCATGGTTCTTGTTTTCCTGTAGTCATATCATTATATATGTTGTAAAGCGCTTCGAGCTTCTGAAAATTAGGCGGTATATAAACTCATTATTATTATTATTATTATTATTATTATTATTATTATTATTATTATTATTATTATTATTTAGCGCTAACAATTATTAGTTTATATTACCTACGGATAAATTGTAAGATATGTGTGTTTTGAATTTACCTTGAGCTTCGCTTCATTGGTTGCAGTGACAGTTATGAAATATGTCTCATTGTCCCTCAAATAGTCTGTTAAATTGTGGATTACCACTGACCTTCGGAGACCTAATGCCATGTTAGAAACAATGTCATCTGAACCCTTCCTTGATCCAATACTGACTGTGTACCCCATAATTTGGCTGAAGTCATCATCAAAATCCCAAAACGCAGCCATACTTGAGTTTGTTCCTTGAAAAACAGACGGTTCATCTTGATTATGGATTGGGTCGGCGCATATCACATACGTAGCAATCGGTGGGGTGTCGTCAATTATCACGGCTTTAGAATTTACATTTGTCTCTAGGCCAGCGAAATTTAATATTCGCACATTTATAAAGTAAGAGTTGGCATGCAATATATCAAAGCCAGTAGAATTATCTGCCCTCCGAGTATCTCCTTTTTCCTGTGCAGATATGTTCGATGATGACAGAAGAGACAAGTTTCTGATATTAAATGAAATTACATCAAACGTATGTGGGCTTTCATGCGTGCAGTTTGGATCACACACCATCGGACACTTCTCTGTGCAGGGCAAACAAAACTTCTTTTCTAGTTTCATCTCCCTGACATTTCCAGTTTCGTTAAGAGAATTTGAAATACCAATCCAGATCTCCTTAATAGAACTTTCTCCGTCATAGAATCCCGCGCCATACATGCATGGCTTATCCGTTGAAACAGGAACTTTGATTGAATTAATACTTAATTTTGTTTCAAAGGGACTAAAGGGATCTCTCACTGGTGGAATGTAATCATTATCGTTGAAACCGAAGACAAACATTGCTACTGTGTCCTTAAAATGCAGAGAATTAATATTTATTTTTTCCACACCATTAATTAGAAACTTCGCTTGCCATGTCATACCTGTGCTGATATTCACATGTTCCAAATCAATGCCATATTCTGTCGCAACTTTGTCTGCACAAATATCTAATTGAAGGAACTTAACTTCAAATTTGTACATATCCTTTGCCCACACCAAGCAGTAGCAAGTGTAGTTTTCGACCAGGAAACCTGGGATAAAGAAACCTGCTCCATATTGATCCTCTTGCCCTATTACGTTTTGTCCTCTTTCTTCTTCATTAGTACTATTCAAAGACAAGTTTTTAGAAAATTCTTCTCTTTCAATAAAATGAGTAATATTAGATGGAATAGATTCTATGGATGATGCGACAGCTAAACTTGCAAACATGTTTTCGCCCGATAGACCTTTTAGAACAAAGGTGTACAGTCCTTGCCGAATTGACATGATTTCAGACGAAATCCCACCCTTAACAACATTTGTAAGATCATCACTATGACGCATCTGAATTTCTATAGGAATTCGTCCATCTATTACACACGATGGTGAAAAATCTTGTATTAGCTTTATCCAAGAATTTGGCAGTAATTTAGTGGTTGGAGAAATGATTTCTTCTTGATGTGGACATTTGTGAGATTCTTCATCCCTCGCTACTGCAAGAGTTGTGCCAATTTCTGTAAGAGAGGACTGTATTGCTGTTTCATGGAACCAGTAATATCCAATTTTTACAGTTCCTGGAGATATGTATGTCGTGTCTAGCAATATTGGTACACTTGTAATTTTTGTGTTCAATTCCGCTCCATTTACAGCTATTAATGTAACATAGTATACATGGTTGATCTCCAGATTTAAGTTGTAAAATGTAGTTTCTGTTAAATTGTATACGGTTACGGACTGTATAATCGAGTCAACTATGATCATTTCATTCTGACTGCAACCATTTCCAGACATAAGTGAAATATTAAAATACTGAATGCCACTCTCTTTATCTTCAAACCCCATCCAGGATATATGCATGCTCCTCTCGTCAGTCACGAAATTTACATGGCCCGATGTCCCATCGAATATAAGGGTACCAGACAATGGCGACGTAGTGTCGATAGTCATAGGGCCAGCATTCATTGCTATACACATTCCTGACTCGTCAGTGGCCACTACTGTCACATAGTAGGTGTTGTCATGTTGCAAGGTTAAATTCTCCAATGCACTGTAAGTATTAGCACCAGCACTCATCAGTGATTGAACATCAAAAGCTCTTGAATATCTTTGGTAAAATACTTTACACTCCATCGTCTCATTTAACGGCAACGTATTATTGTTGCTTATTCCTACTTCATATTGACGTATACCATAGTCAGATGCAAAGCCATCCCAAGAAACAACTACCCTGTTTGTAGTGTGTTCATATCGATTATGCTGAACTTTGCCAGCAGTGACTCCTTCATGATACCCCACCCTTATTCCATTCGAATAAACCTCTTCAAAACTACCAGCATGACTATATGCACGCACGGTCACATAATACTGGGCAATATTTTTAGTTAGATTAAGCTTTGTGAATGTGTAAGATGTATTAATCCCGACGTTTACGAAAAAATGTACATTTGTTCTTGTTTTCTCAAACCTTCTGTCATTCCCGATAGCCACCTCATAATGGGAAATCTTTTGTACAGGATTATCAGATGTGGGGTCTCCGAATCCACCCCAGTTAGCAGACAATTCTGTTGTTGATATCTGAAAATTAATGTCTTGTTCTAGTCCATCATTAATATATCCTGGGGATGGTGTCTGTATCCGTATGGTTACTCCATCTGTTTCGGCTGTATATGTCCTTCCAATTGCATCCTCAATTCTGATGATACTGATGTATGTGAATCCGTTCTCTGTAGATAATTCGTCATTATAAAAGTGATTCCTCGCTCCCGCTATAGCAGTAAAATTTTGAAGAACCTTGCCCGTGAGATCAACAACTGACCATTCAGCTGACACAACTGGACATGGGTCTGAGTAATGCCAGTTTCCTTCGATAACTGACATTTTTGATTGGAAATCTAAATCTTCTCCACCAGGCCCGTCATTTACGGTAAGTAAAGGATGAGGACTGACAACCATTCCGTCTGAATTGACAACACTATATAAACCAGCACGATTATACGCCTTCATGGAAGCAAATACTATTGATCCAATAGGTAATGCCAGGTCTCCAAGGAATAGACTATGGACGGATGAGACTGATCTGAATGAAAGTATATCTGTGCTACCAGCAGACGTCCCAAGTGCTATCTCATATCTGCAACAAAAAGAATAATAAGAACATGGCAAACAAGAACAAGAAGAAAAGCAATAATAGCAATTTGATTTCGTCATCAATCTTAATGGTTCATTTATGTCTCCTCGCCTTTATTTTTTCCTTTTTGTTTAATAACAGCTAGAGTGGAGACGACTACTCTACCAGTATTCAACGTTCTCGTAAAATAGCCACCATCAACTGAAGTAATCAGTATTTTTATTTGTGTCTTTGCTTTCAGAACGAAATATGTTCTCGAACTGTGTTAGATATATGTCTGTACCATTTATAAACAAGGAAAGTAAGATTTGGGACCAATGCAGCAAACTAAGTAAACATACAAATCAATAAGTACCTTTCAACAGAAGATTCTTCATCTACCGGTTCAGTTGCATTAACCTCGACATAGGATGTAGGTATCTGGCATAATTCTGTGCGTATATCTTTAGTCCCACCCATTTGTGTCGTGAATATGAGATTTCCGCCAACTGGGGGTGTCTTGTCCACTACTGTCTTAAATTCCAAGACTTTTTTGAGCCCAAGAATATTTTGCACTCTAAAAGCTGTAAATATAGCTTTAACATTATCCCTACCTACAAACGAATACATGTCTCTCGTCCATCCAAATCGATCGAGAGGAATATTTGTAAAGTTTGCAATGTCAAATGACAGTGACTTAGTACCAAATGCAAACGACATGGAAGCTATTGAGCTTTCATATTCCTCTACTTTTGACCACGTACAAGTAAGCAATGTTTTGTAGATGGAGATGTAATCAGTACAAACAAAGTCATGAATATCCGGAGAAGACACGTCAGTCACAATAGCTGGTGACGAAAGCTCCGTCCTTAGTCCACTCATATCGGTAGTTAATATATTAACAAAAACTGCTTCACCCGGCTGAAGCTTTACATCTCCTAGTGTGATGGAGTTTGACTTAGTTTCTGTTGAATTATATTTGTCTCGACTGTATGGAAGATGCCCCACGGATACAAGTACATCATTCACACCTGACAGATCAGTCACAGTCCAAGTCAAATGTATACTGTCTGTCTGATCTTGGTATGACGTTTTGAAAAGGTCATAAACAGCCTCAGACGTATATGTATTATTAGATGCAATAAAAACGATTCTTGGTCCAGTTGTATCAACTTTGAAACCATCAGACGTAGACACGATATACTGCTCGTGACAATTATGACCTGTTCGCGCTCTGACGGTGGAAAAGTATAATTGGTTATCATACAACTGTAGATTAATCTGTGCATGACCAAATGTGTCATTGATCATGACAATACCGTAGTTTGAGAATGGAAGAACATCAGATCCGTAAGGCAAGAAACCAATCGCCCATTCATAGCCAATTATATTACAAGTTTCACTTTGAAAGCCATTGAATGACATAGTTACTGTTGAGACATCTGATCTAAAGTCAATGTCTTCGAGTTCTGTTGTCCCATCATACACTGTGCCTGCCACGTTGGCTTTTAAAACTTTGATTGGCTTGGAGTGCTCAACTCTGGACTTTAACCCGGCCTTGTTTACAACCTGGACGGATATGTAGTATATGCTGTCATTTCCAGTAGTAGGTTGCAGCTTTAATCCAGATAGTTCGGCCACAGAATCGTCTGAAGTGATCGTCACTGAGCCATCTCCGCCGGTCATGTTTCCAGGGATAGTTCCAATAGCCAGCTGGACTGTCTCTATTCCGCTCTCTGGGTCAAATGCCCTCCAGCTCACGGTAATACATGATTGACTTGCGTGTAAAACATGCCCAAATTCGTCCAGTTCCTCCTCATCCATTGGCCGACCAATGTGAACCTGTATACATAGATTGCCGAAATGATATACCCATAAAATACTCATTGTTACATATACATATGACGTTACTCAGGCTCGAAACAGTGACTTTCAAACAAATGACGATGTTTGAAATATCACATATATCTTTAAAATACCGATGATGCATGTGTGACGTGCCATTTCAAACTTTATATATATATATATCTATATATATATATATATATATATATATATATATATATATATATATATATATATATATATATATATGCGTCTCAGCGGGTAGTTTACTATCCTGGTTGTATATACATTGAATCACTCTCCTTTTTGGTATCAGTATCTTTACATATTGTTCTTTCTGCGTTGTATTTTAGCTGTAAAGTTTGCATTTAAGACCTCACTGTGGCCTCTTAGAAGCAACGGATAAACAAATATATAGATGTTGATAAATTGTATTGATTTAAAAACTTGTCACCATCATCAATAGTTTTCAACAACTGCCAAGAACTGACAATCAAAAGACAATGCATTTATACTAAGACAGTACATTTCACAACAATCCTTGAAAAACAGTTTTCGTACAAATGGGTTACCCAGGATCTCACCTTGCTTAAACTTGGCGGTGAAGTGTCTATGATAATGCCTGCTGACTCATGAGAGGAGGAAAGCCTTGCTTTATTCAACGCCGTTACTTGTACTGTATATAAAGCTCCGTCCAACAGGTTAAGTGTGTGAAGATCAAGATTAACGAGCGATGCTGCCGAAGGAATTAATGTTTCAAATTTTCCATTTCTCGGTACAATCGCGCTGTGACGACCCATGTATAGTTCGTTCACCACATATCGATATTCTGCTATACCAGATTCGGCATCCTCAAAGTCCCATCTAAGACTGAGCTTCGACTTATCGGATTGATATTTTTCACCATTGATGGAGTCTTCGAGAAAAATGACATTGGGAGGTGTATGATCCACGAAAAACCCATCGGAAGCTGCTCTCACCCATAAATCAGCTCCATTGAGCGCCAAAACGTCGATGTATACATTATCCAAATGTTTCAGGGACAAAGAATGATCCAATAAATTAGTGTCTGTACCTGTGTGTATGGTTTTAACATGTTCTCTGTTGATGTATATATCAGCAGTATAGCTGGCTATATAACTTTCTGCATCGGAGAAATTATTCCAGGATGCCTTTACTGTTGCACTCTCTGATGAAAATGCAATATTAATCGTTGTGTTTTCGTAACTGCCTACATCAATGACTGATCCACCTTCAGGAGGTGTAGTGTCAACCAAAACTGAAATAAAGAAGACATCACCATCCTCCATACACAAGCACAAAAAGTAAAATTAAGATACTGTTTCAAATATATTCAATAATTTAAATCTAAAATGACCCATCTCACTGGGACTGGGACATAGAAACCGATTTTTAAAATAAGGCAACGAAAAATAAAAAAGAGTTGGAAACATTTATGAATCTTTTTGGAACGAAACTTTATACTTATGTCTGACATTAAAAACATGGTCCCCGATAGGGATCTGCACGAGTTACTGACTGCATATTATCAAATGACTTACTAATAACAGCTTGAAACGAAAAGTGATACGGAGAGAGGACAAACTATTTATTGACATTTTCTAGAAAATTCCGTATGGATATAGGCTAACACGTGCATAGAGGTTTAGTTTCCTGCAATGAAATACGCAGTTTTCGCAGATGGCGAGTCTAATATACTCACGTCCATTAGATGAACTGTTACAACTTTTCGCATTCAGAGCATCGTTGTATGCGATGATAGTTGAATAGTATGTCACATTGTGTTTCAGCTCTGCCGCATGACATGACCTTTTGGTGGTTGAGGACAAATTTCTGTATGGTAGAATATTATCCTTCTCAGGGGCAGTGCCGACTCCCCAAATGAATCTGAAAGTATACGAGCCATTAAAATAAAGGAATCAAACCTTCCAAAAGAAAACTTTATTTTACATATTTTGACGTGAATACAAAGAATCGGAATGGAAAAAGGTATGTGATAGAATGTCAACATTTATTTATTTTTATCAATGTTTTAGAACACGTTATGTACAAATGCCAGATATATTATTGTAACATGATTAAACAATAACGTCGTGCTTTCCAATCTCATATAAAGATTTAACGGTCTGAAATATTCTTACAAAAGACCCGCGATTCATTTGAGTATCATCCTTTTCGATAAAATGTCGTTGGTACTCGCTTTGGCGCGACTTTTCAAAGGCATTTAATATCATAGCAATGTTAAGGAAGTCCAGAGCTGCAATCTACATGAAGCAAATCTCAACAAGTTACAAATTACAATCCAGAAACAACTGCTTTTGGTCAGTTAGATAGATGTTAATTACTGATTTATCCCAGACTCTGGGTCATAGAAATATGTCCAATGGGAACAGATATTATCCGTGTCATGTTGATACTCTCGGTCTTGTCCCAATACATCTCCATCCAAAACTTTTCCCGGCAATGGGGGTGTTTTATCAACCATGATCGGCTCGTTGCTATGACCAGAACCAAACAATTCCACTAAAAGTATTAAAAAGGATAATATGAAGTACCACAATCACCAACGTAAGGTAAAGATCAATATCATATATATATATATATATATATATATATATATATATATATATATATATATATATATATATATATAGGAAATTGTGTAAAACGTACAAAAGTAATGTAAAAAGGTGATTTATTCATTCTTTACGAAGCAACATAATTTTAAAACAATTTTTTCGTAAAAGCAAACTTTGTTCTATAATAATCACTTAATCCTAATAGCCCAGATGTATATCCACTAATTCGCAAAACCAGTTCTCCAAAGATTGTTGTAGCACTAAAAGTGCTAAAGAGTCTGATTTCTTAGGATGAAATCTCTTGAGTGCAGTGACCGAGGCCAAATCCCACCCACATTTAACTTATTACTGAAGTAGATGTGCTGCCCGAAATCTATATGCGTGGACATCAAAGAGGGAGTGCCCGTGTTCTTACCAGTTAAATATTATCGCCTATACATATTGCATTGCCAAACTTGCTTTCTTCTCCAAATACGTTTCCCAAACTTTATATAATAGGAGAGTAGTTAAAAGGTGATAGGAATGTTGCGTGACCCAGGAGATAACCCTGTCTATAATCCATTGATGTAGGATACTTTATTTTGAATTTCTTATCGGATACGGGTTATGCTTGGCATATGGATACTCATGGACTAATATGATTGAGAAGTAGAGTTCGAAACTACTGAAAGACAGGAAAAGGCGAATTGTTTCCATGCTGCGATAGGTTTTGCAAAATAAACGCAAGTCCTATGGGATGAACAGTCTTTGAAGTAAAATATATATAATGTCGTCTGCTCCATCCGTCCCACGGCTTGGATAATGCCAGCCAGGGTACATTCAACACGCTATATTAGTGACGAACGCCCTAACATTGCGAGCTGGTATGAAGCAAAAACTGATTTAGTCTTGGATTACTTCTGATAAGTGATAGAGCAGATAAGCTAGTGAAGATAGTCAATTGTGTTGGAGCATATATATCGTTCCTCGCATATTCTAGATGCAAGCACAAACACTATCTCCATTTTTGTTTTCAGCTTCATTTGCTTGAGGTATTGTAGATAATCATGGAGTCATATATATACATATACATATATATATATATATATATATATATATATATATATATATATATATATATATATATATATATATATATATATACATATATATATATATATATATATATATATCTTGAAAGATTTCATATAATTGACTATTTCGATGGATTTCGGTTTCTGGTCATATTTCGGAACAACAATTGAATTTGGCGACACTCTCCGTATCCAAAGAAATATCACCTTTGTTAGACCTCAATCGAGACATACGGAAGACGTTGGCACATTCTGACACAGAAGCAAGTTTGTGAAGGCTGGATTTGTGAGGTAGTTCATATACCATAAATATTCTAATCTTGCAACATTTTGAAGAAGATACAGATAAGTGTGTACTGTAAGTCATATATAAAACATTATAGCACGGAACGTTAAAAGACATGATTCAATATTTAAATAATTAACCTGTCTACATTCGTTCATCATTTATCAAAGAATATATTCATTACAATATATATATATATATATATATATATATATATATATATATATATATATATATATATATATATATATATATATATATATCCATCTGTCTAAAGTGTTGTACATACCATTATTAACTGCTCGAAGCCGAATCCATACAGGTATACCCGGCTCCAAATCTAAGTTATGGATAACTAGAAATGGGTCATCTCTGACCATATAGTTATGCCTACTGTAGCCTCGAAGTTCAACGTCATGTTTGGTTCTTCCTAATCCGAAATCGACTCGTAGAATGCCAGACAGTGGGTCAGAAACATTATAATACACGGCCAAAATGTAAAAATCCTCATCATACATGACGTCGCTTACCTCAAAAAAAACAGGTGGGGTGGTATCTACTGTTACTGGTGTCGAATGACACACTGTTGTTACCATAGCTCCGCCAAACACAACATTGTTGACGGCCTGAATGGTAACGTAGTACTGACCATCGGGTAAATGCAAATCCGTGGCATATCCGGAATATGTCCAAAACTTTGAACTACTCAGGTGGGCATGGGGATCTATGTATTTAAGTATATTGGTACCACAGACGTTTGTTCCTGATGCCCAAGTGAAACCATATATACCGCTTTCGTCGTCATGAAATCCATCCCAATTCGCTGCAATGAAAAGTAAGTTGCTCTGCCGTACTCGTAATAAAATGGCCAAGCCATCCCCGTGATCAGTATTTTTATCATTAAATACTATTTCACAAATGATTGCCAAGCGTTACGTTTTAGCGAGGAACTTGGTATTTTGAGTAAAATGTCCTTAAAATATAATAAAGGTATTTGAATATGTATACCAGCATTTGACTGCATTATTAAAGCATGTCTTCGTTCTGAACAATAGCTTTGAAAAGAAATGTATCTATATAAACATTATCTCTACGAAAATAAGTGAAAATATTTGAACTGAATTCATTTGAGTCATGTAATGTCATCTAAAAATGCAAGTGACAATCGACCAGGTTACTTCGTTAAAATAGTATGTTCAGATTATGAAAGTGTTACGTTTCTATTAATTGTGATATGGTCGTGAAAAGATCAATCAGACCTTCTTGCTTGCAAATCAGTTACGTATTCCTCGTATGGCCTATCGGGTTTCGTTTTACCTGAGATATAATGATTTGAGATGGTGTACTTCACTTCTTGAAGTGGTTTGTGGCCATTAAATATAGTTGTTCCATCTGAACCATCAATAATTTTCCTGAAATATAAGATATCGTAATCAATACATACTTTGATATTTACACATTTTTCTCTTAGAATTTGCAGCATGGGATATATAAAAGAATGTCTCATCATGTTAAAATTTCAATAGTAAATAGCAGCGTTGTTTGCGGAAATTAGTTACACGTATAATACATTTCACGGGGCATTTAAAGACGCAAACATATGCTCTATAGAAACAATATTCGACCTGACAAATTAACATGACTTAATGACAAGTAATCATCTTAATTTACAATCACGCCTAATTTTAATGATTAACAAAACATTTTTATAACCGAAAACACGAAACACAAGAAAATAACCAACATAATGGTCTTACACAAGCAAAACTTTATCATATTCATTGAAAACAGTATAATTATTGATCATCAACCACACATAAACGGGCTTCTATTGTTCACCTATGATTTGGTAGCCATGTTACTTGTTCGCATCTCTGGATCACAGATGCATTACATCCATTGGCCTCCATAACGTCTTGTACAGGTCGCCCAATATTTCCAGGTTTAGGAGGAGTGAAGTCCGCCATCGTACCGCTCGAATGCAAAACGGATACATAGTGCAATGAATTCTTTATAAATGCATTTATGTAATACATTGCTCCGTGTTGAATCGGTATATTAGTGTAGGAAATATATGCAGTGTATCCGACATCGAGACGTTCGTAGTTCTTGTATCTTCCATCGATATGAAGCTTGATTTGTCCACCTTCAATTGCGTCGTGGAAGTTACATGATTCGGATGTCTCCTCAAAATCAAAAGACATGCATTTGGGTCCATATTGTTTACATTGACTCGCACAGCCCTCCACTGCCTTTATTTGAAGGACTTTAACTGGTGATGCGGACAACCTTCCTTCCCTTGGATTAGAAAAGTATTTTAGGTCCGAGTTCATAGTATTTCGAAGGTCTGAATTTTCCAGGTTTAATGTTTGCCACGATGTTACTTGTGTCCCGTATTCACCCGGACTGTAACCTAAAGCATGGTAGGCCTCTATCACAGGAGAATTCTCCATCACTATCACAGTTCCGGCAATTTGGTTTGGAATACTTGTAAACGGATGACTGGCTTCCACCCGACCACCAGGAAGAGTGGTATCGTATGTGTTAAGTTTGCATTTTAGGTATGATTTTAAACCTTGACTATTTTCTGCTTTTATTGTAAAATACAAAGGAATATCATTTGGTAGTTGCATAGGAACAATCTGTGTTGATCCCCTAAACTCTGTCCAGCTGACAACGTCCGTACCGCCAGGATATGTACCGATTCCATAAAACTGAGTAACAACACTGTTTTCGTCATTTGTATAAACCACGATTTGGAATGCCGGATCGGTGGGATGACGATCAATTAACTGTTTCACTGAGCATTCGTTGACAGAACGTTTTGAGCTATGCGTATTGCCACAAAATCCGCCATTTATGAATTGTGGTGCGTCTTGGTCATTGTCAACAAATTTCTTCGTCAGGATATTCCATGTGATTGGTTCACAGGCCCACGACCAAATACGCTTGTCGAATACTTTTGCTCCAAATACTTTTGCCCACCCTCTCAAGCTAAGTTCAATAGGTGTTAACTCCAGATCAATTTTCATTCTGAATTTACAAAAGAAAACAAATATTGTCAAATGCGTACAAGCGTTGCAAATGAAGACAGACTCTTAATGGGATTTATTTCACAGGGGTAGTATGTGCAGCTGTTATAACAAGAATTCCGATATATATATATATATATATATATATATATATATATATATATATATATATATATATATATATATATATATAATAGTCATACCAATATAAGAGCGATATCTTCAATTTACACTCCGCATCATTGATGAAAGATATTAGCTTCACATCAAATGCGAGATATATCTGGGAGCTTTACAAATGTAGTTAAAACATTGCGATTTGGCAGATTTCATCTCCGTGGTATGAGATTGGCGAATCATGATTGGTGACCCGGCGCTAAATACATAATTAAATCATAGTTGCCAGTTATATACCTAACAATTTTGAGACATAAAAAATTAGCACAACATGATGCTACAGTCACGTAAGTCTGTTGATTTTATACTGGACAACACAATTATGAAAACGCGTAGGATGCAAATACATAGATTTAATATGCATTGTCCTTTGACATTTCACGCCAATGACTTAAACAAAACTTTCCAGAAAATGAGTAAAGGATGTGTAATACCGAGAATGATAACATTTCAGTGGTCAACACTAATTATGTATTTTCAGTTTATTGCTTTATAATAAAATTAACAATTGTTTACAATATACATAAATGTACAAATCAAAATGCAACGTACACTACTGTCACTGGATATTTTCCTTGCTGTGTTTCTTCGGTCACAGGAAATTTAGTCTTGAGAATATAACCAATAAGTTTTATTCCCCCACTGGCAATTCCCAGGTCGAGGCTAATACCGCCCCATACCATACCCGACACCCAAGGACCGATAGAAAACTGCAAAAGTGATTAATTGGATAAAAAAATACTTTACTTACAAATCAAAACGAATTGCTTCCTAATTTTATTTGTTAAATCTACATAGATAATAAAGTTAGAAAGCCATTAAAATAAACTACGCAAACAAAACTTTTAACAAGCCTAGAAACATTAAAATATTTCATCTTTATAGAGTCTACATTGCATGACATATTTTTCGTATAAGTCATCCTCTTGACTGTTTCTATAAATATATAAATATGCATCTACATATATTACTTTTTACTAATTCTTTCTCCTTATCTAAGAAAAGATTATCACTTAGATACGTAGACAGATAAATGGCTATAACTCTACGGACGTAAACTTACAGCAGCTGTTCCACTATTTGCCCTAACATCAGACCACATCGACATCCCAATGGCTCCTCCAGCTCCAAATTCTATAGTTACCAAAAATGAAAAGTATGCATCTATTTAAACCATTACTAATTTTTCTTTTGCAAGTATTTTAAAATTTGCAAAAAGAAGTATATGAAGAATAACACTTTTTTCAATCTGTCAATAATATCCAATACTTCAGTTAGATCGCAGTATGCGTCTGGAATATGCAAAAGAAGAACTCGCTGAACTACAACAGATTACTAACGTTACGCATATTGATTCGCTATTTCCCTTATTAATGTCCAAATTGATTTATACAAGCCAATAGCTGCATAGCTAGAAGACGAATGTATTAAATGAGAATTATATTTAAGTATACACATCAGTCGTCTCTTTTAGGTTGGCATTGATTGACCAAAGCCTGATTTTGCCGCATTATATTATGTAATATCTAATCATTTATTTCGTACTTAGTCGTATCTAATATCCAAGACTTTTGTCTCCTCTTTTAAAGGTTAGGTAACTAACTCTTTTGCTTCTTTCTTTTTCAATCAATGTTCTTATCCAGCATAAGGAAGTGTACGTCCAGATTGTGGAACTGCAGCATATCGCATGTAACATATACCAATTCTACCATACGGTGACAATATACACTCTTCGAAGTAATTTGTTTACATTTAGGCCATTTTACATTTCCCTATTTGGTCATGACTGTATAATTCTTTCAAAATAAGTGGACATTCAAGAACTCAAGCCTGCTGTCCTTGTTGGTACGTATGAATATACAATTCTTGCTTTACTGTAATTATAAGTTGGTATTAATCACATAAATACAATACGAGGGATTATCTAAATGTTCTCAAACGTAATGAAGTGCCAATAAGGTGTGAATACTCTTCAATAACCTTTCAACTTTTAAAAGAATACAGACATAAATGCTACATTCATTCAGATTCTTTCACGCACCTAAGAAAAAGTTTATTCAAATTAATTTATATGTTAAAGCCAATTGCAGATGGAAAAAGGGCTGTGAGACTTAACTCAAGTGCGTGTTAATGTAAAACTTAGTATATCGTTCGATTAAATCACAGAGAAAAAAAACTGATTTTAAGTATTGTTTTTGATTAAATTGCCAAATTGACAAACCTTCCGACTAGGTGGTCATCGTCGGCGCCAAGGTTTATAACCAGACAAACAATCTGTGATTTTGTTGAATTATTATACAGCAGTTTCAACCAATATCCGTATATTTGTGTTAAAATCTTTCATCACACTTGTGTTAATAGCAAGTCTATACTTATGATTATCGCATACTGTTATGTAAAAAGCTGTTACAGATTGTGCAGGTCTATTTCCTGTGTCTCTTAATATAATAATTATCAAGACTTATTATACGCTTACCACGATTATGCTAAAGAAGGTTCAAGTTCTGTAGCTTGGCAACTCACATCAAGAGCCAAGACATACCTCTATTTCAGAAATCTTAAATGTGTTACCTAGACGGAGGCCAATAGGTCCCACTCCGAATGTCCACCCTACACTGAAAATAGTAATGTCGATATGCCTATCCTTGTATTGAACCCCGTCCTTTTTATCTCTTGCAGGTTCATCTTCCTCGTAAGCATCAACCGTCAATTCAACGGAAACAGATTTCTCTACCGAGACGAGCTGAAAGGATGATGACTTAAAATATCATTTGATCTAACACTATTGAAATAACTCTGTGACGCCATCCAAATCAATGTTTTTTAATGAAGGTACCGAGTAATGGTCTACATTTAGTAAATAAACTGTACAGGTCTCCTAAAGAGGGAATCAATATAAAAAAAATTAAACGGAGAAATGACCTCTTCAGGCATGATAACTTCAACTTCTTGTAGATCCATGAGAGCAAATGTTAGAGAGTGAAACAAAGCAGATGCATTCCTTTGGATGAGATTACAGTATTTATGAAGTGTGATGGACTTTGAGATTAAGAAGAATGCTTCATTACAGTATTATTTTACTTTGCATAGATCAATATTAATAATAACAATTACCAGATTGATCTAAAATGTCTTAATGAACGCTTCTCTTCATCAAAAGTTTTAATTTTGATTGAGTTTGTGTTCAGCTTCAAGCTACTCACATAAACTTAAATCATCTACATGAACTGGTTAGTTGTGGTTTATGTTTGTTTGTTGTCTTTATTTCATCGAAATAAAATACCTGAAATCTACTTCACGGTGAATATATGTATTTATTTTGCTGTAATATGCATAGAAAAATTAACGATTGATGTTCCAAATATCATCGTTAAATAATACAAGTTTACTAATTATGTATTAACAATTCGTTACGTCAACAATTGTTTCCGGCAATAAGGACCCAAATTGAAATATATCATGTATGCATATAATCATGAAGAGCAATGACTATTTGACAAACTCACTGAAGCAATATATTGCACAATGCATCGGAGAGGGGGAAGGGGCCGATTGAGTAATAAAAAAATTAAATAACCTAACCTAACCCAATGATTATACGAAAATATAATAGTACTGATAACATTACCTATGCCCCAGTTTTTGTACCTGAAATAATATATGCAACCCCAAAGTGATATCAACTTACCTTGTGTCGGATTCCGTCGTTCATATCATTTTGTATATTGGATATATCATCTTTATCCAAATTGTAATCTGCAGACATTCGACTAAATTGCTCTAGGTTGAGGCTGTCCGCGTTTGGAATTGGTATTTTAAAATCGCCAATTGCTTTAAAATCAAATATAGACATTAAATTAATTAGATACGAACATAATTTTAATTATAAACTTGTGCATCTTTAAACGTAAATCAATACGAATTCTCGTTGAAACCAGAACAACGGCTACACTATTTGAGGATCAACAACTTTTACAGTTAGGAATGATATGGTTGATGAAGTTTTAATTACAATAATTTTCTGCAAAACAGTTGACACCTAAACAAAATGATATTCAACCAAATCTTTCTTCATAGCAATTATTGGACGTTCTTCGCATCCTTATTATTCCTTCGATGTATCAATTTGCTACAATTAAACAAATATTTAGTCCTATAACTACTAGATAAATTTATAGATAAACACTTGACATATCAAAAAAATCAAACAGCTAAAATACGTATCACTCACATATATCTCCAACAACTTGGCCATCTTGAAATTTAATGTTGGCTCCAACGTTTCCAAATCCAGGAATCGTAGCGCCTACTCCCAAGCCATTGAAATTTCCGTTGGCATCAACATTTCCTGTCATGTCGAAAGAACATATGTCTGAGGTTCTTTTTCCTATACTGTGCCTAACTGTTATGCTATCCTTGCTGACGTTGTTATCTTTGGGACCATAATTTGGCTCATCGACACCTTTAGATGCATCTGAAAGAGTTGTTACATTGCTGTGTGCATTGGAACTGGATGGATCATGTGCGTGTTCGTCCGTTTCCAAAGTATCCATCCATCCAATTGTGCCATTTTGGCTGTGTTTCATGTATCCAGCTCCATCAAAACTACCATTTCCCATGTGCACTGTACCTTCAACATGTCCTTTGATTGTGCCGTCAGAGTTACCTTCAACAGATGCAGCAAGACTATTGTTGTTTCCCAATTGAGCGGATATAGATCCACCGCCACTAGTTACATTCTGGTCATGATGTATGTGCGCTTCGCCATCGATACTAGTATTGCCCATGTTCAACTGACCTCCTAATCCAGCATCAATTGCACCACTGTTGCTTCTATTGACAGAGGCCTGGAAATTTCCATCTCTACCGAAGTCTCCAGATAACACGCCTCCGCCACTTGTTCCGTTACTGTCATGTTGAACGTATCCAGCTCCATAAAAGGTACCATTTCCCACGTGCACTGTACCTTCAACATGTCCTTTGATTGTGCCGTCAGAGGTACCTTCAACAGATGAAGCAAGACTAGTATTGTTTCCCAATTGAGCGGATAAAGATCCACCGCTACTAGTTCCATTCTGGTCATGATGTATGTGCGCTTCGCCATTGATACTAGTATTGCCCATGTTCAACTGACCTCCTAATCCAGCATCAATTGCACCAGTGTTGCTTCTATTGACAGAAGCCTGGATATGTCCATCTTTTCCAATGTTTCCAGATAGCATACCTCCGCCGCTTGTTCCATTTTTGTCACGATGCACATATAAAGCTCCATGTACAGACGAGCCATTTCCTAATTTCATGTCTCCTTCTAATCCACCTGTGATTTCACCGTAAGAATTTCCCTCCAGTGATGTCTTTAACTGACCATCATTCCCAAACTGAGCCCCAGCAGAGATTCCTCCGCTTGTTCCATTATGATCGTGGTGAACGTGGCCTTCTGCTTGAATAGAGGTATTACCAATCCTCATTTCTCCTCCAGTCCCTGCATTGATAGTCCCATCAGAACTAGCATTGACCGAGGCAGATATTGATCCTTTGCCATCAAAGTCTACAGATGCTATACCTCCACCTTGAGTTCGATTCCTATGGTGCTGTATCCAGCCTCCAGCTTTGATAGTGTCGTTTGCTATTTTGACAGATCCTTGCATACCAGCTGTTATTTCAAGGTCTGAATTGCCTTTGACGAAACCACCGATACTGCCTTTATCGCCAAACTGTGCCTTTACGCCAACACCGTAAGACAGTTTCCCATCTTTATTGCCATCGACTTTAACTGATCCTTTGACGGTTGTACCATCTCCTACATCTAATTCAGTGCCGAGATCTGTGTGCCACGTTCCTTCTGTGCTGCCGTGGAAACCCCCTGTTATTTTCCCATTCTCGCCAACATTAATTTCTGTGTTTATTCCTCCACCAACTATTTGTCCATTACTACCGATATCTAAACCAGCGCTGACTTTCCCATGACCTTCCAAGCTTGCACCAAAGGAAACTGAACATTTACCTGTAAAAAAATGGCTTTATATATTACCCGTTTAGAACAAAGAGACGACTTTACGACGCAGATAAATAATAAGATTGGCTGGAAGACATGCGTGTGTTTCTGTATGCACGTATGCATCTATGTATAAAAAGTGTTGACATCTATATTTTATTGCAAAACATTTTTATGACAATTTAACCTGGATTCTTAATATATTTCATTTTAAACGTAAGGCTTTACGTCACAATTTTCAGAAGAACTTTACTTATACTTACGTGGTTTTAAATGGCGTTTTTTATATGAAGTGTCTAATTCAGGTAACATAGTATGCAGAAACTGCGATAAATGTTATATATTCCCTTTCCATGACAAATATTTAATTAACAATATTTTTGAAGACAAAAAAAATTGACTTTTTATTTACCATCAGCCGACCCTTCAACTCGTCCACGATGTTGAAAGAATGTAAGATCATGAAATATGCCAACATTTTGTAAACAGGTCAATTCCGCGTCGCATAGGTGCATGGTCTGTGTTAGTTGGTAAGCATGACCAAGATTTATAGTTATGCTACTAGCTTGAGATACAAGTATGGCTGTATATCCCGCGAAAATTGTTTGCCTCAAATAAAAGTTCACGGGATTTTCTGCAAAGAAAAGCAAAATAAAAGATTAAGTGTGTATGCAACAAACCTGAAATATGGAGCGCTTGCAGTGATGTTGCGATAAAAAAAAATAATGAAACTTTATAACACACATTAAAATAAAAAGCAAGAAAGGATAGTTTATTAATATTATCTTTACTCTTGCATATACATAACTGTTCATTGAACATAAACAGATCAACAAAACACAAACAGATCTTGCAAAAATCGTTTCAAAATATTCTGACTCTTTGCACAGACATTTAATAAAGACCAGCAGCTAATGTGTGTAAAGTGCAATAATCGCAATCGTGATTTCAAGTTACAACGAAGATTGCAAAAAACAAAAATCTAAGAATGTGTACGTACGTTAGTTAGCATTGTTATACTATCATATGGCTGATAAATGATATGATGTTCTTTTCTGGTGTTAATGGCAACTTTAGCATGATATCGGCTCAATAGTGACGAGAACCGGGAAACCAATATGACCGCCAAAAGACACACACACAGTTGTTATTCATCCGTGCTTGCACGGCTGGGTGTCCAACCCTCGACATTAGAATTACAAGTCCTACATTCTACCACCTAAGCTTCCGCGTCCCCGTCCCCACCCCCATATGAATTTCATAGCATTTAATTGCCATAAACACCAGAAAAAAATCATATCATTAAGGTATGATGTTCTTTCAGGCGATACTTAGTTACTGTATTGTTTCTTACATGTAAACAATCGGTTAAATCCATCAGTAAACTGAAATACTGTTTTGATTTGTTAATTGTCAGCTTGAGAATTTTCAACATTGATTAAAAATTAGATTGCTTATCGTTTTAAATCGTTTTGTATATACCAATATTATATCTGTATGACAATTCTCTGATTGTATTCGTTTTAACAGTCCTACTCCGTGATACATTCCTCGCTACATCTATATGTGGTAATGGTAATCAGTATGTATCTTACCGGAAACTGGAATGCTGATCGATTCGTTCTTCACGTCAATTCTAAACACCATTGCATCCAAATCAAACATAACCATTACAAGCAGTTTTGAGATGGTTATACCAAAGGGGATGCTAATAATGCATTTGAGGCCCCTGCATCCTTCAAGTGGAATGCAAATATGACCGTATCCTTGAACCAGTCCATTTTCAAAGGTAGGACATGCTGAGTAAATAATAAATTACGGTAATTTAGTTTTAATGCCTGGAGGTAAGTATTATATCTTAAATAAATTCATAAATTATGAGATTTGGCAGAAAACTAAATAACAGACGTAATAATAGGACACAAAGAATGTTGATTCTCATAAATAAAACTTATATAATAAATCTCTAATAATCGTACACAAATTGTCGATCAAGGAGTTCCAAAAAAGCTGACCCGCCGAGGTGAAATTAATATATAAGCTTTTAAAGCACGTACTTGTATTTATCATGATGGTACCCGTTAATTAAAATATCATAAAACACGTATGTATTGGACATATTCAGACAATTCTCCGTTCAATGTGGAATTGAGTTTTAAGTATTACCTCTCTTTATCAAATATTTTCGACGTTATTATTTGCTTAGGACTATAAGGAGAAAGATCTTACCCTTCCACAACAGCATTTGAAACATGGTCGGCATAGATTGCTTGCCTCCTCTAGATGGGACATCAAGCCGGGTTAAAATCTGACCGTAGCGTAAGAAAGGCATCGCCGCCATGTTTTCCATAGGAAGTTCTGATGCTGCATTTTGTAAGTTTTGTATAGCAGACTTTATTGCTTTAAGACGATTTATACTATTGGGTGTGTCATTTCCCAAAGCTTCGTATATTTGTGAGATAGTTTTCTTTGATACAGATGGATCATCCGGCTCATCACTATAATAAAATGTAATATTCATTTAAAACATAATCATAGAGATTAGGTAATGCGTACATTATCTGACTATATTATTTCTAATGACGTCATGACAAGTAGAGAAAAGAACAATCAAGGGAGATACAGAATTGGGGAGATGGAAGTTATGAGTTAGGACATGATATAGACCTACCCTGGCGGTTTATGTGCAGATATTCTTTGTGAAGACTGTGTTGTTGACTGTTCCCCACAAGCAGCCCTAAGCCCTGTCCCTGATGACTGATCCTTATTGCTATTTGAGAACACCTTTGCTATCATTTTATTGTATTTTGATAAATAAGCAAGGCTAAATTGTCTAGCCATTTGTACAAACGGGCTTTTGGGAAAGGCCGTAGATATCTTATCAATGATTTCAGCTGCGGCCCATGCAACGGCCCTTTTAATCAGTTTTCCGAACAGATCTGCAAATCCTTTTCCACTCAAGCCTGCTTCTATGATTTGTCCAATGTGTTTAAAGGTAAATTCTTTGCACTCCTGTTCCCATTTTGGAAAAGGCTTGGGATTGTCAACAAACGACGAAGGATCGATGTAAGAACACGACGTTTCGGATACCTCTCGTTGTCGAATTGCCACATGAATATAACTATCATCACAAATACCCTTTCCTCTTCCAACTCCTAATTCTCCTCCAGCATTCATTTGAATCCCCATGTCAAAAGGAATTGTACTGCTTGGATTGATGTTTCGAATCAGGACTTCGTAACCTTTAAATTGTTCTCCTGAAGGTATGATCAAAATTTCATCTGGTGTGCACGTTCTCATGACGTACCCACTAACCGGACAAGGTACCTAGATGCAAAAATTAGATATTTAGTCGATAATATATTCCGTTAAAAACTGACTCTCAAAGAGTTCAGTTTATAAAGTCATGTCGCTTACTATGTTGGTTCTTTGACTTAATTTAATTTCAACATAATGTGATAAATGGCATGGTCAAAAAACGGACACGATCAAGTTTTCCACAATCTCGCATACAATGCCTATTTGCAGAAAACAATTGTATGTTACACAGATTTCAAATAAGTTTCATGAACTCATTGAAATAAAGCATTGTTCTAAATATTGCTGCCATATTACTTATTATCTTCTGAAATGCAAGGAAAATACAGAATAGAACTTATATATCTCCTTTATAACTCATTGAAACACAATAAGGTACACGCTTCATTTACATCATAGACTAATAACAACACAGATTGAATGTGCTAGGCAAATAAATGTCATCTCTATTGATGGAACCTTTACTAACAATACCAACTGTATTTATGTCTAGAATAAATTTAATGATATTTTAAATTTAATCAAATTTAATCCACGTTAGATTATAAAATTTAGCTGTGTACAAAACAATACTCTCGCCTTTTCATTCCAATCTACTTGAACATCAATTCCAGGAGTGTCATTGTACATCCCGCCTGTTGTTGACGGCCATGTTCCTTTCTTGCAATTGGTATCCGTGCCCCGTCTCTGTGATGGAAATTTGGGGTGGAATTTCGCTCCAAAGTTTGCTAAAACTTTCCTCTGTGAAGCTTTGGTCCTGTTCAAAGAAATATAAATACTACATGTATTATTAAAGATTTCGGTTATTGTGAAGGAATCTTTTACAGTTGAACGACTAAAGAAGTAAGTTCCAGTTAAAAACGTTTCTAGTACTAATTTTACATACTTTAAGTCAGCTTGAGGAAACAATTGAATTTAGTTTAACTTATATAGGCAAATTTAACAATGTTTAAAGAATCTTCGTTCACACAACTACTCAATCGATTAATTAAAACAAAACCTCTCTCCCTCTGAATAATATCAAAATTGAGTCTATCGAAAATCAAGAAACATTGTAGGTAGTCTAGGATAACGTGGGAAACAATGTCAGTTTAACTGGAGAAACAAAACATTGAACAAAGGGCATTCAAGATTTATGAAAATACTTACCTGAAAGTGACAATAAACACAAATGTTTAAACATATTGTCAGCTAAGCAGAAATCGCCTTTCGAATAATTTTTTTAATTGGCTCACTGGAATTCGACCTTTCTAGAAGAATCAAGTAACTTGCCATTGTTTGAGCTAGCTCACATGAGTAGACAGATTTGAAACACAATGAGTAGTGTGATCTGTTACATAGGGTACATTTTAAAAAAAGGAACGTAATATTGAGCGTATATAAGTAGATAATCAGAATAATTCCAATTTTGCTATCATTTTCATATCTAGCGTTCCTATTGTAAGTCTGTAGACGCATTTATGTTGTACTTAGAAGCATTATTCCAAAGGGAAAACATTTGTTTCCACTATTAACTATTCGAATAAGTCTGGAAATCGCCATCTTGACAACGTCAGAACTTTTGGCGGACCAGTACATTCACATTTCCGCTTACGAAATTCAGCCAAATTGTATCATTCATTTGGGACTTTCATAGACCTTTGCCCAGATTATTCACATTCTAATAATATAAGTTCCTCTAACATTTTCATTTACAATTTTGATAATAAAAACCTTCATTAAGTTTTATAAACAATTGTTAGTTTTGCGTCTTTCTGTTACCATAGAGTCATAACAAATATTAATTACTCGACCAAGATACGAATTTCAAAGAAATTGAAATTGTTTTAAAAGTTATATTCCTTTAATGTTGGAACGTTTTATTCCCTGATCTTTAGATTTGACATAGTAAAACCAACAAGCATTCACGTATCATCTAAAGTGAAAAACGTTGTTTTAAATTCTAGCCAGAAAATGGTAGATACCTTGGAAAAAGATCAATTTGTCTAACTTGCCAGACATTATGATCCTTCGGAAGCAAAGTCATCATTTTTAAAGCAAGAAATAAAAGAATAAAAGTGTTTTAGTTCCGTAATTGGCAGAAATTATTTTCATTAAAAGTGCTTTCAGATGGATTAGTGATTCTTCATCTTATTTACTTAGTTATGGAAATCAAACTAAAATACATCACTGAAATAAAATTTGAAAAAAACTGAGCTTCAGATCTGAAAAGAAGGAAAAGAAATTAAAATGCAATTGCAGGAAAAAGAAAGCAAGAGACGAATTCAAAACAAAAATGAGATAAATAAATTCAGAAACAAGAAAGAGATACAAATTCAATAACAACAGATTTTCAGATGAACTTGCAAATTCAAAAAGAAAAGGAAAAAGAGAATTTCAACTTAGGTTAAAAGAATTCGAACAGGCGAGCATAAAGCACCCCACTCATGAAACTTCAACTCAGATGTTGTCAGAAATATCAAATTAATTCCCCTTTTTCAGAAATAAGAAGTAGATCATTATTTTCGCAAAATAGCTACAAATCTGCAATAGTCACTGTACAATTGTATTACACCTTGTCCTTATTCACAGCGCTTGTAAAGGTTATTCTTCACTGTCAATAGAAGCATGTGCTGATTATGATTTTGTCATGGACTACATATTGATGACATATGAGTTGGTACCTGAGGTATTTCGACAGAAGGTTCAAGAACTGAGTTCATAGTAAAGTAAATATTTACCTTCATAACGCAAGAAAACATTGTTCGTGCATCTAAAGAATACTTTTTGGGTTTACTCTCAGCAGATGGTTAGCAGGACACCAAGTCAATCTTAAGCAAGCACTTATATATTTCAGTCTACTACAACTTATAAGAATCAAACGTGTAATTAGCCTGATCAAATATCCTAATCTCTTCCTGCGTGCAGTTATTGCAAGACAATAGGGAACGTTCTTTCTGACTGATTTAAGTTAATCTACCTTGGTTGTGTGATCTCCTCTGATGCCAACATCGATAAAGAAATAGACAAAAAGACTGGCCAAGGCAAAGGGCGCCTTCAGCTGACTCTTTAAACGAGTGTGGTACAAAGCCAGTCTCAAATAAAGATACAAAGATCAACGTCTACAGAGCTATCATACAGGACCACCCTCCTATATCTCGCCGAATCCTAAGTTACCTGCAACTGCCACTTCCGCTTGTTTTAATGCTTCCATCAGCGCTTCCTCAACACCATCTTTAACATCTTCTGGAGTGACGTCGTCACAACGACTGAAGTCCTCAAACAAACAAGGATCAGCAACATTGAGACCATGCTCATGATGATACAACTACGCTCGACATGACACGTCCTCAGGATGGAGGATCATCGCCTGCCAAAGATTTCACGGTATGTTAAGATGTCCATCGTGATAGAGGTGCACATCGAAAGAGTTATAAAGACACCATGGAACATAAAGCTCACCGCATGTGGCATCGATCACCGCCAATGGAGATCACAAGTTGCTGACCATGAAAGATGGCAATGTACAGTTCACCTGGTCACAACCACTTTTGAACAAAACAAATGGACCAGATTGAACAAAAAAAAGGGGGGGGGGCCGAAAAAGCCTGGAACCATCAGTAACACCCACCACAACCCAAACGTTCACCTGAAACTTCTTTGGACGGAGATGCCTGTCATGTAATATGCTTGCCAGCCATCAGCGTGCGTGCAATAGACGTGGGCATCCCCTTTAAAAATCTTCGCAAGCAACGTCAAGCCAACAAGTTAAAAAGTAAGCAGCAAAAAAAGGACATCAAAGTTCCAAATATTTCTTGTTTCTCATGTCAATGTCATGGTTATGTATTGGAAACAATACAGTTGTGGGATAAAACAAACTCAAGGCTGATTATGTTGTGTAAACTTATGAACCATTCATGTCGGCAGGTTCTGTCTTATATACTGATGATTCGACCAGTCATATCCCTGTTTAAATATTAAGTGACAAGGGATATTAATGGACAGAAAAGCGTCTTAGAGTATTTTGCATGTACTTTGTCTTTTTGTGTGAAGTCTTCTTGATCAAAATGTTCTTGTTCAGGGAGTAGTTTTATTCAAATGCCTCTCCGATATGTTAATTTAGTATCAGGCTTAGTTTCATAGTCGTGGCTATTGGTGCTATGTTTCTTTGTCCATAGCGGGCATTGATTTATTGCTAGCCAATAACTTAGTTGGAGATAAAGTTATGATTAATCTTTTTCTAATAGACAAGTTTTGTTGGTATCAAAAAATTGATCCTATTGAAAACCTTGATTTATACTTTCCTTGTACAGTTACTGAATCATGACAATTAAACTCGTATTTATAAAGCTGATCAGGAAATGATTCCTTAGGCTGACACATATACTGGTCAGGCTTTTGCCGATGTCACTTTTGCTCCTGTTACTGATCAGTCAAAAGGTATTTATCATTGTGAGCCTTTTGTAACTATTCAATATATTTTTTCTAATCAGGGTAGCAAACGACAATCACATAAGTTCGTACATCGTGAATTTAAACAAAAAAACTGTCAATCCTTAAATATCCAAATTATTCAAGACGTATTTTTTGCACCCATGTTGAAATAATGACTGATTACCTGTGCCAAATCTGACCCTTATAACACCACTCTTTAGTAGAAAACTAAATACTTACGCCTTATCGATTAACTCTACTGCTTTCTTGAGCTCTTCAACCTTCCTCATGGTATATGTGAAAGCTTGCAAGAAGGGCTCAGAGGCGTCATAGATGTCATGTAATTCACGTAAACAATCTTGAAGCGCTTCTTCTATATTCTTCAAGCTACTGAAGTCAACCTGATCCCAAAAATTAAAAATAAGTATATTGAGGATTAAATAGAGTTGAATTCGTTCCAAGCACAATCTTCATTATAAGCAACACCTTAAGTTGACGTTAATGAACTTTTTCAATAACAAGATTACAAAAAAGGTATTTAATGGTCACCAGAGAAATAAATATTGGCGATTGATTGTAATTATATATATAGTCACAACTATAGTTACAAGATTCATCTTTAATTTACCATTGATTCAGAATCTGAAGATACTTTTAGTTCTCGACATACTTAAGGTCATGTATTATTTCAGAAAAGCCTACATTATACTCACCAAGTCTGTGTCATCATCATTGGTGGTTTCTTCGTAATTGTTTTTTTTGTTCTTTACCTTCATCAACATATTTTGGACTGCATTGGTGAGCATTTTTATTTCTTCTTGAGAGCTCAGCCATCCAGGTAAACTGCCAGTACATAAAATTATTCTACCATACCATTACATATTTTCTGGTATATTCCATATATATATATATATATATATATATATATATATATATATATATATATATATATATATATATATATATATATATATATATATATATATATATATATACACAGAGACAGAGACAGACAGACAGACACACAGACACACATACAGAGACAGACAGACAGACAGAGACAGACAGACAGACAGAGACAGACAAACAGAGACAGCTAGAGACAGACACAGACGGCACAGAGAGAGAGACTAAACTCATATTATTCTATTTGATTATATATCAGCGTCTATAAAGTTTTCAACTAATAATAAGATACTCGTTTCATCCTGCAATGAGCTGCACTTAAATGTCTTTGAGACCTTTTGTAAACTGTAAAACGCACTGAATGTGTCATTCAATTGGCTGTGTATACAAATGAATTCAGAAAGGCAAGTGGACACAATAATCCATCAAAATCGAACCGAGATGTACATAAAAAAATTGAAATATTTTAGTCTCTTTTTAAAACTGTACGGTTTATTTATGTTATTTTGTATATCTCCTCCATCACTCTATCAAATTTTATGCATGGAAACGACGTCAAAATTAAATATCAATCCCTACTTAATTTATAAAGAAATATTTGTAACCTAATTATATAATGTATCATATTGTTAATTGCACAATCACGTCTAACAGCAGAACTGTCATATTTCTGAGAAACTATCAAAACAACAATTATTTAGATATCAGTACAGTTACAATAGCAATGTATGTTAGTCTATTCTAACAATAATGCACATTAATAATGCAGTTTCTCCTTAGATAGAAAAATATAAGCAAGATAGGAGAAAAATTTTAAGATAGATTCGGATTACCCCCATGGCCCGATAACGCTTCAGACATCTTTGCTTTTACCTCTAAGATCTGCTGCATTCCAATTGTTATCCTATTGAATTAATCAGTACATATGATATGCATTTACTAAACATAAACCATACAATGTTCAACATCCTAAATAGTTTAGAGGGTAACTCTAACAGATCTTTCTCATGCATGCTATGTACCCCTATGGTATTTAGTTCTTTTGCAACCTTAATAACTAAATTCTTTACAACTAGTTTTATTCTTAGAAATAGATATACAGAATTTAGATTTTGACAAGCATCCTATACATGGTACGATGGTTGGAGTAAATCCCATAGATTATACGAAATGGTACTGTCACAACCCGAATCTGTTTCAAAAATCTTCAGTAATCTCGGTCTTTGATTTTAACTGTTACGTCGTCTTGGCATGAATAGTACTTTTTTACACCAACCATATTGACCTTACTAAAAACTCCAGATATAAAACATTCTGAAGATAAAACACAAATTCCATATTTATATATGTATATATATTTATATATGGTAATGTGTACGATACAGTTACTAGATTATTAAACCATAGAAAAATAATAGATCACGAAAACATATCGCAAACAAAACTGAATAATGTAATTATGTTATGTATTATATAGTCATATATAATTACAAATCCTGCTGCTGAGATTATATTATGATAGAAATATCTAAAATATCAACTAAAATATGTAATGTTTGCGCAATACCTTTTTTTTGCTGCACTTAAACTTTCAAATGCTTGTCTTGGACTTGATCCAATCTTCTGCTGTGCTTCCACAATACTGTTGGTAGCTTCTGTTAGCTGTTCTTCAGCATGAAGTAGAGTGACAAGTCCAGCATCTGAGATTGTCTGATAAAATTCCAGAAAATGTGTCAGAACAGATACCCGACATTGCCATAGTTTTGATACAAGCCAACACAAGCATTACGCATAAAATACGATGATCTAATTACTTACAATCGTTAGTACAGTGCACACTAATGGTACAGAAAAATCATAGTCAAAATGATAAACGTGACAGGATTTGTAACTAGAAGTTATTAAGCTTCTTGACAACTAAGTTTTACCAGTAAAGAAGGCAAGGCAATAATACGTACCTGATAGAAAATCAATGCATCGTTTTTTATATCCTCTGCTAGAGACTGGAATTTAAATGCCACATACTTTGCTCTAGAGATGAGTGGCAAGCCGTGGAATCTATCTAGTAGTGAAGTCATTTTAATTGACGCCTCAAGAAATTTTTTGGTTTGCAAAGGTATGTTTCGAATGGAGGCAGATATTGATGCGAAAACACTTTTTGATTCTCCGGAGCTGGATTTGAAGTTGTCACTCATCCCTTTGACAGACTGTACGATTGGACCTATGATTTCATCAGCCGCTGCATTAAATGACTGGTAGAGTTCTTGGTCTTTGCCATAGGAAAAATGCTGAAAAATATTTACATTGCTTAAAATAACAATCATAATAAAACTAACAGAAAAAATAACGTTAAAGGGAAAGGTAGGTCGGTAAAAAGATTGATTCAAAATAGTCCCGCCCCGTACATATATCAATGTATATCTAAAAATACCGTCATATATATATATATATATATATATATATATATATATATATATATATATATATATATATATATATATATATATATATATATATATATATATATATATATATATATATATATATATATATATATATATATATATATACCTTTAATACATTTATGTTGTATTCAATTTTTCCTTTGTAGCAGGCCACTATCTTCAAGATGTCCACCTCAAGGCCCAGGATTCCAACATGAGCTTCAGCATAGATCCGATCAAAAATGTTTATACGGAGAAAACCGCTAAATGGTTCTATAAATGATAAGAACGGTGTGGGTATATCACTTGTTAATGTACTTATAGCATCCTAATTGAAATGTATTGTTTATAAATCAAGTGTAACCTTTTGAATCCAGATTCTAAGTAATCTTAAAACATGATGTGAGCGGTAAGACTTTGAGGAACATAAAGGTAAACACTTTATTTTTACCAGATAACATAAGTCGAATATTACGTAATAACGTTTACAAAGCCATAATAGGAAAGTCCAATTTACAAAACTTGTACCTAAACGTCAGTGTTTTACTTGTAAATATTTAAGAACTAAATATAATCAATTATTTTATAGAAAGGTCACGAAACAAGAACATCCTTTGAAAATCTGCATTTGCTGCTCATTCTGGCATCAACAACAAAAAATGTTCATTCTGTTTTAAAAAGGACTATACAAAAATTAACTAACACGGTGAAATAGCGTTATTTGCCAAATGTATCAGGTGGTTTTCATATCACGAGAACATTAAACATTAACGCCATATTGCACATAATGACAGTATTTAAAATGTGAATAAATTTGGGAAACACCATACGACAGGTGACCATTAATAATTTTCGGAAAACCAGTACCTAATATGGCAAAGTGAAAAGAAAAAAAGAAGGAAAACGTGTGTGTGTGTGTGTGTGTGTGTGTACATACGGAGACGTATATGTAACTTGTTGACCATGTCAACTCCAAAGCTGGCGCCAATTTTCGAGTTTCCAACAGATTTACCCCAGTGAATCTCAGGAAGTTCTACCTTGAATTCGATTAAGACCGTGTCCAACGAAGCTTCTCTGCGCGCCCTCATAACGGTCAGATATGTGTATTTACGGCTAAAAGTAATGAAAAGAAATGAATAAGCGACTTACAAGATGTAAACTGATTAGTATAAATGCTTTCGATAGTCAAATAACGTTTCACAAGATCCAGTTTTATGTCTTGAATTAAATTGAAAAATTGACTTAGGTTGAGATAGATTAATCTGCAAGAATAGATAGTTCCGATTATCCAGAAACAGACATTTAATAACATTTTTACAGTCTCCAGTCAATAAACATCTATGAGTTCTACATTAAATGTTGAGGTTGATCACTGTTAATTGATTTTAACGATCATGTTTCATTTTCTGCAGCGGCAATTTCAGTTTCATTGTTATTGTAGCCAGAAGCTACATTTGGTACATATTACCAGGTGGTAAAAATTAAATAATTAAAAGTCCAGGCCATTATCTTCAAGGTTAGATTTTTCCGACATTGCAAAACATGTTTTTTTTCCTGTGTTGACAGTTTCCGTTTAAGTTGTTGAGGGAAGCAGAACTAATATACAAGTAGCTCAATATAGCATTTATAAAATGGCTCGAAAAATGACATATTCAATACACAAAAAACATATGAATCTATAATTTACACAAATAATTCATTATTAATGTAATTATAACGAATAGTTTTTGAGAACTGTCGCGTTTTTAATAGGGAACGAAGGTTTTGCGCAGAAATAAAATTAAACTACTAACTTTTATTCAATGAAGTTGTGGATTAGTTAATTCAGAAAAGATTGTATATTTTTGTTAAAACTACAGCAAGTTTGTTTTTATATATTCTTTATTCGTTTATACTAATTTTAAAAACCTGTAACTTGGTATAACCTGAATATCAGATTTTGTTGTTCTGTAGTCAGATTGTTTCTCTTTGGGTGTTGGCCGTATTCGATCCATGCCACCTGTCGCACACTTTCTGTCTCGTCATGTAATATACTGGTCAGCAATATCGTAGCGCTCTGTAAATAGGACAATAAAACAAGATTGTATATTATTGCTTTTAGTGTGAAAGAAATTTTATTCTACCTAGATAGATCAGCTTAATCTAGTGATTGTATACTATGACTATAAATAAATACTACTCCCTCTTAACGTTAAAAACGTTATTTCTAAGAAACTTTAGGGCTTTTCGTATTCGTTATGCTTTCCTCCCTTTTTAACAACTGACATTGTACTCTGATACTCTTAGTGAATATCCATTTTCACTTCATTACGACATGATTATAATGGTAAACTTCTGTTTAATTAAACACTTTTAAAGATGATGCAGGAATGAAAGGATTCGTTTTCACAGGAGTTGTGACCCAATACAAATATGGACAAGGAGTACACGTGATACAATCATTGGATCAGTTTATTTTCCAACAACGTCATCAAGGTATCTGAGCAACAATACAAGAATGTATCCTGGCCGACTCCTACTGCTCAGCCGCTGACATGCTTAACCAATTAAGTATTTCAATATTTATAATATATTTACAGTAGCGTAAATTATCACCTATTACGTTTAGTAAATAACAATTGAATAGGGTGAGTAAACAATTAAACAATCGCAAGCTTATGTATTATGAGAGTTTTACATAGAAGTCAGCAAATGGTTTAAAACATGGTGATAGGTTGACCAAATAGAATACTGATTTTAATTTCACTTAAAGCATTATTAAAGACCAAAATATCAAAGTTATGTACATGGAATATGCATGTTTTAAATGTTCGTGCTATTTCGCCCGTATCACATACGCTAAGTGCATGCACATCGATATGTATCCTCGATATTCTTTAGATCATACTTATAATTTCACTGAAGCGTAAAACTGTCGAGTAATTATCCTCGACGTTTATCATCATTGATAACAAAAATTTATATCTTACTTCATGACAGACATAATGTCTCAGAGATGACAGCGCGGCCCGTCTCCATGCTGACTGTCTCGTATTAGGCTGGGCAAAAGTCTTCAGATGCAATATAGAACTTTGGAGACCTGCATTACCTAAAGAATGGAGTAGCACAACCTTCGAGAGGAGGTGATCGTCAGAAACTGAGTCATCTGCCATCATGATATATCTCTTAGGTCGGAGGTGCTCAGGCGTCGCTGAAAAAAGTAAGTGATACATTTGCCTATATTAGAATAAATCTGTACTAAATGTATATTTCGGTATATATTATTCCATTTTGAAAGACGGAAAGACGAAAATTTATATTTTCACTTCAATCATCTATACCTGCATCTGCATTGAGATAACGCAAAGGAGAAATGTGTATACATTTCATCAAAGTAGCGAAGAAGACAAATATTCATTAAGTCAGTGACAGAATCTGTGAATAATTTTGGACTCTGAGCTATTCGCCGAAACAAAGATTTTTGCAGCTGCTAGTCTTTCACGTTTGAGTCCATGGAAATTACAGTTGTGCTTGCAAACAGCACTGATATCAAACAAGCGTTATCTGAATACCCATCTTCCCTGACCAAGGTTCCGATGTGATCCCCATATCTACATCTACAACCACCGAATCCAATCAAATTAAGTCGTTCAAATTTAAACAATGTTCCTACATGAGCACACAATTTGAATGGACTGGTGAATAAGCCAATTTACATTGCCAGTCTATGTTCTCACGAATACCATTCACTTAGACGTATAAAGGCTTCCCGCTGGTACATAGTCATACTTTCGATCTTAAACTTGCAAATTATTCTTTTTAGGTCAATTGCCTCCACCATTTTAGGTTGATATACAATGCACCATGCTATTTGTTAGTTGGAATTAAATACTAAGGAAGGCTTGCATCAACCAAATAAAGGACACTTTTACATCTTACTACAGACCACCTGAAATATTAGTTTTGATGAGATACTTCTCTCACAATCAACATACTCAACAACTAGTGTGCTTCCTGTTCGATAACATTTATAGTTTCAAGTGTGGTCTATGCAGCCATAAGTCAACGTTTATCAATGTCCTTTAAGGGTATCGACAATATGCGTTCACTTTATGATGCTGATATAAAACCAATCACTGTGGTTCATTCTGTAGACCAAATCTACGTTTCTTGAAGACTCCTTAATTCGCATTGCGAGCGAGAAATGTTCTATTGATGATGTTCTTGACCGAAATCTCTATGTCCAATATAATTGTGTGGACATACACATATGCATATATATATATATATATATATATATATATACACTTACCATCCCCCTGTGTGTAAAGCCAGGTGTGAATTTTATCCATTAGTCTCTCTGCCTCGGTGTTATTCCCTTTGCCGTTAATAGCTTTAGCCATGGAACCCATGCACAGACAAGCTCTCCTCTGGGTCTCGGTCAGAATTATTTTACCTTTAGCTGAAATGATAGAATCAGATAGTGCTCTGATTATGTAACAGTACTACATCTTCATTGTCATTATCTCAAAATCGAATTATCATACACCATCAGTTGATAAAGATGATCATTAGTTTCACCCTGTTATTCTTTACCTATTTCTTCAATGTTACCATACAATTTGATATACAATGTGGGATATTATATCTATATATATATATATATATATATATATATATATATATATATATATATATATATATATATATATATATATATATATATATATATATATATATACATATATATATATATATATATATGTATGTATGTATGTATGTGTGTGTGTGTGTGTGTGTGTGTGTGTGTGTGTGTGTGTGTGTGTGTAGAGAGAGAGAGAGAGGTATTTATAGAGGCGCGTATACAAAACATTTTTTCAATGTTTCGAGCTAACAACTTCCTCATCAGGGGAAGATACGAATAACATACACAATATAAACACTAAACACTAAAACCAAGAGAGACATTCTTCATTATTTTATTCCTGCATGTTGTAATCACCGGAACCAATACGAAGTGTGAAAAATAGAAGAAAGCAGAACGAAAACTAAAATCGACGGTTTTATAAGCAGATAAACTATACATTTTTAATCTGCCGCTTATCCAAAGATGTATTACAAGCATCAAGGAATGTGTTATCTTTCCTATGGGAGGAAACTATGTATGTTTAAATAACAACTACTGTCTACAAAATGCGAAACAGAAATTATTTCCCGGTAAATGTTTGCATGGAGGTACTTGCAAAATATGTCAAGAGTATGCTGTCGCGGGATAATAGACAATAATAATAATAATAACAATAATAATAATAATAATAGCACATGCACAGTATCGCAGAATATTTACTTGCGTAAATACTGTGGCAAAATTAAGAATGTCTGTTAAACTGATGCCTGGCTGTAATTTTTTTAAGACTGTATTCGGAAGGTTAGACTTTTTCATTTAGACCAAATTCATCAGGAATTTTGAATTGTATTATCTGGTGTCGTTGCTTACGTGTGCTGTATATGTCGATCCACTCCAGCTTAAGCTCAGTTGGTAGCATTTTGATGGATTCGACTGAATGCCTAGTTGCAAATATAGTTGCTGTGGCTATTGATTCGCTTTTAAAAATCAGCTGTTTCACAAACATATTCAGTGACGTAGATGTTAAAAGATAGATTATAGTTTTATTTCTGATTGATAGTGAAGCTAACTCCTGTCGCGAACTTCTAATCAATTTGATCTATGGTAGCACATTAGGCAACGCTTGTCTGTGAAGCATGTTTGTGTCTGAATATGTTGTCGTACTTAAGTAACCTTCGCACGTACCAGATGGTCCTTCACATTTGTAAGTCTACCGTACGCATCCGAATGAACGTCTTCAAATATGTCCTTTATGCGTTTGAAGGATTCAATCTGGTCTCAATACTTCCATAGAATCAATTATAATTTTGTGCCATTGGGGTGGAAGCATTTTGTAACCAGTACTTCTTAGGAGCCCCTTGACCTTTCGTTTTCTCTTTTTGGTCAAAACACACATACCAGTTGTTAAGAATAAGAATAAGAATAAGAATAAGAATATTACTGTGGTGGGAATCTTGATCTCCAAAGCAAATTTTTTCCACAACGGCGATGGTTTCCTGAAAATAAAAACGTTGTTAAACTTTATTTTCCTCCACCCAAGCCAAGAATAGGACTTAGAACAAAACTTGCATGTGCTCAATGTGCAAACCATACATTATTGAATGTTAGTCGTTGCACGTTATAATGTGGCGAATAAAAAAAAATTGTTAATATTGATAAGAGCGATGAATGGACACAAGTTTAATCTCACTTGTAACGCGTATAAATACAATTGTGATATAAACGTTGTATATTAGCTTTCTCGCTCTCTTCCTACAGAAATCTATTTTTTTAATTATACATTCTGAAAGGAAAGCAAAGTTAGATGCAAATTCTGGAAAGAGAAAATCTTAATTAGACAAAACAAAAAGGTAAATATAAAAATGAAGCTGCATGTTGATAGGTATTATTATGCACTTGACACCTTTCTCTAACATTAAAAGAATTTTATACACATTTTGATCCTATTTGTCTTAAACAGTCGTCGCATACGACTTCCTTTATTTTAATAATCATGTGCAAAATAAGTATCACCTGTATAGGATGTTCGATGACTGATAAATGGATAAAGATTCTCCTCAAAACTTCATCATCGCGTTGCTTGTCACTTAGAAGGAATTTCAAAATAAGATGTTGTGAGAAGGGATCCCCTGCTCTCGCTATTATATCAGTGAAAAGGTACTTTTCATCAATACATTTTGTATCGTTCTGACCACAGGTTCGGTTTAGAAAGTTCTCCGCCAATAGCTCATAGTCCGACGTCTCCAACTTCAAAACCTTTTGTCGCAGGCGATTTACACATACAGTTCTGTTGGTGTGCCCTGGAGAGAAATTAATTAAATGACCATGAATTATTTGTGGCAAAATATAAATTTTATTCCGTTGATCACTACAATTGAATATTCTGTATTGCATGCATCCAAAAATCTTTACTATAATTCTCAAAATGCTGTCTCCATTTAACAATCGTTTAAATAATTTCTTCATTGTAATTCGGTTTCAGGATTAAAAACTTAAAACATCTATTATAAGATAATATAGTCACCTAGAAAGACTTCACGCTGTGGTCATTCAAAACATAGTTTTAAAAACAGATGAAGCTGGACCTGCGTTCAATTTGTAGGCCAGACAATTACAATCTTTAACTTGTGACTAAATCATAATATGAATCTGTGAATCATAAATAAAATGTACCCCAGTGTTTTAAGTTTAGCCTAAGAAGAATATATGTAGTAGGTATTGGAGAAATTTGGATATTTTGTGAATCGAGCGTACCTTTATCAGTGTAATTATGGATACAACGTAGAGCTTCGTTAACGTCCTCACTAATATTCTTCATGGTCAACTTCTCTTCTGCCTTCTTAAAAATTGACAAGTGAACATTGCTACATGTTTAAGTCATGATATTAGCGAGATTTAGTTAGATTAATTTTATCTTTGCTATCGACTGATTACAAATAAAATGTAATGTATACTATTATATAAAAACTTCAATTTTAGCCTAACTTCAAACGTCTTGATATCACCAAAGCAAATCCTTAAACGTCTAAATGCTTATCTGTAACCAATTACATGTTACTTATCGCAAACCATTTATAAAAGGAATCATTTCGTCGTAATGTTCAATAAAACATTGTTTCTCTTTCTTTGTCAGCGACAAACTTCAGAATCTGTTCAAACGTAACCATGCATCATTCTAGAGAATCTAACATTATATAAGGTAAACCAATATCTGTTTATAACTGTTCTCTAGAAAATGAAATATGGTAGATACATGGGATTGCAGTAGACGATTCCTGACACTGCGTGGAAAACATTATTGATTTACACTGTGCAATAATAAAGGACTATAGGTATGAAGATGCAAAGCAAGTAGGTAAATATATGACTACCTCAATACTTATGTAGGCAACTACTACTGAATTAAGGTACCTGCTTTATTATTAAATCATCTTCTAATAGGCCGAGGTGGACATCCTCAACTTTTGTACGTCTCCACAAGAAAAAAAGAAGAGTTTTACATTAAAGTTATATGCTAAGTGCAGTAACAAATGTACCCAATTAAAACACAGAAAGGCTAAATTCTTTTAATGTATCTATGCTTAAAATATTGCCATTCATTGGGTTTTCATTTCGATGATCACAGACGTTAATGTGTGTGAGAGAATTGCAGGAACTTAATATTGTACAAAATTAGAAGGCTGTACAAGTAAATGATATTGTTTAACTACATTATGAGCGTACTAAGAATATGACTTTAAAATAAAATAGACAATGTATTAATATTTTAACAATATAATACTTTTTTGACAATGTAATACCATTTTCAAAAATGTAACACTATTTTTAACATGTAGTACTAGGTTAACAACGTAATAACATTTTAACGATATAATGCTATTGTAACAATGTTCGGTACTAATAATTACATTGCACACTATATACATACCTTTTACCAACAAGCCTCATCGTGTTTTTTGAATTTGCTTTTATAATTCCAATATCTAATGAATAAAAGAAACTTAATCAGTAATATATCATGACAGATCTATATTTTCCGTATTCATCTCTCGGTTTACATTCTCCCCATATGTTGAGCAGTAATAGTGAATATTGAAAGGAGAATTATTACAAAACAGCTCCAATATATCTCGTATTTATGGGTGAACATACAAAAGAACGAAACACAATGATAATGTTTAGAGAATCTGTGTAAATAGTGACCAACATAGAAAAAAGATCTTAATTTTTTATTTGTCTTATCGAGAACCTTTGACGAAATGGAGATATACAGTCAAAACTGTCGACAACACATTTCCAGTCAGGCCAGCGACAATTAGCCACTGTTACTTTTCTCTTAGTTTAATTTTACCGTTCTTTTGGGGGCTATAATGGTGTATTCCATGTAATTACCAAACATATAACAACATATATTGACGAATTAACAAAATAACTTTTCCTCACCTCCTTCCATTGACGTTTTGATAACATACTCCTCGGGATAAGGTTGTCTAGGAACAAAATTTAACAAATAAATTTAATGATTTCAAAGTTTTAAATTGTTTCTGCACCATACTCCGTATCCGTTGATCTGTATGAAATATGTTCCCTGAATCAATTTCAAAATAATGATTGATGGAAGTATATTTATTTCATATCCAATTTATATTATTTCACTTTTCATGGCATTACCTACAGTATGTGTTTAGCATATGAAATTAAATGAGAATCTCGTTTTAGTTCAACAAATTTGGGAAGAGAATATATTTTCCTGCAACATTAACAAAATGTAACAAATCCATCTAAAATCAGACATAAATACATTAGCATTCTGAGACAAATTTTAGGCCAAACAACGTCTACATTTTTTCAATGATATTTCCTTATCAGAAAAGACAACAAGAATTCAAAGGTTCATTATAATGTTGGTGGTAATTTATATTCATGTGATTACATTGTATTATCAAAATTTAATTTGTTATCAATATATCATAAGTAAGTAATGGTATTGGTAGTAATTTAAATGTACCTGTATTAGTAATTTAAATATATTTGATCGAATATTTTATCTAAGTTTCAACTCAACTCAATACGTGATACAACCTTTTTGTTTCATAATCCTTCCGAAGTCTGTCTTCCATTATATAGCTGTCCTCGGATTCTACAGAATGGATTGTACCTCTGTTGTCCATTTGAGTAATCTGTATTGATCAAAGCATTATCAAAAAGTATTATATATATATATATATATATATATATATATATATATATATATATATATATATATATATATATATATAATAAGAAATTTTGTATTATTTATAAATGAACAGTTTTATTCAATATTTTCTATTACATGTGTTGAATTTAATCTGAAGTAATGAATATTGTAAATTATATTTTTATATTTTCGATTTGACAATCTTTTAAAACCAAAATAAATCATGTGTTAGGTTCTATAAACTATGTTAATTTAAGGAGTGACATTTCAATTACGTTCCCTTCTACGATTATTTAATAACATTTCAATATTATTCTAATTTTTAAAATGAACAAAAACAATAGAAGAGTGATTATGCTGACATAATAACAATATGTTACTAATATATTTAAAAATAATTTCTCAAATTTTTATTTTACACTTTTACAAATACGATACACGCCATGAGGGGGACATATACACATAAACACCATTTAAGAGTTCGACATTAGGGGGTCTTTTCTATAATGGAGACTGAGAGGGACCATACCAATAAAGCACAGTCTGGGAGCTTTCATTAGTGTCTGAGCTATGTTGGTCCATACATTTAGATCTCTCTCTCTCTCTCTCTCTCTCTCTCTCTCTCTCTCTCTCTCTCTCTCTCTCTCTCTCACACACACACACACACACACACATACACACACACACACACACACACACAGTATTCTGATATTTATTGATGATGGATTGATTTTCAATTCCTGTGCATTTCCGCAAATTCACATTTTCATATGTGTATGAATTAACAGATTTGGGAAAGGAATTCCTATTGTTCCACAAACAAGTAATCGTTCAGTCATTCCTTAAACTGGTGGTTTGCAGGAAGCGTGAAGTTCGAGAAAATTGGTAATAGCTTTTAACGTCTCTAAATCCAACACATTCATATATAAAATGTGTTGACTTTGTTTTGGATTTAACTCAATTTTGCAGCACACGATAGGATATACATGGTGGCCTATATAACTAGTGAAAGAAACACGTGGTGGAAACCCCGTGAAGAACCACCTACCCAAGGGAAGCTACAAGCCTTCTCACATACCCCACATCTACCCACCCTCGCATAAAGTTGAAAAAGTCAATGCAATAGTGTTTTTGAATTCCATTTCTTAAAACTAAAACTTATGTATACCTTTTCGTGTATCCTCTCAATTTTGTCAAGGCTTCTATGATATCGCCTGAGGGTTAAACCACTTGATGTCGTTTCACTCCGATACTCATGGGTTAGATCACCTTCGGAAACATGACAGAACAATATTGTGTATAACAGGTAAAGAATGCTGATATTTTCAATTAAAATAGCCAATAATTGTTTCGTTAATTTAAATAACACATCATCCTTATAAAATCCAAGCGTGTTACAATAATAAATTATAATACAGATAATAATTAGTTTCCTATGATAGCATTCTTATTATTACTATTATCTGCAGGGTCTTGGACACATGCAGGAGTGGTCATTAATTTACCAATGTACTAGCCACACATATGTCGATAAAGGCAAAAGAACATTGATATAAAACTTAACCCACAGACCAGCATACACCGCAAATTTGTAACACTGCGAATTGAATCATTTTATCGTGGATATCAATGATCGATCTCTTGGGAGGGGGGGAATTGATAGTTTAATAGGTAAATTGTTTTCTATGGATGGGACATTGTTCGTTGGGTCTTCATATTAGCCATTTTAGAGCATTTTTTAAGTATACAAATCAATTTAAATTCACAATAATGCATTCCATTTTGAACACGACGACAGAATGTGTTAAAAGAATGACACCCTGGTCCATTTACTATTTCTGACTTGATTAAAAGAGTAAGGCCGACTTTTTGTCGAGAGAACTTTTTCTTAAAAAAATACTTTAATATAAAAAAAAGTTTTGGGATCCTGATGTCTCTTTCAACCGGTAAATTGAAGTTGTACGGATTTTACCTTTGGGCTGGCCTGATTTATTTCCGTTTTGTTGTTTCAGAGCTATATTTACACTACTTTAACAGATATGAACTCTTTCTTTCAACATCGTTATGTGAAGTATTTTATTAATCTTTGATGATAGTAATTATAACTGATTTTTATATTTAGAGATGTATATATTCGTACATGTTGAACATCAAACAACGATTTTTTACGATTAGATATGTGAAGTATTTATACCCAGATGATCTCGCTCGTTGCTAATGTAATCCGAGGTCGACTCATTAGAAATCTGCAAAATAATAGACATATTCATAAGAAAACAACGGTTCTGATTGGTCCAACTATCTTACATGTAAGACGATGATTACGAACCTACTTTTCGTTGTTGCAAAAGGGTGACTTCAGACTGAATTATATGGACGTAAGTACTAACGAATATCTAATGTAAAGACAGCCTCGAAAAGTGTCTCCAACAAAGAACTCTATCTACTGGAAATGCAGACAGTAATGGTGATAATACACAGGATACATGTTAATGAATCCAAGCAAAGCAACAGGTACGTTTCATATGAAATATACCTATATATAAATATCTTATCACCAGCAGTATTGTACAACAATAATCACACAATTTCAGCGTAAATATTTGTAACTAGAGGTTGATTATCCCTCGTTGTTTTCCTTGTTCGAGAAAAAAAAAAGCATCAACAATAGGCTAACCTTGACCTTGACGGAGAGCGTACTGGCTAGTATTTTCTTGAGAGTCAACACTTCATCTTGGTCCTCTGGATGGATGTGTACCATTTCTACAACTCCATCATGGGTACTCACGAACAAAAATCTGGGAATATGGTTATATATTGTAGGAATATTTCATGTTCATCTCTTTTCTTGGGTTCGGTCCGCTTTTGTCTTTAAACTAATATTTATGTCATTTTATCCACAAGCAATCCTTAACGTTAAGAAAATAATATATATCTCTTATCAGCTGTTATTTTCTGTATGTATAATTTCAGTACGTTTTAAGCGAAAACTATTGTAGTAAATAATTTCCTTGCAATGGTATACACTGAGCTTGAAAAATAAATGTCTTTAATATACTAAGATTTATTCAAATAGTATTCAGCAGTAACTGCAAATTACTTTAATGCTTTGGAAAAGAGCTTGAAAAAAGAAAAATACATTACGGTTTCGACAAATTCCAATCTAGTGGGTTTTCGGCATCTGAAAATAGCAAAAAAAGGTAGCAGGTAAAAGTCAATGACTACCTACATCTTAATTAAATAGCGTTAGTATGTGATCCATAATTGTTATTTTTCATAAATCAGTAGAAGGTGAATCAAATTCAAAAAATAATAATAATAATAATAATAATAATAATAATAATAATAATAATAAGGCCTAGTCTAATACAATTGTATCAATCCACAAGGACTAGTCTCATTTAACTGAAGCAATGCTCAAAGACTATTATAAGTGTATCAATACACAAGGAATAGCTTAATATACGTGCATCAATACACAAGGAATAAACTAATACAAGTGTATAAATACAAAAGGAATAATCTAATATAAGTGTATCAATACACAAGGAATAGCCTAATATAAATGCGTGAATGCACAAGGACTCGTCTAATATAACTGTATCAATACACAAAAATTAATCTAATATAAGTGTATCAATGCACAAGGAATAGTCTAATATAAATCCATGAATGCACAAGTACTCGTCTAATATAACTGTATCAATACACAAGGAATAGACTAATATAAGTGTATCAATACACAAGGATTAGTCTAATATATATTTTATCAATATACAAAAATGAGTCTTATATCCTAAGGAAGCATTTGAGGATCAGTATTGCAAAGATTACATGTTTCGGTACATAAAATGTTCCGTTTGTTTGTTAGTGTTTGCTTTGGTTTGTTTGGAGCTTTTCTTTTCGGTTCATTGGAAAACTCCACAAGGTATAAAAGCAATTTACTCACAGTATCCGCTTTGAGAAAATTGAACAAAACTATCCAGGTAAAGTGAATGTAGATTTCCATTTCCACTCGAGTTGACAAAGCGAATGTGAAACTGAAAAAAGCACACAAAAAGACTCACAAAAAGATTTTGATAATCCTATTCCATTTTTAAGTGAAAGAAAGATTGCAGCCTTTATAGTTGATAATCCTACACCATTTTAAGTGAAAGATTACAGTCTTATAGTTGATAATCATACACCATTTTAATTGAAAGATTACAGCCTTTTAGTTGATAATCCTACACCATTTTAAGTGAACGATTACAGCCTTTTAGTTGATAATATTACACCATTTTAAGTGAAAGAAAGAGTACGCATATTTCATCCTTATAATTTAAGCAATTTATGAACATAATAAATTCACACATTGATAGTTTAAGCCCATAATTCATTTACTTGAATTTAAACATTTACATCTATCAAACCTGAAAAGACTGGTTCATATAAGTCTGATATGTAAACGCTCTTGTTATGAATCGATTGACTAATTAACTGATTTGGTTTGCAGTATCGTTATTATTCTTGTTGTTATGTTTAGGAAGATGCTAGGCATCGAACCTTTACAAATTTTATCAAATTGGCGTATACATATTATATCTCATTGATGTCGCCAATTATCTTAATTAGTGCCCACCACTCAGTCAAAACGAGTAACATAAAACAATGAATATATATGCGATAAGTTTGTTTGCCTTTTGTTTGGTTTTTTGTTTGTTTGTTTATTTGTTTGTTTTTTTTTTGGAAGGGGTGTTTTACTTTTTCTTTTTCCGTTGTACATCAAATACTTGTTTTCTGAAGGGATTCAATTAACCAACAACTCAAATATTCCAATAAAAGTTACAGAAATATTCAACTCGAATTACTAAAATATGAGAAAAAGAAATAATAATAGTTATAAATACATTGACGCGTCTTTGAAATGCAAATGACTCCAGTAATGCGTGAGGAAATGCGTGTTTTTGCAACCGCCGGGGGGGGGGGGGGAGAGAGAGACTTAGACAGACAAACAGACAGTCAGACAGACAGCTTACCTTCATTACACTGGTAACATTATGCATGCCAAGGTAATCGGATGTGGACTTGTAGACATAATGGTGATCGTAACCAGGTTCGAAATATTTTCCACTCGATGATTTCATGAAAACAATAAAGATAGCGAAAATGTAAGTACATGTATCAGAATACATTGTAAAAATTATGGCCGATTCTACTCCATGATAGACCTAAAAACGACACACGATCTGCAATCAAAGAGGTAGAACATTGACTTGTTACAACCTGCTGTTTCAGTCAGAATATACCGGTCGTGGACTATATTTCGAGTAGTAATACTTTTGAATATCAGTTATCAGGCAAAGGTTGTCCTTGATCTATTATGCGTCTATTCCATTTTACAATCAAAAGAGGCATACCTATATATGCAATAGTTTGATATTATAGCGTCCCTAATAAAGTCGTGTAAATGATTTTGACACCAGATTTAATAGCTTATAAGTATATGACAGAAACAAAATTTCGCACGTGAGTAAACAGCAAATTAAAGTATGTTAAAATCGGACAAGATAAATGCCCAACAAATGAAATCTCTCTCTCTCTCTCTCTCTCTCTCTCTCTCTCTCTCTCTCTCTCTCTCTCTCTCTCTGTAATGAAAACCATTCGTAATAACATTAAACATTCAATAGGAACACAAGGATGCAAAGAAAAACTGCAATATTGGTAATTTTTCAATAAACTGAATTGTTCTAAATTTTGTGAACGCAGAATATTTCAGTTTTGCTTAATGTATCGGTTAAAGCGATTTATCAAGTATTTTCTGCATGTAATTACGTATAGTTTTTACATATTTATTTTGTTCATATATACCTAGATTTTAATTAAATAATCAAACAAGTCTTTTACGTAACATCAAAATCAAAGGACAAACGGAAAACATCAACCCAGATCTACCGAAACTTTTGCCTGCAGATACAAGTCTACACGTTTTGGTCACATTATTCAATATCTAATATTACTACTCACTTTTAATCTCAGTGTTTCATAACTCAAAAATATTAAACTAGTTTCACAAATTTCATATAAAATGAGACTTTTATAAGATTTCTTGGCTTGGATGAATTCCGCTTATAAATAGATATATTATTAATATTTTTAAAGGATAATGATTACGACGGTCTCAAAGAAATTCAGATAACCGACATCTCGACTATAGTTTTCATGTTGGTATTGTTTGTTTGTTTTACTTTCTTTTTATTTCTTGAAGGGGATGTAGTTGTTGTTTTTTCTTCTTGAATGACTCTTAATAGCTTGAAGTAGCTTGAACACTGAGAGAGAGAGAGAGAGAGAGAGAGAGAGAGAGAGAGAGAGAGAGAGAGAGAGTTTATTATGACATATACGACTATACGGCGTTATCCTACATTAAGGAAGCACTCACGATGACGATTTATCAAACTTGAAGAGCAAACCCCAACTTTACCAATCGATGATCAGTAGAAAAGTATTACTCCGCGGTATGCGAACTATTTTAACGCTTCTCGTACACTGTTGTTAGTAACATTAAAACATGTTGTTCTGTCATTATCGTCTTGCACTAATTAACTGTATTAGTTACATTTTAATCGTGTATTCCTTAGAAGACACATTTCATCACGATGTGCAATTTTCTGGAGAAAATGGTCAAGAGATTAGTTTTGAAAGTCGAGGCGAATTCACTGACATTGTACATTTGGATACGACACCTGGAATAAAGGTAAAATCATCGAGAAAAAAATATAAATTGTCTTGTGTATAATTATAAATAGCTTTTGATTTTATGTTGTATCAATCTACCTACGAATATCTTTTTCTATTTCGCTCTATCTCTATGTATGTATGTATGTATGTATGTATGTATGTATGTATGTATGTATGTATGTATGTATGTATGTATATGTGTGTGTGTGTGTGTGTGCGTGTACGTATGTACGTATGTTAGAGTTTATTCTTTTCTTTCAGTACATGTAAATATGTTTTCCTCCATTTTGAATAATTCTCTAATGTATAAAGGAGTATCACCTGAAATCGTTTATTCATTGCCACAACAAAACACAGAACACGAAAGCATCTATCTTGAACTGCGATATAAAAATATTTGTTTCTGAAAATAAAGCACTTAGTCCATTGCTGGTAAACATATTATGAATGCAATGATAAAAAAGCCACGTATCTAGTTTTGCTATAAAATTATAGTTCATAAAACTTTTAATGACATGTTGCCAGAAGTGAAGGCATTAATAGAATATAACAGAAATTTAAAAACAATTGCATCCGAATAAAAAAGATTTTTTTGCAATAATTGTTTTTCTTCTTACAATTTCTAGCAATCTGACAGGCTAGGTACTTTTTAATTTCTTTGCTTATACCGGTATGAACTGAAACAGAATAATGAATTTGACCATTCACTACTTTTTTCAGACAATCACATAGATTTATGTGTAAAATATTTGCAACCTACACTGACATAATGTTGACAGTGTTGCATGAGTACTTGTGTGAGTAAAAGAAACGAAACCCGATTTACAAGCTCAGAAAATATATCGTAGAGTATTGGATCGATGGTGCCTGACATTCTAATTCTAATCCAAATTAGATATTATTCATTGTTTGAACATTTTAGCATCCAAAAAGGTCATGAGGAGTCTATTATTTAGACAAGTAATCTTTATTCCTAAATCTTGTATTCGGGGGAAATATACCAACTCCAAGTTAATCTTGTTGTTTAATTATATGGATATTACTCCGCCATGATTTAAATATAGTCAGCTTGACTAGATAAAGTCCAAAATAGGTTTCTCAAGTACGAGATAATGACCATGGGTCAGTTTATGACACATCGTCAGGCAGCTGGTTGACGATTCCTGGTTGGCTTTAAGCAAATTACGGATACAGATGCCTAATTCATGTACATTCGAACACGGTTAGAAAAATTAAATTGGTGTTATCAAAATGCACATTTACGTTGACTGAAGTTAGAACGAAACAAAGCCGTGTCACTTCTCAGACCAAACATTTTGCACAGCGTTATTTTCGGCTCACACTTCTCTGACCGTTCAAAAAAGTGAACCATCAATTCTGAACTAAAAATTGATCCAAAAAGGCATCCTTATCGGGAATAGCGGCAGAGAAAAACAATTAGTAGATGAGTATGTGAGCCCCATCACCATCGTCCCTCACACCCAGCCCTGTTAAAGATGGTGTTAGTTAAGGCGATGCCGGTTAGGTTGGTCCGTCTATTCGCTAACATTTTGTTGCCGCGCACTTAAATTATTTTCACATACTTTGAATGAACAGTGAAGTTCGAGTGCACTAGAGTATGTAGAGGTAAAAGGTCAATATTTGTTGTGACCTGCCCAATTAACCTGGCTTTCATAAAATTACTGGAGTTCTGCCTCACAGACATTAGTCAATTATTCTAGCTCGGCTGCTCCAAGAATAGATTTAAAAATACAGTTCCTATTAATGTGGGACCTCAACGTAAAAGGCCTAGGTCACGTTAAGCCAAAAGAAAGTGAAGCTGTATAAATAAATGAAAAATTGGGGGTGGGGGTGATAATTTGCATTCTACTGACAATAACTTTGCCAACTATCACATGTGTAAATCGCCTTTAAGAGTAAAGTGTCCTGCGTTTCTCCATTGTCAAACGTCATGTATGTGTTACTCTAGACGATATAACGAAAAATGGGGTTCTGGTGAAGGTAAACACATGCCTGACAAGAGATTGGCTTATTGTATGTCATAATCATAACTCTTCTTGTGGTAAGTAATGACAAGTATTTTGTTGCAGAGACTGCTTTGCAAGGATGATAAGCTAATGATTGCATTCAACGAGGAGGTAACTCTTCCAATGTGGCATGAAGGGCAGATAATTCTGGGTAGTGCCAAGTGGAAATGCTTTCTGTCCAGCACGAAAAGCACCCATAAAGGAATATACGCAAAGATTAAGGACATCTACCATCCAAAAGAATCAAGAATAGATTTGGTCATTGAAGATGTTGGGTTATCTTCATAATTAAGAACTTACACTTAAGACGAATTTTTTATTTAAAAAAACGTTATAAATTTAGGAGCATCAAACTGAACTTGAGGTGATCAAAAGACGTAGAATTTTGAGATTCGTTCCTTTCCAAAAGCTCATTATCAATGTTATATCCATATTTGTGATTTATACCAGATATGAGTATCATTTACAGCGACTGCATGCAGTGGAAGATGGGCAAGCATCAAAATATAATTTTGGTCAGACACGTTTACTGGAAATATAAACGTTCTATTTTAAATGGAATTGAAAGATAAGACCGTCAAACTATTATGACAAGTTGAAAACTACCCTCTGTTAAACAACCCTACGCCATTCTAAGCTAATGAAATATTTTGCTTTGTGTGTAAACATATGAAAGCAACAATATGAACAAGTCAACAACGCCGGCGTTATAAATGATAATGATCTGTTGTTGTTTTTGTTATTTTTATTATTATTATTATTATTATTATTATTATTATTATTATTATTATTATTATTATTATTATTATTATTAATTTTTATCATCATCATCATCATCATCATTATTACTATTATTATTATTATATATATTATTATTATTATTATTATTATTATCATCATCATCATCATCATCATCATCATCATCATTATTATTATTATTATTATTAATTTTTATCATTGTTATTATTATTATCATTATTATTATTATTATTATCATCATCATTATTATTATTATTATTATTATTATTATTATTATTATTATTATTATTATTATTACAGTCCTTTTGATATGTTAAAAGAAGCTTCGATACATGTACAACTGACCCAAGGGAAAGGCAATTCTAAACTGAGACGAAAACGAAGCAAACGAAACCGTCGCCACATGTCCAACATGTTGACTGATATCCTCAATCAAATAGATTGGCATGCGAATGAGTCTTTATATATTCCTTTTAATTACGATGCAAACAGAAACCAGGCTGGTGCACAGTTCTCAATAACACGGATGAATGGAACAGATGATTTGGATATAAATATTCACAGTAACGAGGTGAATATTACCGCCATGCCAGATTACTTCTCACTAGACTGCATATCCTGCTATTCCAAGCAAAGAATGGCTTACACTTTGTAAGTGAAATAATTGTTTTAATTCCTTATGAAGACATTGTTACGTACCTACTTTCCCACAGCTCCCAAATTTACGTACATAATTTGATTAACTTTGGTAGATATTTTAAGACATTTTGGCCTAAGTTTGAGTCCATCATTTCTTATGAACTATTTCGCATATTATACCAATTCTTTAAGATACTTTTATTTGTAACGATGTCTGTGTAAATATTTCAGCTGGAACGTTTCTGAATTTTTGAATTATAATCCACAGCGATTTGAAAATCGAGAAGAAGGACAACAAGCCTGTTTTGAAACAATATGTTTCCCAGGTAAGTTACTTGTGTTGTTTTAAACTACAGCTTTATTTAAATTTAAAAATATATTTGCTGTTGTAATAAAATTTTACTTGGACGATTGGCATTTTGACGCAAAAGAGATTCCAGTTTTTATGTGTTTGTTCACATATTAATTTTCAAAATTTAGTTTAATCTTTAGAATTAATGAAAAGCGTTTTGAACAATATACATGTGTGTGTGTGTGTGTGTGTGTGTGTGTGTGTGTGTGTGTGTGCTGTTTTGGATTAAACGCCGTTTCTCAGCGTAGGATAGGCTATATCACCGACCAATAGAAATCTCCTGGCAGCTTTTTTACATACACATATTGGCCGAGCCCGAGACACAAAATCACGCTAACAGTGGTGAGATGGCAGCGATCGATAAATCGGTAAAGGCGAGCACTTTAGACCACTCGGCCACCCTGTGCTCATATATATATATATATATATATATATATATATATATATATATATATATATATATATATATATATACCATCTTGTACGCGCCAGAGTAACTTTCAATTTACAAACATATGCTCGAGACCAAATCGTTAAACAGGAGTTAACTACACGATCATTCAGAAGTTAGGATGTCAAGCCAATAATAAAATATTTTTCTGACCTGAGAGATATGTGCCATTCAATATGTTCGCGAAATCGCGAAACCATCGATTTCAGAAAGAGTATGATTAATCACAAAATCCACATTTGCAACAAAATGAACGCAAAAGTCGCCAAAACCGCTACAATTTCAATGGACATTCAGTCATGTCGCAGGGGATGTTACCGATTGATTCAACATATTATCGACATACACAGAACGTACGCGTTAGAAACGATACTGAATGCTACGATTTGGCCTTAATTAAAAGATGTAACCTTCCCGTTGCCGCCTTGTCAAAATTACCACAGTCACTAATTTTGCAGCCGAAGCAAAATTTGTTTAATATCTATCCTTGTCATTATTATTATTGTTATTATTATTAGTAGTAGTAGTATTAGTAGTAGTAGTAGTAATAGTAGTAGTAGTAGTAGTAGTAGTAGTAGTAGCAGCAGCAGCAGTAGTAGCATTATTAGTAGTAGTATCATCACCAGCAGAAGCAGCAGCATCATCTTTATTATTATTATTATTATTATTATTATTATTATTATTATTATTATTATTATTATCATCATCATCATCATCATCATCATCAACATCATCAGGGATATAATTTCTGGCATCCATATCTCAACATACATTGTCTCGCCATTTGTCGTTAAAAATAGGTTAAAATATTCTGACTAGTTAGTGATGTGATAGAATGTAGAACTAGCTCGTCTATTATTCCTGGATAACTTTGTATTGTAAATTTTCTTATTGTAAACTGCCCCTAGTGATTCTAAGATGGAGGAGTCCACGCTTGTTCATAGATTGTGAGTTAGTGATGGTTTGTTTTGAAAGTATACTTATTTTTTCTCTAATGACGAAGAGTTTACCCCGAAACGTTTGGGAGCGGTTTTGAATTTGCGCCGTTATAATTTATTGTCTAATGTGTGTGTGTGTGTGTGTGTGTGTGTGTGTGTGTGTGTGTGTGTGTGTGTGTGTGTTATAATATCTTGTATGCATCTTCCATTTTTAGAAAAACGGCTGGTTTGTGCAAATAAAAAAGTGAATTATGGTATCACGGTACCAATTGTTTTTCCATAGACCTCAATGCTAATATTTGGAGAGATAAATATATTTTCTATCCTAATTTAGCATGCATCTCACACACTGTTATAGAGAACAATGTTAGATTGTCAATTTGATGATGACAAAACCAGGTACTCCATTGCATTTAAGAGAGATAACTCTGCTGGAACTAGACAAGGGTATGAGTTATCTAGTCACAACATACTAATTTTCAGTCATGTCTATGACATTTTCAAAAAATCATGAAAAATACAAAATATGATCTATATAGGAATTAACATAAATTCACATGTTGCCAAGAGGCTAAACTATTTTTTAAGCCTAACAGAAAGTACAACTCTTACATAATCCACCAATCATAGCTCGTGTTGTCCTCTAGTACTGCCTGCAATGGACCCTACACTTTAAGCTCCACCCATCTGGTCATGCGCAATTGGTACCGTTATACCTTATAGCTAACTCTCCGTGTATTTCTTTCAGGCAATTTTTGAAACAATCTATAGCTTGAAAAGCTCAACAAACCCACTGGAAATAATGTGTCCGTTATTTTTACCAAAAAAATATTATTCTTAATCGGTATGAATATCTTCGTTAGAATAAGTTTTGCAAATGACGAATTAATTAATGCAGCCATTTATAAGACCGGCATTCAAATGATGTTGAACATTAGACACTTGTCTCAGGTGAATGATGCAGAATGACCTAGAACATAACATTGTTTGTTTTATATTTGCCTTCAAAGAAATAACTGAATGGTTTTTTTTCTGAAACTAATAATTTTCAAAATATATTTTAGTGTGAAACAGATATTGAAATGCACACCGACTTAGCGATGAGATTCCACAAAGAGATGACGATCAACGGCAGCGTCTTGTTCTGGAAATCCTTGCCCAAACAACTTCTAAAGATACCACTCGCCGTTGTTCCCGGGCTTCCACCCGTCGAACTCCTGTTGACGTACAGTGTTGACGTAGTAGCGGAGGTACACGCTGCCGTCAGTGGCCCAGCAATACTAAGAAATAAATATAGGACCGATGGCTCTTACGTTTTATGTAAGTGATAATTGAAACAGAGATGATAAAATCTAGATTAATCTACAATAATCTATGATTATGCTTGGATAGTTTAAGAGGGGCATTTCTAAAATGAGTATATCTAAAGACAGTACTATGTAAAACTATATTTTATATACGCATCTTCTGTTTACGACATTTTAAGTCCAAACAACAATAGCAACTCTCTCTCTCTCTCTCTCTCTCTCTCTCTCTCTCTCTCTCTCTCTCTCTCTCTCTCTCTCTCTCTCTCTCTCAGGAAACAGAACAATGTTTCAAAGTGATGAAAGTAACATCCATCTGCACAGTTTATTATATTATGGCTGACAGATCTTCCATAGTTACCGATTAACAAGACGTTGATAACTTCAGTTGCATTGTGAACCGTTCCTGGTATCGCTACTATTGGTAATGAGGATTTTTTCTTGAATTCCCGTTCCTACATGTAATAAGTGAACAATTTTTAGACTCGCAACTTATATTGAAAATTGTAAAGGCACACAAATTTCTTTATGACAATGCTCTTTTTTGTGAATAATTAAAACGTGCCTTTTTACATTGGACACAGTTCCCTTCATTACCCCACCTACATCGCTGTATCACTTGATATGCGATAGTGTGTTATTTACATTTATCGTCTGCATAGTAATCCAAGTATAGAGATCATACCAATGATAGGGTATGCACTAAAAACTTAAAGTTTAAACCATAATCAGTATTAAAAATTACTTTGTTTGAAAATAGCCAAATTTACATGCACGAATTCTGAATGGTCAAGTATGCGTATTTGTGCGTAAGTTAGAGCTGTAATGGGATTGGTTAATGCACGAATTCTGAATGGCCAAGAACGAGTATTTGTGCGTAAATTAGAGCTCTATTTGGTTAATCAACATGATTAATATAATAATAATGATGATAGCAAAGACATTGGCGAGCACGAATTATCTTCAGTAGTAGTGTAGTTTGTCATTTATATGCTGATGTTTAAAATGTTTAGATATATAATTAGGTTACATGTTGCAAATCATTTTTGTCAAATTTACTTTTTAGCGCAATCGATGTTCACGCATGGAAAGCCCCAAGGAGATGTATCAGTCTTTAACTGGACTGTTTCCCCTGTGTCGATTAAATCTCTCCTTCCAGAGCAAGCAAATGTTCGGATTAAGTTGTCACACAAGGTAAAAAAAAAACTGCTAATCAGTCAATATACGATTACAAATTGCGTCCTACACTCAGTATGTATCTCGTATCAAATTATTTGTTTGAAACACGTATACTTATTAATGGTTTCTTGGAGCGCGCGCGCACACACACACACACACACACACACACACACACACACACAGACACACACACACATACTTTAGGTTCATCGTTGTGTACTAATAACAGTGGTGGCGAAGAAAAATCTTTAAAACGTTGCGTAAAATACTATGCCCTATAAAACCTATGCTCTGAAAAATAATATATAATAAATAATTCGGGAAATTTTATATGTTAAACGAGTCTCGTGTTTATTTAATTTTTGTTATACAGTTTTGAACAATTGGCCCAAGATTGTCTCAAAAACTTTTATTAGGGTAAAGATGACACGGAGATCAGACAACATGTTTTTAAAATCTGGGACGTTACATTTGATAATGGTTTTGTGCAGAGAACAACATTTCCTTAAGTTTGAGTTACCTATTTACGCGATTTTTGTATGTTTTTGGAGCAACAGATGACAGCATATTATGGTGCTATACATCTGTTACTTCTGTTTTCAGATGGGATTCAACTCTTCTCTGGTTTGGTCAGGAAAAGACGTGGATATGTCACTAAGCCCACCTGCAGAAAAAAGGTGAACAATATGTGCTTTACTCTCTCTCTCTCTCTCTCTCTCTCTCTCTCTCGCTCTCTCTCTCTCTCTCTCTCTCTCTCTCTCTCTCTCTCTATTATATATATATATATATATATATATATATATATATATATTTATATATATATATAATTATTAGCAAGACAAAATGCTTATCCACCCTATCTTGCTTGTTAAAGAGAATACTGGTGAATGACTTTGATAGAAGTAATAAATATTATGGCATTAATGTTGTGAGACCACCATTGATTCACGCTCGATTTTAGTACGACTGTCATTTTATACAAACCAAATACACTTTGATTCGATGAAACATAATATTATAATACTTGCTGTTTTATAAACATACTTTTCTACATAGGATCACTTATGAATTATTTCAGTCTCAAGCCGGAACTAATAAACAGAGTCACCGCACACCACTACGGAAAATGTATGGTGACGGATATCGATATTCAAAGTGAATTCAGCATCAAAGATGCTTACTTTCACGTCCAGGCCTTTGGTCTTGAAATATGGTAGGTGGATTGTTTTTAGCCAAAAACATATATTTCATTTTATATTACTGACATCTGGTTTGTTAGTACAAAACAAAAATAAGGGGAAGAGAAATAAATAGATCACGGTAGTTATTTTAACGCAATGTAATGCATGTTTCAAAGATAAGATTTTCTTTCTATTATTTAATCTATCATTGCAATAAAAATGGTTCGATTTCTTTAACTTATTCAACAAATCTTTGCCATCACGTTAAGAACAACATATCCGATTTTGATACAAATTTTAATTGGACATTGTGAATAAATATGAGTCTATTAATACATAAATGAAAGTTATATATTACGTTTTAAATATTTTAATAACGAATCTTTAATTCTATAGCATTTTTTTTACCAAATAGTATTTTATTTTTACCTGTGATTATATTAATGTAACTTGTAGCGATAAAGCCACATTAAAAATCTCGTTTGTTTAAAATGTACTTTCCAGGAATAAGTTCCTGGCCCAAGGATTCACTAGAGCCCTGCCTGTCCATCAACATCATGTCAACACATACTGCCGGGCACGATATACCGGGGCTAATGAAATTAGCCAACATGATTTGATGAAGGACGTATGTGGACCTACTGAAACAAAGATGTCCAGAAATGATTCAAGGTTGAGAGAGAGAGAGAGAGAGAGAGAGAGAGAGAGAGAGAGAGAGAGAGAGAGAGAGAGAGAGAGAGGGGGGGAACCTTTACAGTATGTCTATTTTTGATTCATTGAATACATGAGTATAATGGCGAAACAGATTTTGTCTCATTTTCGTGTGTAATGACCGATACAACATACTAACTGGAAATATTAGTGAAATACATTAAAAATCACTATTCATATTTATAAGAAGAATAAGAACAAATCACGTTTTTTGTTGCATGTTTTTAATTAGAAGAGAGTTTTAATAACATATTTTTGTTTTTATAGATTTTAACATTTTTAATTGCACTCTTTTGCTTTCAACTTTAGATGAGCTTTCGACGACTTTCGTTCTATTGTTGTTGTTGGTCCAAACATTAGGAATTTGTGTTTTCCTCTAAAGATAAATGTATTTTACGGAATAAATTCTATTTGAATTATTACTTACAGTTCAATCAAGATTTATCAAAGTGTGTCGTTAAGTAAGTGATATTATGTTAATAGTCATTCTGATTACCTTCCAAATGCTGCAGAGCAATAGTTGCCAGTTTGATTTTCGAAAACTTTGCGATGTGTTAGGCAACAGTTGCTCAAGCTTTCTGGAGTCTTGGTTAATTAACTGACAAGTTCATCTGTGCTTTCTATTAAACACACACAGTCTTCAATATATGCTTTTTATGAAACCCACCAAGTTTTCAATTTGTACTTATTACGAAACACTTCAATCTGTGCTTTTTATGAAATACACGGTCTTCACACATGCCTATATATCTGATTCATTCTCAGGTTGACTGCCCTGATAGGAGACGAATTCGTATTTAACAACGATGATTCTATCCCGTCATGGTGTGGGCATCCGGACAATTTTTGCCACAACTGTTCAGAGTCATCGGCTTCGACACAAGACGCTTGTTCCAGAAGAATCGTGTCATCAAAAATGGCATTCTCTCTCGTCAGGCTCGCACGTTTTGTAAATTATGAATGGACGAAACGAACGTACATAAGAAAATTAGAAGTATAAAAAAGGGTTTGCAGGTTCCTTGTGATAAAGCATAATAGAAATATTAAAAAGTATGTCGTCTGCTCCATCAATTGTCTTATCACAGTAACACTTGGTTTTTCTCTAAGATGAAAGGTTATGAAGTGCCTGATATAGATGTTTTTTAATCTTTTTAATTAATCATTACGCAAAGATAATGGGCAACAATACAGACCTGTAATTCTCTAACCTTAACTAATCACAGTACATATTAAATGATTGGCCTTAATCATCTGCTGCCTTATATATATATATATATATATATATATATATATATATATATATATATATATATATATATATAGTCCGTAGAATGTGCCTACAGTATGTGCGGTTTCATATTTTTTTATATTATAAATGTGAACATATCACTATGTGTGATTCTGATTGGTCCAAATAAGTCCATGAAATTACGGGAAATGTTTTAATCCCGTTTTCTAGATTTTTTTCTTTTCAATAAACATTTTTCGCCGCCATTTTTCGAATCGACTCAAGCAAGGAAATTGGGTGGGGGGAATGGTCTTGTCTGTTTTAATATGGATAATTTACCCCCAAAGGGGTTGTTATGTCATGTATAGTATATCATAACATGAAGCATGGCTAAAATACAAGAGAAAAACAATTACAACAACAAGCAAAACTACGTGTATTGCTTGTGTGAGATGGGGATTGAGGGAGGAGGTATATCTGAAGCATGGAATCCACCTTATACACAAGCGTGGTTTAAATGTTAACATACAGAAATAAATAAACTCTTCTGTGTTCACTTTTGATGCGGACATAAATTGGTTTCCAAACTGACAGAAGTTCATCACACTATTGCATATGTACCCGGTAAAAATGTGATGCAATTCCGAGTCAGAATAAAATTTGTTTATGTATTCTGTAGTCTACTCTTCGAAGTAAAATACTGCAAATATCCAGTCAGAATTAAATGACAGTAAATATGGGAATTGCTGCATCCATTTCACGTAAATATTGCAACACTGTATGGTTTAGTTATGAAAAGTACATGTTTGTTTACGTTACGAATGGATTGTCCACTATACCCTAATGGGGTACTGCATCAAACAATGCGACATAAAGGGCATCGGACGTTCTGTTTTGAAAAATGATTTTGTCAGTGCAAATTGCTAAGTTCGTTAGAAAGGACGCTTGTTCTTTGATATGTAGTTTGTTCGCCAAGACTTGCAAAAGCTGGACATTATTCAATGCCATTACCAATTAATTTTATATATATATTAATATATATATATATATATATATATATATATATATATATATATATATATATATATATATATATATATATGTATGTATGTATGTATGTATGTATGTATGTATGTCTACATCGTTAGTTCTCTAATTATTATAGGACGACTCGTTATTTTGGAAGCGTTTGACGAACCCGACTCTGATCACTCAGAAGGAAAGTATGCAAACATATCACTCCATCATGAAGGCCGTGCGGTTTATGTTGCAATAACAACTGAAATGTCAGAAGATGGAAACCATACAACTGAAATTGAGAATACGACCAATGTCTACAAGAGACTGGGCCAATTGGCTGTGTGCTCAGAGTTCCCATACGTTGTTTATAATCCACACAGGAATGCTCTTCACCTTGCGGTTAAAAAAGAAGTAGAAGTATCTATCAACGAGACATCTCAGTCAGAATTAGACCCGATGCAAATGTTTCATAAAACAATTGAAAATACACGTAAGAGTTTAGTAGGCAATATGCCGTGTATAAACCTTTTGAATTAGTAATTATATACATTTCCCTTTTAATCACTAAGCAGGTATTCACACCATTGTAAGTGTCATGTGATATATATATATATATATATATATATATATATATATATAGAGAGAGAGAGAGAGAGAGAGAGAGAGAGAGAGAGAGAGAGAGAGAGTTACCGCTGTTGTATAACTTTTTTTCGAGAACACATTAAGCTCTTGTTTTACCGAAAAAGTTGGAATAGCGTGTGTATTTGTATCATGTGAGTCATGTAGTAATTTGTAAAGATTATTCCGAATACAGATACAGTATTTTCAGTCTTGCCGAGTTTAATCAACGCATGATCCGTATTGATCTAAAATAGATAGAAGACTATAGCAAATTCCTAATAACATAAATATAAGCTGTGTCTTGATTAGAATGTGTATTTCTGAAATGTCGCTTCAGTTCAACATAAATGTTTAATGAATTTGTCCCATAATAAATATTGTCACATTTTTACGTGTGTGACTTTCTTCGTCGAACTTTACATTGTTTTTTGTGCTTAAGTTCGTTTCTGTTAAGTTTCAGTTGGAATCTGTAACTCCTCATTAACGCTAAAAATTGGTGGGAAGCATCCTACAAAAGGGACAGTAGATAATGTATGTGGGGCAGCCATGGGACCTCTGTCACGATTTTCTAAAGATGGCTTGACAAGGTAAGGTCTATAAAGTGTCAATAGTTTTAATAGTTGGACTCATCCAAATATAAAATTAATGCAAAACTAAGTAACATGCAAATTATTTCCTATCATGCAGTATTAGAAATGATTAAAGCAACAAGATAAATAAATAAGTCGATTCTTGTTGTTTCCAAAGCGCGTTACCTATTGATATAAATGTTACAACTAATGAGATATTGTGCATAGAGTAGAAAATATCATCACATTTTATTTACAAAATGGTTGTATTTTGTTGCTGTTAATTTCGTTTTTGTACACCAGGTGTATGTTTGGAGCGGGTGGGTTAGCGGATTAGTTATATTTAATCGGTCTCCTGCTAACTCTACATCCACATATATATCATAAAGATGTTTTAATAATAATAATAATAATAATAATAATAATAATAATAATAATAATATTAAAAAAAATAAAATTACATGTATAGCCTATCGTGTGCTGCGAAATGGCGTTAAACCCTACAACAACAATAACAACAACAACAGCAGCAACAGCTACATTGCACAGATTACATTTTTGTTTTAGACTGTATTACTACTATTTTGATGACGTTGAGTTTGCTCCTGAGACGAGCACCACGGGTTGGTGGGTTCTAAGTCCAGACAGTGTAGGTCATGTGAAAGAGCCAACGAATTTCAAGAAACCTGGGACTGGTGTGGTACAAGACTTATGACACCTCGTCTAGCTCTCCGGCTGAGAAAACTAGCTAAACTTGCGGACCGGCAGTCACGAAGTAAGTTCAACTTGTTAAAAAAAGATTATACTATGGACTAATTTATATCCCCTGCCCTGACAAACTGTAGATCTGAAGACAAAATAATGTGGAATAGTTTTCCAGTTGTTCTTTCGGACAGGAAACTGAATGCTAGATGGATGGAATGCAAGATGGACAACAGAAAAACAAATATTTAATTTTTTTTATAAATAAAGCGACAAAAGAGCAGAGGCACATTACAACCACGAATGTAATATATATATATATATATATATATATATATATATATATATATATATATATATATATATATGCCATTACTAAACATTGACTCCTGCGATAACGCTAAAAGAAAATGATTTTTGTCTCGTTTGTGTCTTGCATTCATGACAATCAAGCTTCAGTTTAATATTGTTATGTATTTCCTATAACTTTCAGAAATATTGGTCGTTGCTGCATTTGTGGAAAGCAGGGAAGGCGGTAATGACGTCAGCAACTACTCATCGTTGTATTATGAAGGGAGGTAACTATTTCAGATTCTCAAACGGGATTTTTTATGTGAAGATTAAGCAAACACCACTTTCATCGGATAGAGATGAAATAACTTTCTGTTTCTATTTGCTCAAATATTTTTGAACGGTTACACAAATGCATCTATTTCACACACACACACACACACACACACGTACGCGCGCACGCACAGAAGTGTTTTAAAGCAACAAAAATTTACTTTTGTAATTGAATATAAGAGAATATAGGGTTCTAAATAACTAACTAATGCATATGCTAAATTAAACCTTGATTTCAAATAAACAGATATAATGTGTATTCGTTAATGTACTTTTTGCATATTAACAAAACTTGTGAATGTATTCCTTTCTAAACTAACCGTAGTTATTCTGTAAATTTCTGTAAACGCTGGAATGCTATGCTCAACAGTACATTTTGAAACAACAACAAATTGTATTCTTATTCCAGAGCAGCTAGAATCAAGTGGTCAAATACATCTACAGGGTTCTCAAACTCGGTAGAAGAACTAGCCAAATTAGCTGTCTGTGCAGGGTTTGACTTCGTCCTTATACCTAGCAGTTCCTTCATAGAAGTCTTTGTAAAATATCAGGAATCTTTTCAAGCGAGGAAAGTGTCTTTTCCCAGTGGCAGATTTATAATGGCAATATCCGTATACAAAAACGAATCGCTGGAGTATTCTTATCCGAAAGAACTCGATCGAGAACCTATCAAGCCTCTTTTACTTGATGGTCATTTAGAGGGGATCCCATTATCTGAAAGTTATTTCATTAAGGATTTCAAACATCAGGACCATCGATATTTCAGAGTTGACTCTTCACTAGTGGATTGTTTGCAAGAGGCCTCGACGGAATATGGTCAAAAGCTTTTCGTTATCCCTGGATCTGCTTACCGCTCCCGATCCGAAAACCTTAGAAATCTGGATACAAGACATCCAGAGGAACTGTTTCGATTCCAAGCTGGCCAAGCCGTTGAGATAGGACTTCAGACAAAATTTGCTGTAAAGGATTTGGCAAAAGTCGGAATGTCTGTCATTCGTCATTGCGTTCCAATGCTTCAGCTTCAACAGAGGTCAATTGGCCTTGGTTGTCATAGTGACCGATTGTATCTGGATATCCGGCCCGTATTTGCTCATGAAGAAACCGATGTTTTACACTTTTGGAATGGGGGTGGAGATGCTTTGTTTAACCTTCTAAGGCAGGCTGTTGAATCAGTTAATTCAGGTTGGAGATGGCATGAACTTCCGCTCCTTATATCTCTTCATACCTTAGGCTGTATTATTTAAACATCAGCTACATGCGTCACGAATACTAGTCTAATATAAGTTTTCAAATATGAAATGGCTTCTTCTTATAACTTTAGAGATGATACAAAATGTTCTGACAAGCTCCATTGCATGTGTTTATATAATTTTCTCTTTTATTTGTTTAATATATGCAAACCCACCCAATTGTAAGCGTTATCTTAATATTCACAGCTATGTTGTTTTGAATATATTTAGATAAAGTTACACAGGCATGCCATAAAGTGTCATCATATATCTAGATAAGTTTTTCTAGATGACTTTCTCTTTAAATAACAACTGTAGTAAGATATTCGTCCTAAAGAAAATATAAATCAAAAGCGACATTATCCTTTTAGGGGGAGTGATTGTAGTGCCTTTGAATAAAGCTTCAATGTGCTCCAGCTCCATCGTTAGCTCGGACCGATTTTACCTGAGTTTTCAACTAGGACATCCGCCGTATGTATAATCGTTTTGAAAATGTTTAAAAGTAGTCTCTTCGTGTGTTTTTGTTATTTGAATGAACGACAAAAGATTCATTAATACATAAATTGTTAACAATTTGAATTGAATAGGTATGAAACCTAAAATGGAAAATTAAATTATGGTAATCATTTTCAATTATACGGTTCCCTAAATATTTCCATCTTCTTTGACATTACCTGCATTTCCCCCACATTACTCGTGTAATTGTAATAAGCTAGTTCTTCATTTTAGATTTTTATGACCAGCGGATTGCTCGCTGAAGTTTTGGACCTCAGTCGTGCCGAAATATTAACAATAATTACATATGACAACTGATCTCATTAGTTTTCTGTTTATCAAACGCCTTCTTTCAGGTAAATTCTTACTGTATGTTCATTTGATAAAATATCAAGTCAGACTGAGTATCGAGAGAAGAGTTAAACCCTTTACATTTGACTTCAGACATGAAACCTTTATTCCTATTTTAGCCAACATTTGAGTATATCTAGCTACCTTTGACATCTCTATTGCCATTCTCGGTATTTTGGTTTATATATTTGTGATCATGTTTCTATGTTTTGTGCCTCAATACGTTCACCTATCCACATTTCCAATTTGTAGACAATGCGACCTAACCAATGGTGACTCTTTCTGCCAAGGAGCACGTCCTTTCTTACAAGAGGAAGCCAGAAAGCTTCAAGAGCAAATGACTTCAGCCGCCGGGTCAGGTCGACTGCCCCGACAAGACATTATGGACGAAATTAACGAATGCTTAGTAAATGTCTGCGGGGGCTGTCCTGGTTCAGGTATTCTTACACTCGTATAGAAATTGTGGCTCTTCAGTATAAAGTTAAATATCTCTTCCACTTGCCTTTATTTATCTTGTTTCTTACATCTCTTTCATATGGCAGGCTGTCAAAGCAAAAATGAAAGTAATTAATTTCTTTAATGGACATAAATATATGTGGTTAGCCAAGGTGAGATATATTTAACGACTCAGGTTAACTTAAATGATTTTTATAAGAGCAATGGCGATCGGGTAACGTTTTATCAGCAATATAAAGTCCATTTTTAAAGTTCTTTATTAGATAGCGTTTCTTCTGAAAATGTACTTAAATAAACAATCGGTTTTAAAATTATATAATTTTCTGAGGATTGACTAAGTTATACAATTTTATCAAAAACATTATCCAATCAATCAACAGATCCGAGAAAGATATTTAAAATAAATTTTGCTTGGTATTAAACGTATTCCCATCAATAACATAAGACAAACATATTTGTATTTCTATTCTGGAGTTAATTGTTCAGAAAGGCTATCGTTCCTTTCAAACAATTTTAAAACTTCGGAAATGTTAACTTATATATGAAACGGGTGTTTCCACCTACTAGAGCATTACAAATATAAAAGTGATGCATGGGATATGGGAATACTGAATTTGAGAGAGAGAGAGAGAGAGAGAGAGAGAGAGAGAGAGAGAGAGAGAGAGAGAACTTGAAAAATAAATAATATATTTTTTAAATTGTGACAGATTAAAATTTCACTGTAAATGAGTAATTCTTTCGAGAAAACAAGTAATGTAAACTGGGAATCCAATTTAACCTTTTTTATAGCGGTGGGGTGGGGGACATTGCATTTGCATTCATTTCTGATTCTGAGCCACAAGAAACCTACTTCGTGTTTGTAAATATGTATGAACCCATGAACTTCAATGTTAATGTTAAATTTATTGTTGGATTAATTCAAATTTATTGTTTAATTATGCGTTCATCTGGGAAATTGCACGTGACCAGATAGTCATTATGAAAGAGAAATCTATACAACATTGTTAAATGCTTGAAATTTCAATGTGCGAAGTATACTATGGAATGTTTGTTCTTCTTCGTATATATGCATGTCTACGTATAGTTCGTTGGTGTTTTACGGTCAGCATATTATGTTTGTCCCTATAGGTTAGGGGTGGGTAATTTACAGTCCGTCTAACACTTCTATCCTACCCGCCGTGACTCCATGCGATCAAGGATATCACTAGAATCTTCCTCTGTTTAAACTAACATAGTTTTGGTAATAATGTGTTCAGCTATGTGTTATTAAATGTAATTACTTTGTTATCGGAATAACGTACTATGTCGTTTACAATAGATTGCGAGCTATTTTCATTAATTTAGTGGAAATATGTGACCCGTGATGACTTACCAAAATTTGTTGAATGGCCGTTTTGTGAAAAATATTCCCCACCATAAGTACAGAGAAAATGATTTCGAACGAATGGCTTTTTATCTACGAGTAAATGTGTAATTCTTGGTCCATTTGTGCACCTGAGTGCACGAGGATATTTGTATAATCATTCACAACAAAAATATCGTTAAATGTATTTCAAGTCAACGAAAGTATGTATGTTCCTCTGCATTTATATGCCTATCCTTTTCCATTTAGGGCCGATATGGGACAAGAAAGTCAAGGCCTGTTCCATCATGGTGGCCAAATATTTGAGCCGTGCCAGCTCACCATTCCTGGACTTGAATAACAAGACAACAATCTTCAATCCAGAAAATATAGAGTCTACGGTTCATTCTCTCGCCTGTCACGATGGAAACGTTTGCATAGAGAATGTTCAGATTTATTCCTTACTTAGTAAGTGTTAACTATATATCTATACATATATATATATATATATATATATATATATATATATATATATATATATATATATATATATATATATATATATATATATATATATATATATATATATATATATATATATATATATGTGTGTGTGTGTGTGTGTGTGTGTGTGTGTGTGTGTCTTGTTACGTGTTTAGGTTCTAATAAACAGTAAGATAGAAAAAGAAACAACAATAAGCTTTGTACAATTTAAAAAATAATTTATTTCCCTAGCGAAACTACAACAGAATTTACAATAATTTAATTTTTTTGGGGGGGTAACTCCAGTAATACAGAATTGCCTCATCTATTTTCAGTGCCGGTGATATCGGCAAGATACAAACCGAATGCTCAGGTTAGCGCGGAACAAAGATTGTTTAGCAACGAGAACAACCCCAGTCCGTTACTAGAGATAGTACATCAAGAGCTGGCAATGCATGCCAGTGGTGTTGTTAAAGTTTACATCGATACTCAAAGGGATCTATCGATTCTGCGAGCCGTTCTTAAAGTAAGTAGCAAGACCCTTTACGATATGTATATTTAATTAAATAAGTTAATATTTTAAAGGAAAAAAGAAATACACTGTCTACCAACCAAAAATTAATTTTTGATCACAAAATATATACAAATGCTTTCTTTCCTTTGGATATGCAGAATACTGCCTATTATTAATTATTTATTAATACACCGTGAGGTACCGTGACCTATCGTGTAGCGATCTAGTTGCTTTTCATAAAAAAAACTAACTAAAGACATGATCGAAACTATTTTACTCTCAACAATGCGACTGCAGCATGTACATTTATTTTATACATTCAATTATCCCAATCTTGCAGTGTCAACTCTGTCATCGCAAAAATTCAATATATTTTTTCGAGTTATTGTGAATATTGTGTGAAAGCTTTCTTCATTAAAAAAAATGTATGGTCGAAACTTCGCAAAAGACTACTCGACAGGATTTCTGATATAATCAGTTCATCAATTATCAAGTAATAAAACTAGCTGCAATTCGAGAATTATAAAATAAACTGCAATACGGACATTCAAGAGATTTGTTACTCGTCAAACTGACATAATGACCATCCAAATAGCTTGTATTGTTTAGCAGATTATAAATTGGGGAACATGACAAATAATTTATACCACCAATGCATGTACGATTGTATAAAGACACCAAAATTTCCTATATAACCAACATTTCTTATATAAATAATAAAATATTTAAAGAACATTAATGACATGAAAAGAAAATATTAAGATCCTCCACATCTCATCAAATAAAGTTATTTATTTACCTTGAGAAAAACGTTACTTTAAAGTATTATGTGCTGAAAGTTTTATGGATAAAGCTTATTGTGTGAGTAATAAATTTGAATAGGGTTACCAGTCAAAATGTTTCTAGCCGGATGTATTGCATTGCATTGTGGTTCCTATCCTTAAATCAATGATTATTAGCCACTAAAGTCCCGTTGTTTAAACATATTTTGCTGCTTATCTTCAGTTCAATAGACTGTATCAGGTTTCATAACCAAATATTTACCGTGTAATTTTAGGTGCTAATGGTATTCAATCCAAACATCAGCCTTGTTGAATTCCACATCAGCGCCACATTAAGGAAGGATTCAATTATGGCAATCCTACAGAGAAAAGTGGAGACGTGGGCTGGCACCGTGTGCAATGAAAGGTCAAGGTTCGCCATTGCACCCTTCAATATTTACGTTATACACGAACACGTCATGAAGCGAAGCATAAAGAAAAGTGTTCCTAGAAATCTGAATCAGCTGAAACTGAAAAACTGGGAAATTAATTGGCTCATGAAACTCTGATTCCTCGACGTTGAGCTGACAGCTTCTTTTCTGCTAACCTTTTCATCAGCTGTGTTGAGTTGTACTTTGAATATCATAACTATAGTTTTCAAAAAGAATATGCATAGTTTTGAAAATAAAACAATTTGGCAAATTAAGTATTTTACATTTTGGTAAGACCACCCTTTTGTGTGTGTGTGTGTGTGTGTGTGTGTGTGTGTGTGTGTGTGTGTGTGTGTGATTTGGATGTTTAAGGAACTGTAACAAAGTTTGTGTCATATCGCCATGAGGTGACAGTTTACTGCGATGCCTCGCACTGAGGTATCATTCCTCAGACAAGTAGCATATGTTCCGACCTAGTCACATTTCCTGACACTAAGCCGACCAAACCTTACACTAGCTTTTTAATGCTGAGCAAGTAGCTAGGCAGCTGTTATGACCATTTGTTATATGACTCGGTCTGGGCTCGAACCCGCGACCTCCAACATCCGAGCTGGACGCCCTAATCACGAAGCCACTGATGTGGTCACACTCTTTTGCATTTAACTTGCCAGCATATCGCCCATTTAACTGACTGAAACAAAGCAAAGCGATAACGAAGATCTAAAGGTACCCAAAATATTGCAAAATCAAAAATTATATATATATATATATATATATATATATATATATATATATATATATATATATATATATATATATATATATATATATATTTGCCATATAGCGCCAATGTAAAGTAATGGTTCAAACATGCGAGAAGAAAGAAAACAACAAAATTGCACAAATGCTACTGAAGCTGCATCCTTCCAACCAATCTCAAGAAAAGAGAAACACGAATGTCTAAATTAATAAAGGAATTGATATGCAAAACCTTAACAACATTTTTTTTTATATATTGGTGCCAGTTAAAAGGAACGTTTGAAATTTGTAAAAACAAAATAAGAATTGCACATGAAACCCTTGAAAAATAAACCCTTCCAAACAAAAGTAAACATGAAACGGGGAGGGGACTAATATTATATTCTATATATTATATTTATTCAAGCCATCTAGTGATTCAGTTCTGAGGCCCGATAGAGACTGGTCACGATTATCAAATCTTTGCTGTAAACAACTGTATCTCCTCACATGCAAAATAATTTGCGAAATATCACGGCTAAGCAACCAGAATAAAACTCTTTTTGTTGATAAGATGGGATATTAGAAAGAGCAGTGGTACGACTTTAGGCATTAAACTAAGGAATAGAAAGAAGCGAAACTAAATATTTAGCAAACATGAGCAAATAGTTTATATTTATAGGATTAAACATAATAATTTAAGAGACAATTTTAGTATTGTGAATTATATCCCAAATAAACCTAAATGTCCTAAGACACGTCATAATGTATATAAAGTTCCGAATGAATTCCAATAATATTAAATATCTGGATGAGCCATAATGATAAAATACAACCAAGACTTTGAATAATTGATTCACCATAATGGTACAATACAGGCAAACCATTGAATACGTTCTCAATAATCCAAACATATTAACTTTGTCAACTACACGAGTCAGTTCATTGTACTTGCATAGAGTAATTTAAATAAATATATCTGAACACAACTATAAATGATTCCAAATATTGGTCTTAAAACAGGAATAAATAATTGCTTACTAAACCTCAATATATACAAATAACAACCTGACATATGAAGCAGTAGTTCTTGTTTGGTTTATTTTTTGAGAACTGAACTGCCCAATGAAAATTCAACAAATTCTTGAAATAACATTTTGTTTACGGGCTAAAGTCAAGAAAATTTTCATGTTATCATAAAACCTTTGCCAGCTCTAAGCCACAACATTAAAAAAATCAGGTATGCATAAACGCTTCCCTCAATCACGGACAGAGGTTAAGCACTCAAATAAATATATATAACGGAATTTCATCTGCGCTATAAAGTTAATTGAGAGTTTGCAGCGAACGAGCAACCATCAACATGGAGCTATTAAGTACGCTAGCAGTGGAAGTTATACCCGCGCAAGCCCTTCGCGCCATTTTTGGCGTCGAGCTTAAGGAGGCCACAAATTGGAGTCTCCGAGCGGCCGACAAAAGGACAACGTTTCTTCTTGCATGGGATAACGAAGATAAACAGGAATATTTGGGGCTTCAAAGTACAGGAGAAATAGAGGTAGAAAGCAGCGGCGGCCAGCCAGCAGCACCATACCCCCACAACCTACGGTCAACATGGAAACTGCCCTTCAAGCACAAGAAATGGAGGCCCCTGTACAGGAGGACGCAGTACAACTTCTTCGGAACCAGATAGCATTGCTATCATCACAACTTGACGTTCACTTTATGACGGGGATGGTGGACGTGGCCACATCACCGGTTCTAGAGCATCAACCCACACTAATACCAACACCACAATCCCCACCACCACCTCCAAAAAAGGGGAAGGCAACAAAAGGGAAGGTAATAAAGACTAGTACTCCTACTACACCTGTCCCTACGCAGTCACCATCTTTGGCAGTAAATTTGGATAAAATGCTAGAGGCTGCCTCACCACCGGAAGAAGAGACTTTTAGGTCACCAGTAAAAGCCGTCAGAATGAAAAAATCTGCAAAAGACCAAATCATGGGGAAATTATGTAAGGACTTGGGTGCTTTCTACATTATTGGAGGATAAAAAGAAAGCAGGGCATTTCCTTAACGCCATCACTTATATTGGATTCAGGTCGTTACAAACATCGCCTCCCAGAATGCCCAATGGCACTATGCACTCAAGATTATGACGAGCTTCTACTATGAGATCTTCGAGGAACGGCCTCTTCACCAACTCTACGATGCTGCGCAGCACATAGCTTCCCTTCACGGTATTTACTTCCCAAGAGTAACCAGGGAGGAAGAAAGAACAGCTGCCTTCATCGCAGAGATTGAGGATAGACGGGGCACCTTCTACCCAACTGCATAACAGTCATTATAAGGGCTTCAATTACTGCCATTATTTTTCAATAGATCTCTCATTTGGCAAGAGAACTCTTTTTGAACAAGCTCTTTTGAGAAATCGAATACGATCTTTTTGAAACACCGCCTCAAAATTTACAATCTATTCCAACCTAACAGTGACACAGCTCCATTTGTCGCATAGACATTTTAGTTTAAAAATTTGTTAGGGACTTATAATATGTACACTATGTACTAGAAATATTGGAATGTAAAGCGTTTGGAAAATTCTACAACTCATTGAATTTGACTCAGTTGCACAGGTGGTTGACACATTATTGGTTTTATTTTGTCCATTAGTAAAACTGGACTGAATTTGAAATAAGTATGGCTAGAGCGTGCCAGGGCGTAAACGACATCCATCTACAACATCGGTTGGCCGACCTCCAGGACTTTTTCATCCTTTTCCTCGTCCATAGCCCATCAACATAGCGATATGAGAAAACTATTTTCCTCTCGCTATTCTTTGGCGCCATTACACCTTTATAACAAACTACCTGATTGGTTGATAGGGTTGAGTGTGTGTTGGGTCTATTCCCACTCACCCAGGGTCTAACATTCATGTCATTAGCCACTTTTTAGTGGTATGACATGACGACCAAAATTAACAAGCGCACTTTGTGCGTTAAATGTCCGTGGGGATGTGGCACCATTCCTTCCCCACGGGAAACCAACCATCGTATGAAACGATGGTCAAACCAGTGAACAAATGACCTTTATGGCCGGCTTCACTTTAATTCAAACTCATCAAGTTAATTGAGTAGCTTTTGATTATCTCTTGATCAGCTTGAGACAAAATGCTTGCTTTTGACAAGATAAAGGTAAAACAGTGATATATCATTATAGTCAATCAGCGTGACGTAATTACATCTTGCTCCGACTTTTTCATTCTTCGGTGTGGCAAAGGTTCATTTTCATCGCTTATAAATTCCTTGTAACTAATACTTGTCTTCTTCAAAGACACCTTATTTTCTGCCATACTGGAAAGCAAAAACAACTTGAAAATTCATGCAGAAATCACTTCTTTCATGCCACTGAAGTTAAGACTGATATAGAGAAATACGAATATACACAGAAATAGCTTTAACATCTTATCCTTCACCGTAACCCACCCTTTAGTACACCCCCTTCCCCACAGCACAACAGGTATACACCGACATCAAAAAAGCATTAAAGTGTAAACAGGAAAAAGGGATATATGTAGAGGAAAGATTTTAGGAATGTATCATTTGTACGATGAAACGTTTAAGTGACAATAGACTTTGTTACAGAAATAATTCTCGAAGAAAAAAAGAACATGGTCATAATGGTCAACTTTGTTTTTCAAGGTCGTATCATTCAGAAACAATTATACCTAAGTGTCGTATTTGATTTCAATGTCATCAGCCAGAATTCTTTAACATATGTATGATCATTCTAAAGTGGGACAAATCGCGACTTTTAACAGCATATATTTTCCATTTCACATAGGATAGGATTCATTCTTCATTTTTACCTTTGAAATCTTTCCTCTAGATTTCTTTAGCAATAAGAATGTTTACTAAGTTCACTACTCGGTTGTCATACTAAATAACAGAAAGAAGCAATACCAGTACCTTTTATAAAACGTAACCAGTAAGTTAATATATACAGTATAGTGACAATTTAACAGGAACTAAAGATATGAAAGAATTCCAGGTCTTGTATGTGCCGAAGTGCTAACAGATGTGATGTATCACAATGACATTGTACAAAATGTTTTTTAATGAATTCACAAAAAACCCAGAATAATATTTGAGTCACTGAATACTAATTAATTCCAATCAACAGTCCAAATCAATGACTCCACTCAACAAAATTTAAATATATATGAAGGTTAATATTAAAACAAAAATAAAGCTACAGAATATGGATTAGAAATGAACCAATTCTTTCTTTGTATACATTTCCACGACTGTATTACTACTCTATGTCACAATACCTCTCACATGACTTATGTCGCTAAACAACTCACCTGACTTGATCATCCGATGGGGAATTACCCCAATCAGTACACATTTTCTAGAACTCAAATCTGAAACAACATATTTATAGTTTATTATCTAAATATACGTTTTACTTTCATGGGTCATAAGCTAAACGAATAATACGGATATACATAACACTACATTTTAAATACCTTTGTCACATTGGAGTTTACAGTCTTGTTTCGACAAAATCCTTTGATCTTTTTCCACATTCTGCGATGCAGATGGCAAATTCAAACTCGGCACCTACTTTAAACGAATATTTTTAGAGCTGCCTCTATTATACCCCACTATAGGTAGGTATGTTAAACTTGTCCATAGGTTTAACATGAGAGCGGCACTTTGGAGTGGAAAGACATTTTTGCGGATCGTTCGGGAAATACTATTAAATTTAGTCATTTATTTTCAAATACGAAAGGTATTTTTGGGTCAAAATTGTTTATATTTGTAAATAGTACGGGGTCAACGTATTTATGAAGACAAAATCATTTATAGAGACAAGGGAAAATATTTATTTGCTGATTATTATAGGCTGTTTGTATGTTTAAAAGTTTGGAAACATACTAAAAATGTAATGTTACAATTTGAATATTCTATACCCAAAAAAAACCACAAACATTTTCGAGTACTATTAAGCCGCTTTTTATTACAATCCAACACACCATATATACAATCCGTCATCTTCTTTTCTATTACAATCCAACACACTATATATGCAATGCAGCATCCACTTTTTGTACTACAAGCAAAACACACCATATATACTATCTAAACACAGATCACCATATTTAGACGAAAGAGGTAAGAGGTAAAAGAGGTAAATTCATATGAATTTTCTGATATAAAAGAAGGGGGTGAAACAGACATACACACTACCAAACAAATATACTATCAGACGAAAGGGTAAGAAGTGTTTATAGAAACACTAATATACCCTCACATACAAAAACACCATCACAAAGGAAGTGATAAATGGGAATTTAAGTTAGTTGTCAGCAACATAGACGAAAAAACATACATAAACACGATAATATGCAATTAAGTTTAGTATCTTTCATTATTAGAGATATGTGAGTCTATGAATTTATAGCTTAAAACGAAAATTGCTGATGCGAAAATAGAAACAATCCAACACAACACATAAACTTTCCAGTATACTAATTACAGCAAGGAAGAGTGGGAGTGTTTATGCGCACTCTATACTACCATACATACCAACATAATGTTCAATACGGGTAGGGATATTGATATACACTAGTATACCCTCACACAAAAGTCGTTTACTATCACAAGAGAGGGGTGAATGGTTCTACGTTTTGGATGTAAACATATAAAATGCTGTGCCGGGTGAAGATTTGAACATTTTATTATATATTTTTCGATCTAAATCGCGATCTCAAACCACTTCCAGTTATTAAATTTGCAGTAATATTTTCCTGTGTATCAGATCCTTGATCCATCAAGACTGCTAATTTTTGATCTGCGGCTTGGTTTATTATTTTACTGACATTCTCGGACATAATTTCCGTGGATGGCAGTTTCACTGGCGGCGATTTTCGTCGCATTAATCGTGTTAATCTTTCTTTGGCTGCAGAAAACGCCTTACTGGCATTATTACCTATAGCACCAGGAGCTTTTTCATAAATAACATTAATATCTTTCATCGATAATTGATTTGCGTTGGTGATATTTTTGGAGCCATTCTTGCAAATAACCCTTGAATAACATTACCAAGACCATTTCCATAAATCGTTCTGTAAATGGGTAATCGCGAGTTTACTATGTAGGCCATGGTTGATTTATAATAGTGATAGTGCATTATCGTCTTATTTATTATCGTTATATCTAATTGTGGTGATAATTAATCACTGTCATAACCATCAACGAGTTCACGAATAAAGTCTATATATACGCTGATATCCATGATACCGCCTTGAAATAATCGTCTACACTACATATATCAGGGACTTCATTAATTATTACCGGTGAGTTATGTCCAGCTGGTTTACCCCCTATGAGAATTTCTAATCGTGCTATATCGGAAAGACTATTATTATGACAGGCAACTAGACCACTCCCGTGAGTTTCACTCAGAGAAAATCATATTTCATCAACGTGACATTTTTTCTGTTGCGATGGAGGAGATTGCGAACCGCGCTGCTCCTCAATCTGCACGCCTAATTCCATTTTTTTAAATTTTACTCATGTAGGATATAAATATTGGATCTTTATTTGGAATTCGATCTTTGTCATATTGTATACGATATATCCGTCTACACTAATTATCTCCGATTACAGACTTTTCATATTCGGGGTTTAAGTATCTTTCTTTGTGACTAAAACCCGCTAGTGCAAAACCAGTTAGATCATCTAGATTATCATTGTTTTAATCACATTAATCGCACCATCAGTAAATTTTTAGATAGTGTAACTTCTTCAGATTATTTTTCTGTAGTGTTTCTTATCCGATAGAGTCAGCAACTACCGCTTGTGGTTGTAATTGTGCATCAGCTATATCAGTTGGAACCTCTAGTAAAATCTTTTTTAGCTCTTTTTGCTATTTTTTTCAAGTTCAGGAAGAACACCCTTTTTAACTTATTCTCCTTCTTTTCCATATGTAACCTCTTTAGTAGTTGCAGTAATGGGTTTGAATAATTGTTCAGCATCTGTTGCAAATTCAACTTGAGATTCCTGTCGCTGCTGTATTTTGTGTCTGACAGAATCACGGGCAGGTATAAAGTTCTTAATCTCCGCTAGCTTTTGTCTTGCTAATCTAGTTGTTAACGATTCTCCTACCATTAGTGTTATATGATACGATATAATTCGTAGCAGCAGAGAGGGGGTGATTTGGAATAAGAGTAAAAAAGTAAACAATCACACAAGTAATAACTTAAACAAATGACAAAAAAAAAACAAATAGGGACTCTCGGTTATATAGAAGCTTTGGTTTGTGTTTTGACATTGTTATTTTTTTCGTAGGAGGCCTTAATTTAACAAATGGACGCCAATATAGTTTTTTATGCAATAACTCTCTTAAAATTGGAACTGAAAAGACTAAACCTTTAAATGGCATGTCTACATATAAAATAAAAAGAAACAAGCCAACCAAATTGCATTGAATTGCATGTATGAGTTGAAGAACTTTGCAGTTTTTCATCAATATGAAATTACCTTATTTTGTCAGTATGACACCTCCGCTACAGCATATCTTGTAACAAGCACAGCTCAAGAGTCATATAATGTAGTGTGATAACAACAGTGTGTTCATTGTCTCAGAACTTTGTGCCTTTTATTGGCTTTGTCTCATTAACGTCATTTGAATATATCAATGGTCTGTGATATTTAACTTTATTTCTTCATATGGAATGTTGCTTGCAACTAGCATAGCTCTGTAACCCTTGTACAAAATTGGATGCCATCTGGTAGTATGTGTTGATGTGCCTTTTAATGTTTTTTTTTTTTTGTCTTTAGGGAGTTATTGCCCTTTCTTCAACCATTCTTATATCTCCTAGTAACTAGCTTAGCTGGGGAAGAATTCAGCATATTAAAGACGTCTGATGCATATTGGTGTATACATTGTCTCATAAACTTATATGTGATTTCTATGGGTTTTGTCTTGGTATTTCCCTTGATAATGTCATATTTTCACATTAGATGTAGCTTATAACCGGTAAAGCTCAAGAACCATTCAACATATTCTGATACAATTCATATACAGTTTTCACATAGGGTTAATCTTGTTAAGAAAAGCTATGGACTCCTGATTTTGATTGCTTCTTACTTTGGTATTTGCTAGATGGTTTCACCATAAATTTGGTGGATTTCAATTATATTTTTATTGTAACTGTGGTCCCTAATTACCCATTCTAATAACAGCTATGATTGCCGGCAGCAAATAAGCAGGTACCCATTCTGACGTACATGGGTTATTGTATGTAGCTGCCATGATCATGATTAGGTTAGTACACCACAAGCAGAACTCATCATTCTATGCTGCATGTGTAATTAAACCAGGTGCTGTATCATATTCAGGGCCGATTGCTATCATCATTTGCAGTGGGAACCATGACAGTATCACTGCAATGACATGCTGCTGATTTTGAAGAACTCGAACAACTTCCTGCTTTTCAGCCTGTTATGTGTATTAATGGATCAATGAAGCCGACTGTGGTCATAACATCGGATGGTAGTCTGGATGAGAACACTTAATTTTTGAAAACACTAGCTGCAACCTATCGAGCCTTCCATTACAATAACCTGGATGTAATCTTCATTGTGTGCCATATGCCAGGGCACTCTGCCTACAACAGAGTTGAATGAGACATGATGTGCCAAGGCACTCTGCCTACAACACTATTGAATGATACATGATATGATGTGCCAGGGCACTCTGCCTACAACACTGTCGATTGAGACATGTTTCCTCTGTCACACAACTTATCAGGATTAATCCTTCCTCACAATAGTTATGGATCTCATTTGGACAGCAATGGCAAGGCAAGTATGTAGCATTGGAAAGGGTCAATTTACAAAAGCTGGCAAAGTGTTGGCAGAAATCTGGAGCTCAATGGTTATAGATGGATTTGATCATGATGTGCTAGCATCTTTTGTATCATATGATGCAGGATAAATGGACATACGTTCACCATCAGATGAGTGGTCATGTTGGCACATTCAGCAGTCACAGTATTTATTGCATATTTTGAAGTGCAACTGTGAATCATGCTCATTGCTGTTGTCAGTGTCACACTAAATATAATGATATATTTCCTGGACAATTTTTACCTTCACCTGTTCCACACTTCAGCACATATAAAGGGATTACCTATGCACCTTTTGTAAGCAATAGTAGAACATTTGGATTGCTTTATCAACAACTGGCTTTTTACATCTGCAGCCTTCACACGACTTACTGAGGATGCCATTTTTATAGACCGTCGGTGCCTGCTGAAAAGTACGTTTGTAATCAGTGTAGCCAGTACTTTATATCTCAGGTTGCAAAGAGCAATCATGCCCATATTCACTGGCATGCAGCAGTGTGTACACAAGCCGAAGTGGCAGATATCAACGCTGTGGAGCCTGAATCTATTAGTGCTGTTCTGTCAACTGCATCATCATCTTCTGCAACTGAAAACAGTGATGATGGTCTGCTAGTTGTTCGCAACATATTTGACTTCCTACAGTTTGCGATTGTTGAAGTGGAGTAAGACATTGAGTCAATTGAGTTTAGCTTTCTATGAGATGACAACTTTAGTTCTTGGTCCTGAATAAAGACTCTTTAAAAGAGATAACTTTCTGTTTAATTTGTCTTTGTTTTGAACTACATGTTGTGATGAGATCAGTGAGCATTGTCTTTTGAGAGCACCAGCTATTACACTGCCAGACCATAAAGCAATGTATTTAATGCTAGATGGAGACGTCAGCAGCTGAGGGGGTGAAAGGTGGGGGTAAGCAACATGCGGAAAAAAATGGACAAGAGATTGGGTAGGAAACAGGTATTATTTGTGTACGTCCTTTATGGACAACTCTTAAGGCAGGTGGGGATCAGTTTACATGTTAGAAACAAAATCACATTAAAAGTAGACCTAAAAGCCCTGTATCATTTATCTCTAAATTCTTCAGTGTAATCATTATGCAATATCTCAAAATTTCTTCTCAATATCTTCAGTGGTAAGTGAGATTTTATGTACAAATGTTTTCAATAGTCCCCTTAGGCCTTGTACAACTTTGGCAATTTCAATGAGTTTAGTCCATGTAATGTCAAAAGAGGAGCTCCCACATTTCCAATTTCCATTGTTCTGCCATTGTCAACTGTGAGAAGGTGTGTTGTTGGTGGATGTAGCATTAGTAATAGTCTTTGACGTTTTAACATCACAAAAAAATAGAATATCATGAAGTAGCATTATTTTTATCAAATAAGCATCAAATGAAAGCACAGTGCATCAAATATTCACCACTTTTTGCATTTGAGTTGGGGGGGGGATATTAAGACTGCTCATGACAGTTGAGATATGGACGGATATATATGGATATACATGTATAAGCCTTGTTAAAGAAGGAATTTCAACTTTTGTGTTTATTAGAAGGGACCTATGTAAGAATTACAATGGAAATTTTATTTGCAAATATTCTTGGAAAGTATAAGCTACCTACCTGAAAAGCAACCAAGATAAATATGTGAAAGTGCTTGAAGGAATGAAGTATGAATATATTACTGGTTTCCTGTTGAATAAACAGATTTCTCTATATATAAACTAGCATGTGTGCATTTACTTTTTATATATATGTGTGTTGACTTCTGCAGGGATGCCATCCTTCACTTGGACTTTACCTAAGGACAGTTTCTCTAAAGCCTTCTTCAGTTCTACAACAGTTGGTTTCTCATCCAGTTTAGCCATAAGTGAGAGATGGTGGTACAAGCACATCTCTAGAAGTTGCTGCCTGTTCTCATTCATATAACCAATGCCAAACTTGCCAATACAGGACTGTCAAGAGTCATGATCTGCACCCACCCTGGTAATGAAGTCACCCAGTTACTATAAAGTTCTCTTCCTTGGGAAGTTTGTCGATGAGCAAGTTTAATTCATTGTAAAACTCATCCTTGGTATATGCAGTGGCACTTTGTGCGGGAGTGTAAGCGCTGATCAGGTTGACAGGATTGGTTGTTTGAATTTATATGAGAAATTAAAAAAAAGCTTCAAATAAAGAGTAAACAAGCACAAGTTTCATAGTTTTTAAACATTTAATAAAATCACTTTCGATCAAGTTTGTATATTGTTATGCTAACTTTGTAACTCCTAAAACATAACTCAATATGTTCATAAGTTTCAAGTTGTTGATTAATACAAACCAGTCTGACTATATTTTAAAATAAGAGATGAACAGTTTTATTTCTCTCTTTGCTTACTAGTTACTGCTAATACTAAACTGTATTGAGATTTATAAGGGTTATTTCAGCCATTTTAGTTCAATATAAAATTTCTTTTATTGTTTTCTTTTTTTTTGTCAGGTTCTTTTTCTGTCAAAGAAATTTTTGGGTTAAATCTATTCTATAAATGGCTTGATGCAGAATGTAATTTCCTTTTCTATTCTAGTGTTAGGAAATATCATGATTTCCTGAATTAAAAAATGAGAGGAAATTTTAGCACAACTGTGACACAACTGCTTTCAGTCTTGGTGTTTAATAAAACTGCTTTCACTCCTGATCTTGTAAAAATTGCTCCTCTGCATCTTCGAGAACAGAATCCACATTTGCCAACACAATCTAGATGTGGGAAAAGAAATCGGAAAGAAATATTTGACTAGCATGAAACTGGTAAATAATTACCTTAAGTTCTTTCTACAATAAATCCAACAAAAAGATTAACAACTGAGAGTTATGATGAAAAGGTAAAGAGATTAATTAAAAACTAGTACATATACCAATACCTGCAAAAGTCAAGAAACTGAATCACATGCTTTCTCAACCACTATTTTGCATAAACTTCAGCTACATATTTACATGTAGTGTTGTAATAAATCTACCATTTATCCTAGCTTGCAAGTCAAATGCAACCAAAAATCCATTGTATAGACCCAGACTGAACATGAGATAATGAGTCAATGCAGTTTGTTATGACTAATTAATAAAACAAACCATATATACCATGATATGCTGATGGATTATGCAATGGCAGATCAAAGTCTATGTTGTTTGCACTAGGATCTGACTTATAAGCAAGTATATACATTACTGATCTTTACCAAAAATTTAATTTAAGCATTTTGCTCATAAAATCATCAAGATAAAGCATTAAAATCATATAAAGGGTCATGCATAAACATACAATAATTAATTAAAACATAGTGATTTTGTAAGAGTACATGGGCAGTTTTCATAGTATATCAAATATGTACTCCATCTTAGCATTTATGGGTAGCTTCATACAATTCAGTTTTAAATAATCACTTTCACAATAATTTATACCCTCTTTATCCGAGTTGATTTTATGCAGTTATAGCAATTTTCCAGTTGTTGTTCCTTTTGTTAATATTTTTTTATTTATAGAAATGATATAAATATTTTTCATTTTCTAAGTAATTTGAGTTAATTTTGTGGATTAATACCTTTGGTATATCATACTGTGTTGGTTTTTGTGCATCTTCTCTGCTAAAATCCTTCATTGTTCCACATTTAGCAATGTTATCCACCCACACACCTTCATAAATCTGACCAGTAGTTAGGTAGTAGAATTTCCCAGGTCCGTTCTTTTTATCATCCCTCCAAGATCCTTCATACCTGTTCTCATTTGCTGTAATGTCAAAATTGTAGGCTTATTTGCAATATCTCTAAAGAAACATGTATATTAAACAGTACAGTCATGGCTAACTGACACGTTTATAATCACATTAGTAATCTTTAGTTTAGTTTCTTGCATCTGCCAAATATGTATTACTTGTTAGGAGTCTTGTTTTCATCCATGTGTTTACATCACATTACAAATTTCAATTTTTTGACTGCATGGATAGCTACATGAATTTATTTCAGGACAGCATGTATTTCTTCTAGAATCAGATGTACAATATTTGGAAAGCATTTATTAAATCTGTTTTGAGAGACATGGTTGCTCTCAGTTTAATGTTTTAAGACTTAACGTCTCTTGCATAGGTGCAAATTTTTTATTTAGCAAACATTTGCAAGGATTGGAAATGTAGATGATGCAGAATTGACCTGTTCTCCCATAAAAATATTTCTGTGGTGTTTTTCAGTGGGTCATGTGATGCACTAAATTTATTACATGCACATTAATGCCTCCACCCCTGTGAACTGTTCTCTTGATATGTTGTTTGGTCAGGAGAATTATATTGCCTTTTGATTCAGACATCATATCCCACCAGCTAACAATATATTTGAACAATTCCATCAGGAACATCAATAAAATAATAAACTGCTTAATTAACACTAAGATTTTATAATGATCAGTAGAGGATCATCTTACTGGGAACACATATACCGGTGCTAACTAATCAAAATGGCTAATTGAAAAAAAATGTGCATGCAAACTTACCTCCCCTAGTTAAAACAACAATGACAGCTTTTCAATTGAAAAAGCTGCTTCATTTAAAGAATATTTTTTAAATTTGTATTTAGAAACATAGCCCAATCATTATTAAGTTTCAAAATAATTTTAAAAATTCATTCATTGGCAAGGAAATATTGTAAAGCTAACACAGTAGTGTCTACCTTCAATTTCTAGAGGTCAAGTTCATAATCAAATATTTCTGAAGTTACAGTTTATTTCTAGTGAAATAATGATATTTTCTTATTGTAGAATCTATAGATCATTTTTATTTCCAAATTGTAAATGAAATTTAGACAGCTCCAAAGGCAGCTACCATAGACAAAATCAAAATGGTGCTGACTGAAGCATTTACAGTTACAAATGGCTAAAGCCAAATTCCTAGATATCTTGAAACTGTATTTGACACTTATTTCTAATTCTAAATATGGTTTAAAGGACATTCTCCCTTATTAGTTGAAAGTTTTTGAAACAGTAAAATCTAAAGTTTATAGCTACTGACAGAAGGAAACTCCGGGCATATACATGTAAGATGTCAATTTTCTAGGCATATAAAATGTATGAGGTAAATTTTACTGAAACTGAAGTTGTTTTGGTTCACAAGGTATAGTTTAAGTAATTTCTATTGTAAACAAATTACAATATCCCCAACAATTTTCAAGCCATTTTCCTCAGTTACAGTTATCTGAAGATTTTTGTGGCTCTGGAATATTTTAGGTAATGTTTATAACAAGCATTTCGAACATTTTTTGCTAACACAATTTAATTAAATTCATCTGTGCATTACAGAAAATATTATGTAGAATTCTTTAGATATTTATCACTTGAATGTAATTTGCTGTTGCATGCAGCAACAAAACAATAAACTTTGAATATAAATGTCAGAAATACAGTGTATTAAATATATTCATTAGATTTATTATCGCTAAGGAAATATTACTTGACAAAAACAGTATTTTCTCCAGGGATGACCAAAATATGAATTAATGCTAAATTTATACCCCTTTCCCTTTAAAGAGTAGCATGAAATCTTTCGAAAACATGTAACATTCACTAATATTATCTACCATGTTTTCTGCACATTTTCAGATGGCAAAAAAACAATTACTTTATTCACATCTAAAGGCATATTAAATTCTTTAATTTTGTGTCCCCAAAAAGCATGGTTAAAAAAATATGGACATCTCCCCGTCACCTCCCCATAAGAAAGAAGTTACAGGTAGCTCTTATAACAGTGTGCTATCATGAAGTAGAACAAGCATTTTTTCTACTTTTACATGTAGGCAATGAACGAAAAGTAGATGCTGCTTGCTTATTTTTGTTTATTTGATACATGCACCTCTACAATAAATTGCAGTCATACATGTATTAGTACCATGATTTTATGTGCATTTTCCAATACAACTGCCATGCTAGTAATCTTCCTATCCACTGTTGAACTGTCTGCTGACCAGTCATTATACCAGACAAATGCATGCAGGCTTTATATTTATGTAAACAGGAAATGAAAACTCAAAAATGACTTTGAAATTATAATTAAGAAGGTACAGTCTTGATAATAAAAATACATAAATAACTGTTACTTTAAGCAACAGAGGCTTGTGTTTGTACAGGTAGAGTAAATAAGAAGCATGAAGCAATTTACTTGTACAAATCAGTATGATTAATGTGTTGATATACTTTAATAATAGTTGCAGTTGTCTTTTATTTCTTTTTCTTGGTGTTTCTTACCCTACCCATGGGTAGCTCCAAATTAAGTAGAGCCTGTCAAAACAATCAGTTTATCATGGATTGTTATGAAAAAAGTCTTCAACTTCAGGGTGACTATTGTATAAATAGAGGCTCTCAAATGAGTTTGACACTTGGTGAGCAATAGTTCAGTGGATATTATTTACAAAGAAAAGAGAATGACTAAGTTTATTCTTTCTGACAGACAGTGCACCTTTCATTTGTTATGCATAAAATATAGTCCCAAACAAAGTTGAATTGGGAAATGCAGACTGTACATTTTTGCAAACTATAAATTAATGAAAAAGCTTCCATCGAAATACACAAAACATTTAATAATGACAAAATCATTTTTCACAACTTAATGATCAGTATGATGTGATGCCACACTGTTTGATATGGTACACAGTAGTCCTAGAATACATGTTTACCCTAAAATGTCATTTAAGAACTAAAGATTACATTGTAACTGTTGTGATTTTTATGTAAAATAGGATTACTGGATGTAGAAATTCCCATATTTACTCTTAATGCATTTGTGACCAGATATTTGCTTTGAGGTTATGAAGGAAATAAACAACTAAGGACATTAAAAGAAGAAGCATGCCCTGCTGTCATGGAATGTACTAGCATTTTCAAAGTTATTCCTAGGACAGATGAGAAACAAAGCTGATGTTATTACTCAGTCGAAGCATTTCTTGCCCATTTCTCTGGTCATCATACCACTCGCCCTCATAGATAGTGCCATCTTCATAGTACATTCTGCCCCAGCCTCTTCGCTTATCTGCATACCACTCTCCCTCATAGTATTCAGTCAGCTTATAAGACCTAGTTCCATAACCCTGAAAAAATCATTTCAGTGAATAGTTAATTAGATATGATCTTCCATTACTGGTTTGATGAGAGTCAAAGATTATTTTGTTCTTTTGTTCTATGCTTAGAGGGATATTTTAAAACAACATTCTTCATAATGATCTTCAGCTGCACATTCAACACATCAGTCGCTGATAGATGTGTGATGTTACACAGATATTGACAGCAACCTAAAAATGTTGGAAAAGAACAATTCTGCTACTGAGCAAGGGGCATACTGTAAAAACTGGAATTCTTAGGAAACTCTATGACTGATATCAAGGACAGCTAGAACAAAGTTTACACATATAATTCTGTGACAGTCTACAATTTTGAGATGGTTTCATCATTTTAAAGATGGTTGCAAAACCATGGAAGATGACCAATATTCCAGAATATCACTGCAACTGGTGAACAGGAAGTGGTTGCTGTGAAGAGAACAACTGATGAAGATGCTTGATACACAGTAGGCAATATATTTATGATATTATGTGAATTAATGTTTCAGCTGTCTTCAGTATTCTTAAGAACCATTTGAAGCTCAATAAAGTATGTGCAAGAAGAGTACGAAAATTTTGATGATAACTCCTTAAAAAACAAACTCAAGTTGCCAAACAGCTTCTTTTAATGAAACATAAATTTAATAATTTAAACCTCAAGGGAAAATAAAAAGTATGGATAAGAATAACCGAGTAGAGACCACGAATCACTCAACATGGTTAGATTGTCATGAGTTTTACTTTTGATGCAAAAGACTTAGCCATCCATGTACCAGCACCCAACTCTGCCAGTGTTAATGAACATTTTTATGCCTCCAAAGTCTTGTCTAACAAAACACTACTGAACCACCTGTCTATGCACCTGTCTGTGCACAAGTATGCAAGATACCAGTAACTTCTATGATGATTTACGTACGCATGAATCTGCTATTGTGATAGAATTCCTGAAAAACATAGCATCCAAACTTTGTCAAAACCTCCATACAAATCTGATTTAAAGCTTCAAGTTATCATTGGCTAAATTCTATTATCAAAACATTGCTGCAAGGCAGTGGTTTTGAAAGCTACCATGTGGTTTGAAGTGCAGTTTTCCATTATATGAAAATTATACCAAAAGGTGAATACAAAATGGCATTTAACGTTTTATTATCATACTGTTCAATTGTATGGATGTTGAAGATAAGTACTTTTCACTAATAAATACTTTGTTGTACACCACACTAATATTTAGAACTTATTAAATATACCAAGTGCCATTTAATTTAAGATGTGGTGGTAAGTATGATACATAATTAAGTGAAATGTATCTAAGACGGATTAAGTTAAGAATGTGTAGGCAATTAAATTGTAGCTAAAAATTAGATACTGATATAGTACACATTTTGAACATCGTATTGTAACATTTAAAAGCTTTATTGCTGTGGAATTTGCTATGTTTTTAAACACAATTCAAGTTGAAACAAGTTTCATACATATCTCATATCATTCTTCCAACCGCCTGAATATTCCTTTTTGAATCCTCCTTTTCCATAAGGTAAGCTGTATGTGCCAAAACCATTTCTTTTTCCCTCTTCCAGTCTCCATCATAAATTGCATCATTTTCCTTCCACTGATAGGTTACTTTTCCTGTATTAAGATATAAATTTGATTGCTTTGATCTCATATTCTCACCAGAGGCTCTTAAAACTCACATCATGCACCATGAATCACAATGTTGGAAAAAAGTTGAATTAAATGAAAGATCAAGAATATGACCTTACTTATTATATCTAGCTTCTCAAGAATTTTTTTCATGAGATTCTTTGTTCTATATATATATAAATATATATATATATATATATATATACAGAGAGAGAGAGAGAGAGTTTTATTAATATTTGTATTATGTATAATGCACATTATATATATATATATATATATATATATATATATATATATATATATATATATATATATATATATATATATTATTGACTAATCTTTATTATATTTCATCAGAACTCAGTTTTTTGTAATAAAAATTAGGTTGTACATAATAATTATGATCAAGCAGTTTATAAATAATTAATTATATTTCATTCAAATATAATTTAAAAATGCCCTTTCATTTTTAAAGAGTTAGTACATTTATTGTATGATATTAGTTTATAAGTCTGATTATAAACAAGGAATATATATATGTATATATATATATATATATATATATATATATATATATATATATATATATATATATATATATATATGTAATTTTTTTTATTAATGAATGTCATGCAATATTTTGGAATTTATACTTTTTTATATATTGTATTAAGGCGGTGATTCCAATAGGTTTCCTTTAGCATATGTTCCATTTCAGAATCAGCTATAACAATAACTTGAAAAGAGAAATCTTGCATAGTATGGAAACTCTTGTTAAAATGTGTGGCAACATGCAATGAAAATGATTGATCAACATAATCTTTTTTATATCTGATCTATGTCGGTTTATATGTTTATATATTTGTTGACTGGTTGTCCAATATATTGAACACCACATTGTTTGCATATAATCAAATTTATATTATTTGATGTTGCACAATTATTTTAGTATCACAAAAAAATTTAATAAAACTGTTTATCTCTATTTTTTATTTAAATTATACATAGTTATCAAGAGAGTATTAGAGATACGCATATCTATAAGATCCAGTTTTATGTATTTTTATGTATTAAAATGTCATTGGTCTGTGCTGTATAGTCCAGTTTCCATGATGATTATTCGTTAAAAAGCAGGATAATTATGTAAAAAATGTGAGCTATGTTGTTGTCTTGTTAATGTCGCATAGTTTATATTTAATGACATTGTAGGACTACAACAGGATCTGTACGACTTCAATTTTGAAAATACTTTAGTACATGCTTTTGTCGGTTCAATTCTTGGGGCAGTTATATAATAATCTTGCAAAGAAAAAGATAAACAGTGAACACACACAAAACAGAATAACTGTCATTTAAAGGAACGTATAGTCTAAATCTCAAACATGACACCTGTTCTTAACGTTATTTCGCGGTCTCTCTAAACACCCAAAGACACCCCAAGACCACCCCAAGACACCCCAGTATTGCATATATTAGCACCAAATCTCGTAATAACGTACCAAGAAGCGAAAAAAAAAGAAATGAAAACACACATACGGATATTGTTACTATCAATGATTTATAGTATTGGTAGATGGCCCTATTTCTGATAATCTACGGAAACGAACTCTATGCATCACATATCTATAATATATATAACAATTTCCTCATTAAATGGCTATGTTCCATACTTCTCTCATTTTGTTAAATTGTTTAGGCTCCATGTTAATATTTGTCAAAAAAAAAGGAATGAAAGAATAGTTAAATTGTTATTGAGCTAAACAATTTTTTTATATTCAATAAATTTGCAAATTTTAAAAAAAAATGTAACGACTTATTTGTGGTATTGCTGATAATTAAATGTAGATTAATATTCATGTTACTGTACCGGAACACTCTTCATCAAAACGGGAGTTGTTTCCCTTTACAACTCGCGACCTTTACTAATTTTACTGTTACACAAAATATTGCTAAATATTCGCAGTTTTTATTTGTTTGTTTGTTTGGCTTTGGTTTTCTTGTGCTGTTGTTGAAATTTTAAATGAGTATTATGTAAGTTTAAGGAGTTCTTGGAGAGTCTTGGGGTGTTCTGGGGTGTCTTGGGGTGTTTGCTGTTTGTATTAATATTGGCTCCTTTAGTTTAAATTCACTGCAGTTTAGAACTTAAATATCTTTACATTCCAAATTCTGCTTTAATTAAGCGGCTGCAGGTGGGCTTGAGAAGAGTTATGTCCCTTTCTATTGTACACAATACGACATAGACTAGTGGCAATTAGAAACCTCTGTGTGTCATTGTTTTTAAAAATGTTTCATTAATTTCACATTTCTCAAGGAAGATGCTATCAGTTCTTCTTTGAACTGGTAATAATTTGGATATTTTTCCCTGTTTTTTCATTGTCAAATTAAACTATTAACAAAATTTATTTTTTTGGTATTAAATAATTTTGTATTGACATATTAAAAAAATTCTGTAGTATCATATGGTCATGGTTTATTAAGCTAAGTCAGAAATATTTCAAACTAAATTAACAGTTCAAGATATAATGACATATAAAAGAGCTTTAACTCAACATACACAAGTCTACAGCAAGTGTCACATTTGGACAGGCTCACATGAACAACATGGTTATGGAATAATTTATGTAACCTTTCGTGGGAAAAGAAAGATTGCTTTGGCTCACCGACTAAGGTTCTATGTTGAAACTATGGTAAATTCACTACCATATCAGTGTGACGTATCACATAGATGCCATACAAAAACATGATCATTTATCACTTGAACCAAAAAAGAGAAAATTTGGCTAGAAAATCATGTAAAGCCTATGGTGAATGCCAAGGCAATATGGGCTAGGGGGAGTGGTGTATACTGTGATAGTCAGGTACATTTAATAATTGTTACATGCATTCATTTAAAGGATTTAAAGTGTATGGATGTTCATTGGGTATAAAATTATTTATTGAATTAGCAAACATTGAATTTTGTACAAGTTTTCTGTTGCTTTTTGTTTGCGTTTGATGTAGCATATGTACTTGTACTGAAGACTTGATTTCCTCTCCCTATCTTTTACTGTTCTCTGATCTCATTCTGCTATGAGCTGAAATACTGGATCAGACTGAGTAGAACAATTCCATGAGACTTGGTCAGTGGGAGTGTAAAGTTTCCTGTACCATACTCAGAGCTATGAGGGAATGAATGACATAGTGCATCAAAATTTCTGCTCCATACTGATATTTTAGGTGCATTGGTAAAAATGATATTGTGCAAGCTCTCGCACTTATTTGTGTTTAGAAAGTGTGAAATTTTACTTAGCTTGACATCTAAGACAAAATTTCTTAGTAAATATTCAAGCTTTTTAATATAAGAAAGATTTAAATGTTTCCCATATGGCAGAAATTTTGAGTAATAGGATGCTAAATGGGCAAGTCAGTCACTCCAACTTTGGCCTTGTAGCAAGAAAGTGCCAACATCGCATTTAAATTTCCTGTGCCTGGGCCTCACTTTCTATGCCCTTGGCACTTTTCTGGACAGGCAGCCTGTTCTGCTTCCTGCAGATTGCAGTTTGTACATTTAACTGTTAAAAAGGCACACAGTCCTTGAGTTTTGCTTTTTTATACATCGGTGGATTGTATCGCTTGCAATTTCCAGCTCAGTCATACATTATGCACAATGTTCCCAATATCCTAGTTAGTTTTGGTATGTTCATAATTACATTTCCATTGATGTTGACAACACGCTGCAACATGTGACCCAACAATTAAGTTTTCTTCATTTCTTTCTTTCTCCAATTCAGGGCAAAGCTTGGGTGCACTTTATTTGGGCCACAGGAAGATAGTGATTCTTCATATACATCAATTCTTGGGCGCTTTATTTGTGGAGATGTAGAACCAGATTGCAGCCTGAATAGGTTGGTCACTCTTGGATACTCGTAATCCATAGTCCTATGGTTGAATGTGTTGTATGAACTCTTGTGGACAAATAGCTATTTTCTTAGCTCTTCCTTTAGCCATGTTTTCTTAGATAGTGGCTAACGTGGGTTGATGTAGTATTAGTGACATCATGGTTACCAGTTGTTCCTGGTTGTGATGGATCTTAGACAGTATGTAACATCATAATCAGGCTGGGGCTTGTAATTGTTGGGAAACACACCTACCCCCTTTTTTGGCATACAAGTCTGCATGTTTTGGTTTTATAATTAATTTTACCATATAAAGCAGTCAACATATTTGATTTTCATTGTAATCGATTATGTATGTAATCATCAATCACATTCCTGGTCCATGGAATGGTCTCACCAGGAGTTAATTCCCCTTGACTTTTCATTTCAATTCTTTGACATACAAGCATTAGTGCAGATTCAAATTAGATTACTAGTGCCGGGGAAAAAAGTAATTATTTACAAACAAAATATATATTTATGTCTACTGTTATGAATTTATAGCATCAAGGACTTTTTTTCTTAATCCAATGCTGGACAATTTTTGCACTATTACCTCAAACTTTATGGAATTTTCCTCACTTTTCTCACTTGATTTACATGTATACATGACCCAAGTATAGTTTGCAACTTTGGAAATGATCTAAATACATTATTTGATGTTTGGATTGAAAAATAAAACAAATACTTCATATGCATTTATTCTTGAATGTCTTTCTTTAATGTCAAAATAATAGCATTTCCCAGTGACGTTAAAATACAGTTTTGACGTCATGAAGCTACATTTAAGTTACTTCAGAGGGGTATAGTAAATTAACTATGTGTTTGTAATTTTGGAAGTAAATACCATGTATGATATATCAATATGTTTGAAATTGACAGCAGAATATGACAAGTTTTTCAATAAGTTGAAAACACATCTTTAGTGGTTCTTTAAGGTGGCGCTCTACAGTTTCGTACTTTGCATAGGGTTAGAATTTTAAAGAAAAATAATTTTCTGGGATTTCTTCACTGGTTATACTGGCAATATAATAAAGACTTTGTATATCTTAGGTGTTGGGAGAAGAACTTTCAATTCCCTTTATTTTGATGTATGATTGATGGGTGTACTTTAGGTTCTAGAATATACAGCTTGGGCTAACATAAGATGTGCTCATGTAAACAAACTGCTAGCTCCGCATGGTCATTTTCACTCCCTGGACTTCAGAGGTAAATTGTAGAAAAATGGTACGATAACTTTTTTTACTTTTCAGATATTTTGTAATTTGTTCATTGCACTTTCAGAAGCTGCTATTGCCTACTTCAGCAAAATTCGTTTTCCCTAGTTTAATAACTGCTAAAGTTAGTGTACTTTTGATTAATTCTGGCTAATTTTTCAAGCACAAGGGAGCATCCATTTTGTTGTACCATGCGCTTAGATCATTTACAATTTCCACAAGTGCAGTATGCAAAGAAATATCAGCCACATTACATCAAAGTAGCATTGAGATATGCCAACTTATTCTCCATTGTGCATGTTACAAATGCAAACAACTTCACCTCACATACGTCACTATCTGAAAAGTACCGGTACATATTAACTGGTGAGCGCCCCCATAAAGAGCATTCAGGTGTATACCCATGGAGTTATATTTATTGCTGTTTGTATTAATATTGGCTCATTTAGTTTAAATTCACTGCAGTTTAGAACTTAAATATCTTTACATTCCAAATTCTGCTTTAATTAAGCGGCTGCAGGTGGGCTTGAGAAGAGTTATGTCCCTTTCTATTGTACACAATACGACATAGACTAGTGGCAATTAGAAACCTCTGTGTGTCATTGTTTTTAAAAATGTTTCATTAATTTCACATTTCTCAAGGAAGATGCTATCAGTTCTTCTTTGAACTGGTAATAATTTGGATATTTTTCCCTGTTTTTTCATTGTCAAATTAAACTATTAACAAAATTTATTTTTTTGGTATTAAATAATTTTGTATTGACATATTAAAAAAATTCTGTAGTATCATATGGTCATGGTTTATTAAGCTAAGTCAGAAATATTTCAAACTAAATTAACAGTTCAAGATATAATGACATATAAAAGAGCTTTAACTGAATAGGTTGGTCACTCTTGGATACTCGTAATCCATAGTCCTATGGTTGAATGTGTTGTATGAACTCTTGTGGACAAATAGCTATTTTCTTAGCTCTTCCTTTAGCCATGTTTTCTTAGATAGTGGCTAACGTGGGTTGATGTAGTATTAGTGACATCATGGTTACCAGTTGTTCCTGGTTGTGATGGATCTTAGACAGTATGTAACATCATAATCAGGCTGGGGCTTGTAATTGTTGGGAAACACACCTACCCCCTTTTTTGGCATACAAGTCTGCATGTTTTGGTTTTATAATTAATTTTACCATATAAAGCAGTCAACACATTCCTGGTCCATGGAATGGTCTCACCAGGAGTTAATTCCCCTTGACTTTTCATTTCAATTCTTTGACATACAAGCATTAGTGCAGATTCAAATTAGATTACTAGTGCCGGGGAAAAAAGTAATTATTTACAAACAAAATATATATTTATGTCTACTGTTATGAATTTATAGCATCAAGGACTTTTTTTCTTAATCCAATGCTGGACAATTTTTGCACTATTACCTCAAACTTTATGGAATTTTCCTCACTTTTCTCACTTGATTTACATGTATACATGACCCAAGTATAGTTTGCAACTTTGGAAATGATCTAAATACATTATTTGATGTTTGGATTGAAAAATAAAACAAATACTTCATATGCATTTATTCTTGAATGTCTTTCTTTAATGTCAAAATAATAGCATTTCCCAGTGACGTTAAAATACAGTTTTGACGTCATGAAGCTACATTTAAGTTACTTCAGAGGGGTATAGTAAATTAACTATGTGTTTGTAATTTTGGAAGTAAATACCATGTATGATATATCAATATGTTTGAAATTGACAGCAGAATATGACAAGTTTTTCAATAAGTTGAAAACACATCTTTAGTGGTTCTTAAAGAGCATTCAGGTGTATACCCATGGAGTTATATTTATTGCTGTTTGTATTAATATTGGCTCATTTAGTTTAAATTCACTGCAGTTTAGAACTTAAATATCTTTACATTCCAAATTCTGCTTTAATTAAGCGGCTGCAGGTGGGCTTGAGAAGAGTTATGTCCCTTTCTATTGTACACAATACGACATAGACTAGTGGCAATTAGAAACCTCTGTGTGTCATTGTTTTTAAAAATGTTTCATTAATTTCACATTTCTCAAGGAAGATGCTATCAGTTCTTCTTTGAACTGGTAATAATTTGGATATTTTTCCCTGTTTTTTCATTGTCAAATTAAACTATTAACAAAATTTATTTTTTTGGTATTAAATAATTTTGTATTGACATATTAAAAAAATTCTGTAGTATCATATGGTCATGGTTTATTAAGCTAAGTCAGAAATATTTCAAACTAAATTAACAGTTCAAGAGATAATGACATATAAAAGAGCTTTAACTCAACATACACAAGTCTACAGCAAGTGTCACATTTGGACAGGCTCACATGAACAACATGGTTATGGAATAATTTATGTAACCTTTCGTGGGAAAAGAAAGATTGCTTTGGCTCACCGACTAAGGTTCTATGTTGAAACTATGGTAAATTCACTACCATATCAGTGTGACGTATCACATAGATGCCATACAAAAACATGATCATTTATCACTTGAACCAAAAAAGAGAAAATTTGGCTAGAAAATCATGTAAAGCCTATGGTGAATGCCAAGGCAATATGGGCTAGGGGGAGTGGTGTATACTGTGATAGTCAGGTACATTTAATAATTGTTACATGCATTCATTTAAAGGATTTAAAGTGTATGGATGTTCATTGGGTATAAAATTATTTATTGAATTAGCAAACATTGAATTTTGTACAAGTTTTCTGTTGCTTTTTTGTTTGCGTTTGATGTAGCATATGTACTTGTACTGAAGACTTGATTTCCTCTCCCTATCTTTTACTGTTCTCTGATCTCATTCTGCTATGAGCTGAAATACTGGATCAGACTGAGTAGAACAATTCCATGAGACTTGGTCAGTGGGAGTGTAAAGTTTCCTGTACCATACTCAGAGCTATGAGGGAATGAATGACATAGTGCATCAAAATTTCTGCTCCATACTGATATTTTAGGTGCATTGGTAAAAATGATATTGTGCAAGCTCTTGCACTTATTTGTGTTTAGAAAGTGTGAAATTTTACTTAGCTTGACATCTAAGACAAAATTTCTTAGTAAATATTCAAGCTTTTTAATATAAGAAAGATTTAAATGTTTCGCATATGGCAGAAATTTTGAGTAATAGGATGCTAAATGGGCAAGTCAGTCACTCCAACTTTGGCCTTGTAGCAAGAAAGTGCCAACATCGCATTTAAATTTCCTGTGCCTGGGCCTCACTTTCTATGCCCTTGGCACTTTTCTGGACAGGCAGCCTGTTCTGCTTCCTGCAGATTGCAGTTTGTACATTTAACTGTTAAAAAGGCACACAGTCCTTGAGTTTTGCTTTTTTATACATCGGTGGATTGTATCGCTTGCAATTTCCAGCTCAGTATGCACAATGTTCCCAATATCCTAGTTAGTTTTGGTATGTTCATAATTACATTTCCATTGATGTTGACAACACGCTGCAACATGTGACCCAACAATTAAGTTTTCTTCATTTCTTTCTTTCTCCAATTCAGGGCAAAGCTTGGGTGCACTTTATTTGGGTCACAGGAAGATAGTGATTCTTCATATACATCAATTCTTGGGCGCTTTATTTGTGGAGATGTAGAACCAGATTGCAACCTGAATAGGTTGGTCACTCTTGGATACTCGTAATCCATAGTCCTATGGTTGACTGTGTTGTATGAACTCTTGTGGACAAATAGCTATTTTCTTAGCTCTTCCTTTAGCCATGTTTTCTTAGATAGTGGCTAACGTGGGTTGATGTAGTATTAGTGACATCATGGTTACCAGTTGTTCCTGGTTGTGATGGATCTTAGACAGTATGTAACATCATAATCAGGCTGGGGCTTGAAATTGTTGGGAAACACACCTACCCCCTTTTTTGGCATACAAGTCTGCATGTTTTGGTTTTATAATTAATTTTACCATATAAAGCAGTCAACATATTTGATTTTCATTGTAATCGATTATGTATGTAATCATCAATCACATTCCTGGTCCATGGAATGGTCTCACCAGGAGTTAATTCCCCTTGACTTTTCATTTCAATTCTTTGACATACAAGCATTAGTGCAGATTCAAATTAGATTACTAGTGCCGGGGAAAAAAGTAATTATTTACAAACAAAATATATATTTATGTCTACTGTTATGAATTTATAGCATCAAGGACTTTTTTTCTTAATCCAATGCTGGACAATTTTTGCACTATTACCTCAAACTTTATGGAATTTTCCTCACTTTTCTCACTTGATTTACATGTATACATGACCCAAGTATAGTTTGCAACTTTGGAAATGATCTAAATACATTATTTGATGTTTGGATTGAAAAATAAAACAAATACTTCATATGCATTTATTCTTGAATGTCTTTCTTTAATGTCAAAATAATAGCATTTCCCAGTGACGTTAAAATACAGTTTTGACGTCATGAAGCTACATTTAAGTTACTTCAGAGGGGTATAGTAAATTAACTATGTGTTTGTAATTTTGGAAGTAAATACCATGTATGATATATCAATATGTTTGAAATTGACAGCAGAATATGACAAGTTTTTCAATAAGTTGAAAACACATCTTTAGTGGTTCTTAAAGAGCATTCAGGTGTATACCCATGGAGTTATATTTATTGCTGTTTGTATTAATATTGGCTCATTTAGTTTAAATTCACTGCAGTTTAGAACTTAAATATCTTTACATTCCAAATTCTGCTTTAATTAAGCGGCTGCAGGTGGGCTTGAGAAGAGTTATGTCCCTTTCTATTGTACACAATACGACATAGACTAGTGGCAATTAGAAACCTCTGTGTGTCATTGTTTTTAAAAATGTTTCATTAATTTCACATTTCTCAAGGAAGATGCTATCAGTTCTTCTTTGAACTGGTAATAATTTGGATATTTTTCCCTGTTTTTTCATTGTCAAATTAAACTATTAACAAAATTTATTTTTTTGGTATTAAATAATTTTGTATTGACATATTAAAAAAATTCTGTAGTATCATATGGTCATGGTTTATTAAGCTAAGTCAGAAATATTTCAAACTAAATTAACAGTTCAAGATATAATGACATATAAAAGAGCTTTAACTCAACATACACAAGTCTACAGCAAGTGTCACATTTGGACAGGCTCACATGAACAACATGGTTATGGAATAATTTATGTAACCTTTCGTGGGAAAAGAAAGATTGCTTTGGCTCACCGACTAAGGTTCTATGTTGAAACTATGGTAAATTCACTACCATATCAGTGTGACGTATCACATAGATGCCATACAAAAACATGATCATTTATCACTTGAACCAAAAAAGAGAAAATTTGGCTAGAAAATCATGTAAAGCCTATGGTGAATGCCAAGGCAATATGGGCTAGGGGGAGTGGTGTATACTGTGATAGTCAGGTACATTTAATAATTGTTACATGCATTCATTTAAAGGATTTAAAGTGTATGGATGTTCATTGGGTATAAAATTATTTATTGAATTAGCAAACATTGAATTTTGTACAAGTTTTCTGCTGCTTTTTTGTTTGCGTTTGATGTAGCATATGTACTTGTACTGAAGACTTGATTTCCTCTCCCTATCTTTTACTGTTCTCTGATCTCATTCTGCTATGAGCTGAAATACTGGATCAGACTGAGTAGAACAATTCCATGAGACTTGGTCAGTGGGAGTGTAAAGTTTCCTGTACCATACTCAGAGCTATGAGGGAATGAATGACATAGTGCATCAAAATTTCTGCTCCATACTGATATTTTAGGTGCATTGGTAAAAATGATATTGTGCAAGCTCTTGCACTTATTTGTGTTTAGAAAGTGTGAAATTTTACTTAGCTTGACATCTAAGACAAAATTTCTTAGTAAATATTCAAGCTTTTTAATATAAGAAAGATTTAAATGTTTCCCATATGGCAGAAATTTTGAGTAATAGGATGCTAAATGGGCAAGTCAGTCACTCCAACTTTGGCCTTGTAGCAAGAAAGTGCCAACATCGCATTTAAATTTCCTGTGCCTGGGCCTCACTTTCTATGCCCTTGGCACTTTTCTGGACAGGCAGCTTGTTCTGCTTCCTGCAGATTGCAGTTTGTACATTTAACTGTTAAAAAGGCACACAGTCCTTGAGTTTTGCTTTTTTATACATCGGTGGATTGTATCGCTTGCAATTTCCAGCTCAGTATGCACAATGTTCCCAATATCCTAGTTAGTTTTGGTATGTTCATAATTACATTTCCATTGATGTTGACAACACGCTGCAACATGTGACCCAACAATTAAGTTTTCTTCATTTCTTTCTTTCTCCAATTCAGGGCAAAGCTTGGGTGCACTTTATTTGGGCCACAGGAAGATAGTGATTCTTCATATACATCAATTCTTGGGCGCTTTATTTGTGGAGATGTAGAACCAGATTGCAACCTGAATAGGTTGGTCACTCTTGGATACTCGTAATCCATAGTCCTATGGTTGACTGTGTTGTATGAACTCTTGTGGACAAATAGCTATTTTCTTAGCTCTTCCTTTAGCCATGTTTTCTTAGATAGTGGCTAACGTGGGTTGATGTAGTATTAGTGACATCATGGTTACCAGTTGTTCCTGGTTGTGATGGATCTTAGACAGTATGTAACATCATAATCAGGCTGGGGCTTGAAATTGTTGGGAAACACACCTACCCCCTTTTTTGGCATACAAGTCTGCATGTTTTGGTTTTATAATTAATTTTACCATATAAAGCAGTCAACATATTTGATTTTCATTGTAATCGATTATGTATGTAATCATCAATCACATTCCTGGTCCATGGAATGGTCTCACCAGGAGTTAATTCCCCTTGACTTTTCATTTCAATTCTTTGACATACAAGCATTAGTGCAGATTCAAATTAGATTACTAGTGCCGGGGAAAAAAGTAATTATTTACAAACAAAATATATATTTATGTCTACTGTTATGAATTTATAGCATCAAGGACTTTTTTTCTTAATCCAATGCTGGACAATTTTTGCACTATTACCTCAAACTTTATGGAATTTTCCTCACTTTTCTCACTTGATTTACATGTATACATGACCCAAGTATAGTTTGCAACTTTGGAAATGATCTAAATACATTATTTGATGTTTGGATTGAAAAATAAAACAAATACTTCATATGCATTTATTCTTGAATGTCTTTCTTTAATGTCAAAATAATAGCATTTCCCAGTGACGTTAAAATACAGTTTTGACGTCATGAAGCTACATTTAAGTTACTTCAGAGGGGTATAGTAAATTAACTATGTGTTTGTAATTTTGGAAGTAAATACCATGTATGATATATCAATATGTTTGAAATTGACAGCAGAATATGACAAGTTTTTCAATAAGTTGAAAACACATCTTTAGTGGTTCTTAAAGAGCATTCAGGTGTATACCCATGGAGTTATATTTATTGCTGTTTGTATTAATATTGGCTCATTTAGTTTAAATTCACTGCAGTTTAGAACTTAAATATCTTTACATTCCAAATTCTGCTTTAATTAAGCGGCTGCAGGTGGGCTTGAGAAGAGTTATGTCCCTTTCTATTGTACACAATACGACATAGACTAGTGGCAATTAGAAACCTCTGTGTGTCATTGTTTTTAAAAATGTTTCATTAATTTCACATTTCTCAAGGAAGATGCTATCAGTTCTTCTTTGAACTGGTAATAATTTGGATATTTTTCCCTGTTTTTTCATTGTCAAATTAAACTATTAACAAAATTTATTTTTTTGGTATTAAATAATTTTGTATTGACATATTAAAAAAATTCTGTAGTATCATATGGTCATGGTTTATTAAGCTAAGTCAGAAATATTTCAAACTAAATTAACAGTTCAAGATATAATGACATATAAAAGAGCTTTAACTCAACATACACAAGTCTACAGCAAGTGTCACATTTGGACAGGCTCACATGAACAACATGGTTATGGAATAATTTATGTAACCTTTCGTGGGAAAAGAAAGATTGCTTTGGCTCACCGACTAAGGTTCTATGTTGAAACTATGGTAAATTCACTACCATATCAGTGTGACGTATCACATAGATGCCATACAAAAACATGATCATTTATCACTTGAACCAAAAAAGAGAAAATTTGGCTAGAAAATCATGTAAAGCCTATGGTGAATGCCAAGGCAATATGGGCTAGGGGGAGTGGTGTATACTGTGATAGTCAGGTACATTTAATAATTGTTACATGCATTCATTTAAAGGATTTAAAGTGTATGGATGTTCATTGGGTATAAAATTATTTATTGAATTAGCAAACATTGAATTTTGTACAAGTTTTCTGCTGCTTTTTTGTTTGCGTTTGATGTAGCATATGTACTTGTACTGAAGACTTGATTTCCTCTCCCTATCTTTTACTGTTCTCTGATCTCATTCTGCTATGAGCTGAAATACTGGATCAGACTGAGTAGAACAATTCCATGAGACTTGGTCAGTGGGAGTGTAAAGTTTCCTGTACCATACTCAGAGCTATGAGGGAATGAATGACATAGTGCATCAAAATTTCTGCTCCATACTGATATTTTAGGTGCATTGGTAAAAATGATATTGTGCAAGCTCTTGCACTTATTTGTGTTTAGAAAGTGTGAAATTTTACTTAGCTTGACATCTAAGACAAAATTTCTTAGTAAATATTCAAGCTTTTTAATATAAGAAAGATTTAAATGTTTCCCATATGGCAGAAATTTTGAGTAATAGGATGCTAAATGGGCAAGTCAGTCACTCCAACTTTGGCCTTGTAGCAAGAAAGTGCCAACATCGCATTTAAATTTCCTGTGCCTGGGCCTCACTTTCTATGCCCTTGGCACTTTTCTGGACAGGCAGCTTGTTCTGCTTCCTGCAGATTGCAGTTTGTACATTTAACTGTTAAAAAGGCACACAGTCCTTGAGTTTTGCTTTTTTATACATCGGTGGATTGTATCGCTTGCAATTTCCAGCTCAGTATGCACAATGTTCCCAATATCCTAGTTAGTTTTGGTATGTTCATAATTACATTTCCATTGATGTTGACAACACGCTGCAACATGTGACCCAACAATTAAGTTTTCTTCATTTCTTTCTTTCTCCAATTCAGGGCAAAGCTTGGGTGCACTTTATTTGGGCCACAGGAAGATAGTGATTCTTCATATACATCAATTCTTGGGCGCTTTATTTGTGGAGATGTAGAACCAGATTGCAACCTGAATAGGTTGGTCACTCTTGGATACTCGTAATCCATAGTCCTATGGTTGACTGTGTTGTATGAACTCTTGTGGACAAATAGCTATTTTCTTAGCTCTTCCTTTAGCCATGTTTTCTTAGATAGTGGCTAACGTGGGTTGATGTAGTATTAGTGACATCATGGTTACCAGTTGTTCCTGGTTGTGATGGATCTTAGACAGTATGTAACATCATAATCAGGCTGGGGCTTGAAATTGTTGGGAAACACACCTACCCCCTTTTTTGGCATACAAGTCTGCATGTTTTGGTTTTATAATTAATTTTACCATATAAAGCAGTCAACATATTTGATTTTCATTGTAATCGATTATGTATGTAATCATCAATCACATTCCTGGTCCATGGAATGGTCTCACCAGGAGTTAATTCCCCTTGACTTTTCATTTCAATTCTTTGACATACAAGCATTAGTGCAGATTCAAATTAGATTACTAGTGCCGGGGAAAAAAGTAATTATTTACAAACAAAATATATATTTATGTCTACTGTTATGAATTTATAGCATCAAGGACTTTTTTTCTTAATCCAATGCTGGACAATTTTTGCACTATTACCTCAAACTTTATGGAATTTTCCTCACTTTTCTCACTTGATTTACATGTATACATGACCCAAGTATAGTTTGCAACTTTGGAAATGATCTAAATACATTATTTGATGTTTGGATTGAAAAATAAAACAAATACTTCATATGCATTTATTCTTGAATGTCTTTCTTTAATGTCAAAATAATAGCATTTCCCAGTGACGTTAAAATACAGTTTTGACGTCATGAAGCTACATTTAAGTTACTTCAGAGGGGTATAGTAAATTAACTATGTGTTTGTAATTTTGGAAGTAAATACCATGTATGATATATCAATATGTTTGAAATTGACAGCAGAATATGACAAGTTTTTCAATAAGTTGAAAACACATCTTTAGTGGTTCTTTAAGGTGGCGCTCTACAGTTTCGTACTTTGCATAGGGTTAGAATTTTAAAGAAAAATAATTTTCTGGGATTTCTTCACTGGTTATACTGGCAATATAATAAAGACTTTGTATATCTTAGGTGTTGGGAGAAGAACTTTCAATTCCCTTTATTTTGATGTATGATTGATGGGTGTACTTTAGGTTCTAGAGTATACAGCTTGGGCTAACATAAGATGTGCTCATGTAAACAAACTGCTAGCTCCGCATGGTCATTTTCACTCCCTGGACTTCAGAGGTAAATTGTAGAAAAATGGTACGATAACTTTTTTTACTTTTCAGATATTTTGTAATTTGTTCATTGCACTTTCAGAAGCTGCTATTGCCTACTTCAGCAAAATTCGTTTTCCCTAGTTTAATAACTGCTAAAGTTAGTGTACTTTTGATTAATTCTGGCTAATTTTTCAAGCACAAGGGAGCATCCATTTTGTTGTACCATGCGCTTAGATCATTTACAATTTCCAGAAGTGCAGTATCCAAAGAAATATCAGCCACATTACATCAAAGTAGCATTGAGATATGCCAACTTATTCTCCATTGTGCATGTTACAAATGCAAACAACTTCACCTAACATACGTCACTATCTGAAAAGTACATATTAACTGGTGAGCGCCCCCATAAAGAGCATTCAGGTGTATACCCATGGAGTTATATTTATTGCTGTTTGTATTAATATTGGCTCATTTAGTTTAAATTCACTGCAGTTTAGAACTTAAATATCTTTACATTCCAAATTCTGCTTTAATTAAGCGGCTGCAGGTGGGCTTGAGAAGAGTTATGTCCCTTTCTATTGTACACAATACGACATAGACTAGTGGCAATTAGAAACCTCTGTGTGTCATTGTTTTTAAAAATGTTTCATTAATTTCACATTTCTCAAGGAAGATGCTATCAGTTCTTCTTTGAACTGGTAATAATTTGGATATTTTTCCCTGTTTTTTCATTGTCAAATTAAACTATTAACAAAATTTATTTTTTTGGTATTAAATAATTTTGTATTGACATATTAAAAAAATTCTGTAGTATCATATGGTCATGGTTTATTAAGCTAAGTCAGAAATATTTCAAACTAAATTAACAGTTCAAGATATAATGACATATAAAAGAGCTTTAACTCAACATACACAAGTCTACAGCAAGTGTCACATTTGGACAGGCTCACATGAACAACATGGTTATGGAATAATTTATGTAACCTTTCGTGGGAAAAGAAAGATTGCTTTGGCTCAGCGACTAAGGTTCTATGTTGAAACTATGGTAAATTCACTACCATATCAGTGTGATGTATCACATAGATGCCATACAAAAACATGATCATTTATCACTTGAACCAAAAAAGAGAAAATTTGGCTAGAAAATCATGTAAAGCCTATGGTGAATGCCAAGGCAATATGGGCTAGGGGGAGTGGTGTATACTGTGATAGTCAGGTACATTTAATAATTGTTACATGCATTCATTTAAAGGATTTAAAGTGTATGGATGTTCATTGGGTATAAAATTATTTATTGAATTAGCAAACATTGAATTTTGTACAAGTTTTCTGTTGCTTTTTTGTTTGCGTTTGATGTAGCATATGTACTTGTACTGAAGACTTGATTTCCTCTCCCTATCTTTTACTGTTCTCTGATCTCATTCTGCTATGAGCTGAAATACTGGATCAGACTGAGTAGAACAATTCCATGAGACTTGGTCAGTGGGAGTGTAAAGTTTCCTGTACCATACTCAGAGCTATGAGGGAATGAATGACATAGTGCATCAAAATTTCTGCTCCATACTGATATTTTAGGTGCATTGGTAAAAATGATATTGTGCAAGCTCTTGCACTTATTTGTGTTTAGAAAGTGTTAAATTTTACTTAGCTTGACATCTAAGACAAAATTTCTTAGTAAATATTCAAGCTTTTTAATATAAGAAAGATTTAAATGTTTCCCATATGGCAGAAATTTTGAGTAATAGGATGCTAAATGGGCAAGTCAGTCACTCCAACTTTGGCCTTGTAGCAAGAAAGTGCCAACATCGCATTTAAATTTCCTGTGCCTGGGCCTCACTTTCTATGCCCTTGGCACTTTTCTGGACAGGCAGCCTGTTCTGCTTCCTGCAGATTGCAGTTTGTACATTTAACTGTTAAAAAGGCACACAGTCCTTGAGTTTTGCTTTTTTATACATCGGTGGATTGTATCGCTTGCAATTTCCAGCTCAGTCATACATTATGCACAATGTTCCCAATATCCTAGTTAGTTTTGGTATGTTCATAATTACATTTCCATTGATGTTGACAACACGCTGCAACATGTGACCCAACAATTAAGTTTTCTTCATTTCTTTCTTTCTCCAATTCAGGGCAAAGCTTGGGTGCACTTTATTTGGGTCACAGGAAGATAGTGATTCTTCATATACATCAATTCTTGGGCGCTTTATTTGTGGAGATGTAGAACCAGATTGCAACCTGAATAGGTTGGTCACTCTTGGATACTCGTAATCCATAGTCCTATGGTTGACTGTGTTGTATGAACTCTTGTGGACAAATAGCTATTTTCTTAGCTCTTCCTTTAGCCATGTTTTCTTAGATAGTGGCTAACGTGGGTTGATGTAGTATTAGTGACATCATGGTTACCAGTTGTTCCTGGTTGTGATGGATCTTAGACAGTATGTAACATCATAATCAGGCTGGGGCTTGAAATTGTTGGGAAACACACCTACCCCCTTTTTTGGCATACAAGTCTGCATGTTTTGGTTTTATAATTAATTTTACCATATAAAGCAGTCAACATATTTGATTTTCATTGTAATCGATTATGTATGTAATCATCAATCACATTCCTGGTCCATGGAATGGTCTCACCAGGAGTTAATTCCCCTTGACTTTTCATTTCAATTCTTTGACATACAAGCATTAGTGCAGATTCAAATTAGATTACTAGTGCCGGGGAAAAAAGTAATTATTTACAAACAAAATATATATTTATGTCTACTGTTATGAATTTATAGCATCAAGGACTTTTTTTCTTAATCCAATGCTGGACAATTTTTGCACTATTACCTCAAACTTTATGGAATTTTCCTCACTTTTCTCACTTGATTTACATGTATACATGACCCAAGTATAGTTTGCAACTTTGGAAATGATCTAAATACATTATTTGATGTTTGGATTGAAAAATAAAACAAATACTTCATATGCATTTATTCTTGAATGTCTTTCTTTAATGTCAAAATAATAGCATTTCCCAGTGACGTTAAAATACAGTTTTGACGTCATGAAGCTACATTTAAGTTACTTCAGAGGGGTATAGTAAATTAACTATGTGTTTGTAATTTTGGAAGTAAATACCATGTATGATATATCAATATGTTTGAAATTGACAGCAGAATATGACAAGTTTTTCAATAAGTTGAAAACACATCTTTAGTGGTTCTTAAAGAGCATTCAGGTGTATACCCATGGAGTTATATTTATTGCTGTTTGTATTAATATTGGCTCATTTAGTTTAAATTCACTGCAGTTTAGAACTTAAATATCTTTACATTCCAAATTCTGCTTTAATTAAGCGGCTGCAGGTGGGCTTGAGAAGAGTTATGTCCCTTTCTATTGTACACAATACGACATAGACTAGTGGCAATTAGAAACCTCTGTGTGTCATTGTTTTTAAAAATGTTTCATTAATTTCACATTTCTCAAGGAAGATGCTATCAGTTCTTCTTTGAACTGGTAATAATTTGGATATTTTTCCCTGTTTTTTCATTGTCAAATTAAACTATTAACAAAATTTATTTTTTTGGTATTAAATAATTTTGTATTGACATATTAAAAAAATTCTGTAGTATCATATGGTCATGGTTTATTAAGCTAAGTCAGAAATATTTCAAACTAAATTAACAGTTCAAGAGATAATGACATATAAAAGAGCTTTAACTCAACATACACAAGTCTACAGCAAGTGTCACATTTGGACAGGCTCACATGAACAACATGGTTATGGAATAATTTATGTAACCTTTCGTGGGAAAAGAAAGATTGCTTTGGCTCACCGACTAAGGTTCTATGTTGAAACTATGGTAAATTCACTACCATATCAGTGTGACGTATCACATAGATGCCATACAAAAACATGATCATTTATCACTTGAACCAAAAAAGAGAAAATTTGGCTAGAAAATCATGTAAAGCCTATGGTGAATGCCAAGGCAATATGGGCTAGGGGGAGTGGTGTATACTGTGATAGTCAGGTACATTTAATAATTGTTACATGCATTCATTTAAAGGATTTAAAGTGTATGGATGTTCATTGGGTATAAAATTATTTATTGAATTAGCAAACATTGAATTTTGTACAAGTTTTCTGCTGCTTTTTGTTTGCGTTTGATGTAGCATATGTACTTGTACTGAAGACTTGATTTCCTCTCCCTATCTTTTACTGTTCTCTGATCTCATTCTGCTATGAGCTGAAATACTGGATCAGACTGAGTAGAACAATTCCATGAGACTTGGTCAGTGGGAGTGTAAAGTTTCCTGTACCATACTCAGAGCTATGAGGGAATGAATGACATAGTGCATCAAAATTTCTGCTCCATACTGATATTTTAGGTGCATTGGTAAAAATGATATTGTGCAAGCTCTTGCACTTATTTGTGTTTAGAAAGTGTGAAATTTTACTTAGCTTGACATCTAAGACAAAATTTCTTAGTAAATATTCAAGCTTTTTAATATAAGAAAGATTTAAATGTTTCCCATATGGCAGAAATTTTGAGTAATAGGATGCTAAATGGGCAAGTCAGTCACTCCAACTTTGGCCTTGTAGCAAGAAAGTGCCAACATCGCATTTAAATTTCCTGTGCCTGGGCCTCACTTTCTATGCCCTTGGCACTTTTCTGGACAGGCAGCTTGTTCTGCTTCCTGCAGATTGCAGTTTGTACATTTAACTGTTAAAAAGGCACACAGTCCTTGAGTTTTGCTTTTTTATACATCGGTGGATTGTATCGCTTGCAATTTCCAGCTCAGTATGCACAATGTTCCCAATATCCTAGTTAGTTTTGGTATGTTCATAATTACATTTCCATTGATGTTGACAACACGCTGCAACATGTGACCCAACAATTAAGTTTTCTTCATTTCTTTCTTTCTCCAATTCAGGGCAAAGCTTGGGTGCACTTTATTTGGGCCACAGGAAGATAGTGATTCTTCATATACATCAATTCTTGGGCGCTTTATTTGTGGAGATGTAGAACCAGATTGCAACCTGAATAGGTTGGTCACTCTTGGATACTCGTAATCCATAGTCCTATGGTTGACTGTGTTGTATGAACTCTTGTGGACAAATAGCTATTTTCTTAGCTCTTCCTTTAGCCATGTTTTCTTAGATAGTGGCTAACGTGGGTTGATGTAGTATTAGTGACATCATGGTTACCAGTTGTTCCTGGTTGTGATGGATCTTAGACAGTATGTAACATCATAATCAGGCTGGGGCTTGAAATTGTTGGGAAACACACCTACCCCCTTTTTTGGCATACAAGTCTGCATGTTTTGGTTTTATAATTAATTTTACCATATAAAGCAGTCAACATATTTGATTTTCATTGTAATCGATTATGTATGTAATCATCAATCACATTCCTGGTCCATGGAATGGTCTCACCAGGAGTTAATTCCCCTTGACTTTTCATTTCAATTCTTTGACATACAAGCATTAGTGCAGATTCAAATTAGATTACTAGTGCCGGGGAAAAAAGTAATTATTTACAAACAAAATATATATTTATGTCTACTGTTATGAATTTATAGCATCAAGGACTTTTTTTCTTAATCCAATGCTGGACAATTTTTGCACTATTACCTCAAACTTTATGGAATTTTCCTCACTTTTCTCACTTGATTTACATGTATACATGACCCAAGTATAGTTTGCAACTTTGGAAATGATCTAAATACATTATTTGATGTTTGGATTGAAAAATAAAACAAATACTTCATATGCATTTATTCTTGAATGTCTTTCTTTAATGTCAAAATAATAGCATTTCCCAGTGACGTTAAAATACAGTTTTGACGTCATGAAGCTACATTTAAGTTACTTCAGAGGGGTATAGTAAATTAACTATGTGTTTGTAATTTTGGAAGTAAATACCATGTATGATATATCAATATGTTTGAAATTGACAGCAGAATATGACAAGTTTTTCAATAAGTTGAAAACACATCTTTAGTGGTTCTATAAAGAGCATTCAGGTGTATACCCATGGAGTTATATTTATTGCTGTTTGTATTAATATTGGCTCATTTAGTTTAAATTCACTGCAGTTTAGAACTTAAATATCTTTACATTCCAAATTCTGCTTTAATTAAGCGGCTGCAGGTGGGCTTGAGAAGAGTTATGTCCCTTTCTATTGTACACAATACGACATAGACTAGTGGCAATTAGAAACCTCTGTGTGTCATTGTTTTTAAAAATGTTTCATTAATTTCACATTTCTCAAGGAAGATGCTATCAGTTCTTCTTTGAACTGGTAATAATTTGGATATTTTTCCCTGTTTTTTCATTGTCAAATTAAACTATTAACAAAATTTATTTTTTTGGTATTAAATAATTTTGTATTGACATATTAAAAAAATTCTGTAGTATCATATGGTCATGGTTTATTAAGCTAAGTCAGAAATATTTCAAACTAAATTAACAGTTCAAGATATAATGACATATAAAAGAGCTTTAACTCAACATACACAAGTCTACAGCAAGTGTCACATTTGGACAGGCTCACATGAACAACATGGTTATGGAATAATTTATGTAACCTTTCGTGGGAAAAGAAAGATTGCTTTGGCTCACCGACTAAGGTTCTATGTTGAAACTATGGTAAATTCACTACCATATCAGTGTGACGTATCACATAGATGCCATACAAAAACATGATCATTTATCACTTGAACCAAAAAAGAGAAAATTTGGCTAGAAAATCATGTAAAGCCTATGGTGAATGCCAAGGCAATATGGGCTAGGGGGAGTGGTGTATACTGTGATAGTCAGGTACATTTAATAATTGTTACATGCATTCATTTAAAGGATTTAAAGTGTATGGATGTTCATTGGGTATAAAATTATTTATTGAATTAGCAAACATTGAATTTTGTACAAGTTTTCTGTTGCTTTTTTGTTTGCGTTTGATGTAGCATATGTACTTGTACTGAAGACTTGATTTCCTCTCCCTATCTTTTACTGTTCTCTGATCTCATTCTGCTATGAGCTGAAATACTGGATCAGACTGAGTAGAACAATTCCATGAGACTTGGTCAGTGGGAGTGTAAAGTTTCCTGTACCATACTCAGAGCTATGAGGGAATGAATGACATAGTGCATCAAAATTTCTGCTCCATACTGATATTTTAGGTGCATTGGTAAAAATGATATTGTGCAAGCTCTCGCACTTATTTGTGTTTAGAAAGTGTGAAATTTTACTTAGCTTGACATCTAAGACAAAATTTCTTAGTAAATATTCAAGCTTTTTAATATAAGAAAGATTTAAATGTTTCCCATATGGCAGAAATTTTGAGTAATAGGATGCTAAATGGGCAAGTCAGTCACTCCAACTTTGGCCTTGTAGCAAGAAAGTGCCAACATCGCATTTAAATTTCCTGTGCCTGGGCCTCACTTTCTATGCCCTTGGCACTTTTCTGGACAGGCAGCCTGTTCTGCTTCCTGCAGATTGCAGTTTGTACATTTAACTGTTAAAAAGGCACACAGTCCTTGAGTTTTGCTTTTTTATACATCGGTGGATTGTATCGCTTGCAATTTCCAGCTCAGTCATACATTATGCACAATGTTCCCAATATCCTAGTTAGTTTTGGTATGTTCATAATTACATTTCCATTGATGTTGACAACACGCTGCAACATGTGACCCAACAATTAAGTTTTCTTCATTTCTTTCTTTCTCCAATTCAGGGCAAAGCTTGGGTGCACTTTATTTGGGTCACAGGAAGATAGTGATTCTTCATATACATCAATTCTTGGGCGCTTTATTTGTGGAGATGTAGAACCAGATTGCAACCTGAATAGGTTGGTCACTCTTGGATACTCGTAATCCATAGTCCTATGGTTGACTGTGTTGTATGAACTCTTGTGGACAAATAGCTATTTTCTTAGCTCTTCCTTTAGCCATGTTTTCTTAGATAGTGGCTAACGTGGGTTGATGTAGTATTAGTGACATCATGGTTACCAGTTGTTCCTGGTTGTGATGGATCTTAGACAGTATGTAACATCATAATCAGGCTGGGGCTTGAAATTGTTGGGAAACACACCTACCCCCTTTTTTGGCCTACAAGTCTGCATGTTTTGGTTTTATAATTAATTTTACCATATAAAGCAGTCAACATATTTGATTTTCATTGTAATCGATTATGTATGTAATCATCAATCACATTCCTGGTCCATGGAATGGTCTCACCAGGAGTTAATTCCCCTTGACTTTTCATTTCAATTCTTTGACATACAAGCATTAGTGCAGATTCAAATTAGATTACTAGTGCCGGGGAAAAAAGTAATTATTTACAAACAAAATATATATTTATGTCTACTGTTATGAATTTATAGCATCAAGGACTTTTTTTCTTAATCCAATGCTGGACAATTTTTGCACTATTACCTCAAACTTTATGGAATTTTCCTCACTTTTCTCACTTGATTTACATGTATACATGACCCAAGTATAGTTTGCAACTTTGGAAATGATCTAAATACATTATTTGATGTTTGGATTGAAAAATAAAACAAATACTTCATATGCATTTATTCTTGAATGTCTTTCTTTAATGTCAAAATAATAGCATTTCCCAGTGACGTTAAAATACAGTTTTGACGTCATGAAGCTACATTTAAGTTACTTCAGAGGGGTATAGTAAATTAACTATGTGTTTGTAATTTTGGAAGTAAATACCATGTATGATATATCAATATGTTTGAAATTGACAGCAGAATATGACAAGTTTTTCAATAAGTTGAAAACACATCTTTAGTGGTTCTTTAAGGTGGCGCTCTACAGTTTCGTACTTTGCATAGGGTTAGAATTTTAAAGAAAAATAATTTTCTGGGATTTCTTCACTGGTTATACTGGCAATATAATAAAGACTTTGTATATCTTAGGTGTTGGGAGAAGAACTTTCAATTCCCTTTATTTTGATGTATGATTGATGGGTGTACTTTAGGTTCTAGAGTATACAGCTTGGGCTAACATAAGATGTGCTCATGTAAACAAACTGCTAGCTCCGCATGGTCATTTTCACTCCCTGGACTTCAGAGGTAAATTGTAGAAAAATGGTACGATAACTTTTTTTACTTTTCAGATATTTTGTAATTTGTTCATTGCACTTTCAGAAGCTGCTATTGCCTACTTCAGCAAAATTCGTTTTCCCTAGTTTAATAACTGCTAAAGTTAGTGTACTTTTGATTAATTCTGGCTAATTTTTCAAGCACAAGGGAGCATCCATTTTGTTGTACCATGCGCTTAGATCATTTACAATTTCCACAAGTGCAGTATCCAAAGAAATATCAGCCACATTACATCAAAGTAGCATTGAGATATGCCAACTTATTCTCCATTGTGCATGTTACAAATGCAAACAACTTCACCTCACATACGTCACTATCTGAAAAGTACATATTAACTGGTGAGCGCCCCCTCAAACGATATGGGATTCATTTGGTCGACTACCACTTCCGCATATTAATGTTGTTATGGTGACCCAACCGGAAGTATTTATTTTCAGTCGTATATTTGCTTTGAACAAGAAGCATGCAACCGCTACTTAAACATACATCATTTATTCTAAATTAGTTGAAATAGGCTTTAGTAATCCTTGTACTTAAACAGAAGAAATATTTTTGATATCCTAAAAATTACAGAGAAATAATATGGAGGTCGTAAGGCTAGTTACCTAATTTAATACTAATTATTGGGAGATGTGTGAGGGTTGAGTATGGGGTTAATAACAATTGTTTCAATAATTTTCAAAACATATTTTTAATAAACGATTTTCATCTTTGTTAACTTCTTTGTAGCTGTATGTATTAAAAAATAGTGGTCATTTTCATCCCTATTTACTACGTTTAATAAAATATTAAACTAAGGCACATTTTCACTTAATTTATCTTTTTGTCGTTTGTTGTTGCAATATTTGCAATTTTTATTTAATTAATATTGAATTTATGTCAATATTGATACGACTTTTAATCGAGGCAACTCGTCGAGAAAAGTTTAGTTTTAAAAAAGCGAGGGCACTGGCATCATTTTTTTAAAATAGAAAATCTAGAGGAAACTGCACAGCGGAATGTTTGAGAATGAGGTCACTATACCTCATTTGTTTTTATACATTAAGTATCGTTCCTCTACATTTTATTGAACAACCTGAGGCCACTAAACTACAGTAAACTACAAAACCAGGCCATCTGCCTCTTTATAACAGGTTTATCTACTCAAAGTTAGTATGACTACTCAAAAGACGATAAAGTGTAGGGTGATCATCAATAAAAGCATCAGATTCTTTAAGAATATCATGTTACTAAACTAAATAAGTCGGGGTTTATGTTCAATATTTTAAAACATAAGCATAACCTAAATCGTCTATAATTTTGTATTCTGTATATAGGAAAACAAGTCTTTCTTGTGAGGTTAATAAGAATGAAGTGGCTGTTATAAACAAAACACACATTCAACTGATAACTATAGAATTAAAGATTTTTTTTTAAATATATTTTAGAATAAAACGCTATATTCCGGACACTCTTCATAATAGTCAGCCCGAAATGACTGTTTAAAAACTGAAAACAAAATTTAAAATATACTACCACTAAAAATGATGACGGAAAGTGTAATGCTATTTGTTATTGAATAATAACTCCAATCGGCGATAAATACCATTTATTTATAACCAGACATCAACAAGTAGAGTTGTCAAGGGCAGATTTATCAGAAAGTATTTTTTCGTATAGTACTTAAACCTTAGAAAAGGCATAACATAAACCAACTATTGGTGCTGTATATCAGTTTTAATCTAGTGTAGAATATCTGATTACTTTTGAGCTGAGTGATAAGTAAATCATCATCATCATCAGTCTCTTGACCTAGTGTAATCGTTGAGGCACTGTGCTGCTGAACATCTGACCAGTTCCCTCCACTTCTCTCGATCATGTGACAATGCCTGTATCTCTGCAAAACGTTTCCTAGTCCATTCTGTGATGCTGTCACGCCACTTTTTTCTCTCTCTACCTCTCCTTCTACCACCTTGAACACTACCCTGCAGTACTGTTGTGGATAGACTGTTGGCTCTAGTGACATGACCATACCATTTCAGCTTTCTCTTTTTGACAGTGGTGAGGAGGTCTTCATAATGGCCTACTTTGTGCCTGATGGTGTTACCCACCTCTTCATTTGTGATGTGATCCATGTAAGAGATGCCAAGGATGGTTCTGTAGCATCTCATTTCAAGTGCCTGGATTCTTCGTTGTAGTTGTGCTGTCAGGGTCCAGGCCTCACATGAATACAGAAAGATTGAGATGACTATTGATCTTGGTTGCTTCTGTCTGGTGAGGTCTTTCACAATTTGGACTGTCTTTATGCTGTTATTCTTTATTTGACTGCTCTCTACTTCTGTGCAATTTTGTGCAATCCAATCTCCTTTTGCTTTCTTCAAGTTTTATTCTGATATTCGTGTTTATTTCTCGATACTCCATTGCCCCTGTTGCGTGTCTGGTGTTTTTCAGTTCTCTTCGGGCATCACACAGATTCAGAATCTCTTCTGTAACCCAGGGTTTTTTCTTTGGACGATGGAGGCCAATGATATCCTTGGCACCTGCTGTCATGTCTGTGTTGAAAGTGTCTGTCATCACTTTAACATCAACATCCATCACAAGAAGTGGAGCAAATGTTCCTCCAATTGTGGCTTGGAATGACTTGCAGATGTTAGGGTCCTTCAGTTGCTCAATGTTGAATTTGAGCCTGATTTTCATTGGCTTGTTCATTTTATTCAACCTCACTCGGAAGTTCATAATGACAAGGCAGTGATCACTCCCAACATCAGCACCTGGGAACGTTCTTGATTTTGCTCTATTGATGCCAGATCGATATGGTTTTGAACCAGAATGTAGTCGATCGGGTTATGATTGGTTCCATTTGGTGCGTGCCATGTCCAGCATCGTGAAGCTTTATGTTGGCCCAGGATATTGGCTAGTACCAAGTTGTTGTAGCTAGCGAACTCGAGCAGCCGCCTCGCTCTTTCATTGGAAAGCTCGTTACGAGAAGGTCCACATTGATCATCCCATTCTTTTAGAGCATCTTTGCCAACTTTGGCATTCCAGTCTCCTTGGATAATGAGGATGTCTGTTTTACTTACCATGTTTATTAAACCCTTAATTTTGCTGTAGAACTACTCTATTTCTTCATCATCATGATCAGTAGTTGGAGCATAGACTTGGATAATGACGATGTTAAAGGGGGATGCTTTCACATGAATGGAGATGATTCTGCTAGATATGGGGCGACATTTAAGCACAGATCCTTTGATGGCTTTGTTTACAAGGAATCCTACTCCATTTATGGACTGTCCAACTCTCCACTATAGTATAATATATGCCCATCTTCATTTTGGTGCTCTCCTAGGGCTTTCCATCTTACTTCACAGCGTCACAGTATGTGCCATGTGTAGTGTTCCATCTCATGTGTCAACTCTTGGATTCTTCCAGTTTGCGAAAGAGTTCTAATGTTCCAGGTGGCGATAGCAACGTTGTCTCTCTCTCTCTCTCTCTCTCTCTCTCTCTCTCTCTCTCTCTCTCTCTCTCTCTCTCTCTCTGATTTTATGCAAAGTACCAGTATCACAGTAGTCACCTCCGTTCTGGTAGACAACGGCAGGCGCTGTCTTTGTTGACCCGGGCGACGACCGATCCGGTATGATAACTTCAGATTTGTCCCGCATTATCAGTGTGTCTTGGGCAAATGTCGTCTGGCGGAGCCCATCCCTCTCCAGACCAAGGAGTTATCAGAAGGGGATGTAGTACATCGGCAAACTGCCTTAGGGTCTCCACTCCGGATTTTCTTTTAGTGTTTACTCCCTTAGCCTTTGGCTACCAAGGCCAACCTGCAAGGCAGCTGGATACTCGTGTATGGGTGGGTTCGTCCATTTCCCGAGCAAATAGAGCAACTGCCACTGCCCCAATATTTAAATACAATTGCATTAATATTACACTACGAAAAGGTAAGCCAGTTAATTTTTCAGTTTTATCATTCATTTGTTATATAAATATTAGCGTAAATATCACGAAGCATGACTATTATATTTAAGTGATCTTGGTGACTTAACTTACTTAGCAAAATATCATTAGGAACTGGATATTTAAATAACACATTTAAAGAACGCAAAGAGTGCACTAAAGTAATGTGAACTTGATCCAATTCCAATATCACTGCTGGTTGAATGCTTAGACACAATACTGCCTTCACTAACTGATGCTATTAATATAATATAATTAGGGGAATTCCAATCATTTTCCAAAACTGCCATCTAAAGTCTCTGCTAAATAAACCAACGACATTTGACCACAATTATTTAAAGAACTACAGCCCAGTTTCTAATCTCCCGTTCTTAAAAAAAATATTAGAAAAGTTTGTTCTAACCAAATTGTATCTCATTTGAATTCAAACAGTCGTTTTAGCAATGTACAGTCTGCATATCGCCCATGCCACAGTAATGAAACTACTCTTCTGAAAGTATTTAATGACAATCTCTTTGCTTTAGATAGCGGAAAGATTACAGTCCCTCACCCTCTTTGATTTGTCTGCATCATGTGACACAGTAGACCATGATATATAGCTTCACCGCCTCCAGCATGTAATTGGCATTCAGAATACAGCCTTACAGTGTTTTAAGTCTAATTAGTAAAAAGGACACATATTGTATCTGCAAATGGAATACATTCCAGCCCAGTTTATCTATGTTGTGGTTTTCCACAGGGGTCTCTTCTTGGACCTGTTTCTTCATTATATTCACTCAGCCGCTCTCAAGTGTCATAGATCATCACCCAGTGTCTCACCAATTGTACGCTGATCACACCCAAATATATAAGTCTAGCCACCCAACTGAAGTTCATGCTACCATTCAAGGAGTAGAGAGGTGTACTTCTAATGATGTGAAATCATGGATTACATCTAACAAGCTGCAGATGAATGATTATAAAACTGAGACCATTCTGATCACAACACAAAGGTTTTCTCATTCACATCCTTTACCTCAGACAATACATATCAGCAACACCAACATTATATTCACACAGTCCGTAGGAAACCTAGGTGGTGCACTAGACAGTATTCTCACATTGCACCAAGATGTCATGGACAGCAACATTCTTGCTTCGTTCAGAGCAATGGGAAATAACGTATTTGAAATGGTAGCATGGGTACATCCCTATGCTATATCTAACGCATATGTAGTTTTGTGTATATATCGTCTACTATCATCAGAAAAGATTTGTAATTATTCTATTTAGAATTTTTATTGCCAAAGTAAAGAATCGAGAGAGGCACTAATTTGGCAACACACACACACACACACACATATACATATATATATATATATATATATATATAGATATATATATATATATATATATATATATATATATATATATATATATATATATATATATATATATATATATATATATATATATATACATATATATATATATACATATATATTATATTATATATATATATATATATATATATATATATATATATATATATATATATATATATATATATATATTCTTTTGCATACCAGGGCCCAGCAATGTGGAATGAATTGCCCATTGAAATTAGATGCAAAGACCTAAAAATGTTTCCTATCTTAACTTTTCAGCTTTATTTGTTTTCTAGTTTCATGGTGTTTGTTTTTTGTTTTTCCGTTTTTGTATTCATATCATTATTAATGTTGTAAAGTGCTTATAACTTCTAAAGATTGGGCGCTAAACAAAGTTCATATTATTATTATTATTATTATTATTATTATTATTATTATTATAGTGTACCTTTTACTTTTGGCACACCTCTGAAGATTGCACATGAGCTATAATAGATGTTTACAGATTTTACACTTAAGGTTAATAACAGTTAGCAAGTTTGTTGGTAGCTTCCCATTGGACCATTTAGTCTAGCGAATAAGGTCTGCAATGTAGGGTAAGCAGCAAAGCTTTGTCACGCAGGTTTAAATTGCGTCACAGCGTCGTAGTAGACTAGGATGGGTTTATATTAGGACGATTATTCATTCTTATCATTCTTAGTTACTATGTTATTTTGTTTAATATCAGTCTGCAAAGGTGTTTAATGTTGTGTTTATAAATACTTTGAAATGAAACCGTTTGTTTAGCTCATTAATTGGAATTACAAAGTTCTCTCTGACACTAGGCTAATATTATTCTTAGGACTATTGTGAACTTATTGAAAGGAGTTACAGACAAGGCAATCGTGTCTCATCAAGACTGTTGACACATTAACACATTCGACCTAGAATTCATTTTTAATACTCGATTATTTTGGACTTGTGAAGAACGTTTAGGAATATTTTCGATTTAATTCATAATTCTGTAAGTTCCTCTTAAATTTTGATTATATAATTAAAGTGTTTGTTAGGTTTCACAAACTTGATGGTTTTGCTTCTTTCTGTAAGTTAGTTGTAAGAGGACAGCGTCGTAACAATATTTGTTCAGCATGAACTAATTCTGTCTTTGATAGGTCGAAACTAAAAACGTAAACAGCATAAACGACACTTCATATGCACTGAATGTGTTATGACAAGCCAGCAAGATACTTACGCTCCTCTTGTGACAATCGTATACTCATTAGTCTCACTATGAAAACGAAGTCATATGGAAAACGTTCTTTTCTGCATACCAGGGCCCAGCAACGTGGAATGAATTGCCCATTGGAATTAGACAAAAACACAGTAATCCGTATCAAGAGTGCTCTTAAATCTCACCTTTCTCGACTGCAGGGACAAACTTAAAGACCTAACAATGTTTCCTGCCTTAACTATTTTCATCACGTTTTTGTGTTTTCTAATTTCATGCTGTTTTAATTTTGTTTTTGTTTTGTGAAGTGATGTCGTTATATATGTTGTACAGCACTTAGAGCTTCTGAAAATTATAGTTAACAGTCTTGTTTTCTTTTACACTAAAGTTACCCCTACCCAGTTCTTATCATGAGGGAACATTTCTTGAAAAAGTATTCTGGTAACGGCAAGGAAATGAAGACTATCGTGAGCAAGACATGCAATTTTGAAACAAAAAATGTTGGAAAAATAGTTGTACAACCAAATAAGTGCTTCAAATTGGACTAAGGTTTTCCTTGGTCTATACACTTTCTTCCCACGCAACGTGTCTAAGGTTATGACATTCATGAGATGTTAGGAATCAAAAGTGTCTAAGATTATGACAATTATGAGATGTTAGGATTCAAACGAGTCTAAGATTATGACAATTATGAGATGTTAGGATTCAAAAGTGTCTAAGATTATGACAATTATGAGATGTTAGGATTCAAAAGTGTCTAAGATTATGACAATTATGAGATGTTAGGATTCAAAAGTGTCTAAGATTATGACAATTATGAGATGTTGTGATTCGAGCTTCAGCCTAGCGCTAACTCGTAGTTAAATTACGCAGCAAGTATGGCGCATTTTGTTCTGACGCTTTATCTTTTCATGGTATGTAAATATTTGTTTACTATCAGTAGTGTTGACACAAATTTATTCCACTTTTCATGAAGTTTACTTGATATGGTTTTCAGGGACTGACCAAAGGAATATCGTTTAACAACCGAGAGGTTGGCTTTATTGTAAATTATCCTTTTATAACATAAAATTCAAGTTACCATTTATCATAACTTATTCATTAATTGTCAATTCGTTTCCTTAGGCTCATCGTATACCACAATACCCGCATTCTTTCCGTTGAAGCAAATTTCTTCATAGATCTTTGTTAACACAATTACGTAACTATTATTCTCAAATCTTTTCATCTAAATATCTTTTCCACATGTTTGACCATCTGTTCACCAGTTTTTTCCACACTAATCAAGTCATTTTCTTATTTGTAGTCAACCCAGTGTGGGGATACGGAATGAACCGGGCGACACCATCAGAGGGTGTGGCGTCAAAATGACTGTATAAAAGTTTCGAAATTTTATACAGAAAGAGGATCCATGGGGTGACACCATGAGTTACTGAACATGACTGGCTATATAGATTTTGAATATTTGCGCAGTAATGAGGTTCATTGGAATGGCACCATCAGCTACCGCACTGGGTGACACTAACCCTAGTGACGCCACTGTCAACCGTAGAGAAAATGCACAATTCTATATGGTTCACTCTATACATCGAAGAGGTTTAGTGAAGTTCTTCAATTTGACTTTTCGGATCCGTTATATAGGATATTGGCTTCATTCTGACCATCACGTCAAGATGGACGAGAAAAAAAGAGTGAGTTACACGCCGGAACAGACACCATTAAAATTTTCTTGTAAATATTAGAAATATATTTGTGTTGAGAATAATTCTTAAGGAACATCAGGGTAATTTCTTAATAGGATAAGCATACTAGTATTCACCAATGAATTGACTAAAAGTCAGCTGATAACACCACAAAGCCACGTGAAGAGGGGAGACACTTTATTCTTCAAGATTGCATAACATCTTGACAAATTATTAAATCAAACTCTTGTTCTTTTCGCTTTTCTTCAACAATTTAGCATTTATATTGTTAAATATCATGAGCCATGCTATGATCATATTATAACTGAATTGACACATGATCTCTAAATATCAGCAACGCCAACATTAAATTCTCACAGTCAGTACGAAACCTAGGTGTTACTCTAGACAGTACTCTCACATTGCACCAACATGTCATGAACATATACAAGGCTGCATATCTTGAGCTGAGACGCATCAATTGCATTCGCAAATATCTTTCAACAAGTGCCCCTAAAACACTTGTGTGTTCATTAGTACTTTCAAGACTGGACTATTGTAACTTAAATCTGGCTAGTTCGTCTCAATATTCACTCCAGAAACTTCAACAAGTTCAAAACACAGCTGCTCGGATCATTTTAGAGTATTTCTATCAGAGCACACCTGACCACTGCTTTTTACACCACAATGGCTATTCATTAGATCCAGAATCAAACACAAAATGTATTCTCTATGCTACATTTCATTGACAGAATCCAGTCCAACATAGCTATCCGGCCTCCCCCATGTGTATAAACCAGCAAGATACTTATGCTCCCATTCTGACAATCGTATACTCAATGTTCCTACTAAGAAAACAAAGTCATATGGACAGCGTTCTCTTGCATACCAGGGCCCGGCGATGTGGAACGAATTGCCCATTGAAATTAGACACAAAGACACAGTTATCCATTTCAAGAGTGCTTATAAAACTCACCTTTCTCGACTGCGAGAGCAAACTTAAAGACCTAATAATGTATCTTACTTTAAATATTTTCAGGATTTTTTCCTTTGTTTTCCAATTTCATGGTGTTTTTTATGTTGTTGTTTTTTTTCTTTGCATTCATATCATTATAGATGTTGTATAGCGCCTAAAGCTTCTAAAGATTAGGCGCTATACAAAGTCCTCATTATTATTATTATTATTATTATTATTATTATTATTATTATTATTATTATTATTATTATTATTATTATTATAAGCCTAGCATTTATAAATTCACACAGAAGATAAATATGTAATGTGGTTTAGATTTACTTTGAGTTAGGATTGGAAATAGCAGCAGAGAGGGTGAACAGACCGAAACTAATTCAAGCAAACCGAAACTATTTCAAACAAAATCCTAAAGGATTTCAAACCGAAACCAATTCAGTGCAGACAAAAAAAGAAAAATGGTTTCGGTTTGTCACGATATTGGACAAAGTCTCCAGACAGACCCGTCACTGATGGCGTTGTGGAGACGAATTGAAAATACTTGAAATTGCTAGCAATTTAGGATTTCACAAACAGACTAGTTTGTAAAACCTCTCTTTGAAAATCAATCAGATTATTGGATTGGTCAATGAGTTTGAAATTAATTCTCGTTAATGAATCATTATGACATCGCATATAGACCGGATTAGTTGGATCCTCAATTACTAGAAATCCTGGAGGAACTGTTGGTGCAAATGAGTATAAAATATATCCCTGCTAGGCTTGATTTGATCTTTCGAGATTTATTTGATAGCTGTTTTCGATAGCATCACAAACTAGATTTATTGCAATCACTGAGAATATATTCACATTTTGAGGAGCGATATGCCTACCACCACCATCTGGGTCATTATTATGTTTGAAGATAATTTTTTGTGGTTGTGGTATTTTTTCCATGCGTCGTGAATCCTTTTAAAACCATCATCGATGGCATCATTGAGTTTTCTTCTTTAGCTAGGGTACCCTATACCCTGGCAACTTAAAATCGAGCATATCTTCTATGCATATATTATACTTTGTTGCAAATTCTGTTATTGTTTTAGGGTTATCATGATTTAATATAAAATAAACAACTCGCGAATTAAATTCATCCATGTTCGGCGATAATTTTAGTACACACCTCCATGCATTTGATGGCTTCTTTTCGGTTGGGTGGGATTTTACTAATTTCTTCTATGAGGTTATTTTTCAATTTTTCAAAACTGGAATTCATATCCGTGAATTGTTTGTTAATATTTCTTTCCTGTATTCTATACTACTTATCATCCCTGGATCCCTCTAACTCAAAACACCATGAGCAAAATCAGAATGATTTAGTGGTTCAGTATAATAACCTAAACTATTTATGTATGCACCGTCAACCCAACCACAATAACTATGATAATCTTCCTTCGTTAAAACATAATCGGGTTTTTTCGGTTCGGGTATATTAACGGTTTCTTGTCGTGGTGGTATTTGAGGCCAACCTAGCACGGTTCTTATCGAACTCTGAAAGATATCTACGACATACCCGTGTGAGTTTATCTCAATCGCAGATGATAACGTCGTTTCGTGAACTGTTATAGCGATTTTCGACTCTTTTCCAGTAATGGATTTTATTCTGCGCTGTAATTCATTATTAATTTGTTCAATTCGGTAGGACCCAGATGATAAGGAAACAATGTTTCAGCCAGGAGTTCCGTCTTGTTTATTTTTACTCGCAAACACCAGGGAATTATTCGGTTGCTGACCACCGAATGGTGCTGATTTAATATTAGGTCAACTATGGTATACTCGTAATTTTGCTAGTGCTATTTCCTTCACCGTAATCGCAGTGGGGAAATTCACACTGAATTCAGCATTGGTTGATGTTATTGATATCATGCTGGTTTTCACCGGGGTTGTGTTTTCCGCCATTCGTTGAAGTAGTTCTTGCGATGTTGCCATTGTTATTATATTCGTCTTGTTTTTCTAATTTTGACATCGCGGAATCATAAACATGTACCATCGCTGAAACCTCACTATCGGATATTAATGTGTCATTGAGGGAGGATAATATCATCAGGGATAATTGTGAGTACGCTGTGGACACAACATGTAACTTAATTACGTAGTCTTGTAGTTTGCGCTGACTGCATGATGATATTTTTTTGTTATTATTGAAATTATTCCAGTGGTTGTTGTAGCCGCTGATATACAAATTGGAATAGCCATCGGAGCAACCATTGTCACAGAAGATAGTAATACCAGCTCTGGTGATTACACATGATACCGAGTACACGGTAACGTCAACTGCGCTAATTCCTCTGTATTTGTTTTATTTTTGTTTGACATTCCTCGATGAGTGTTTTAAGTTTAGTTTGAAATTTTCTGACCTGATGATAGCGATACTACTGTGACGTTGCCAATGATGAAATTTTATTTATTACAATAGATTTCAAATTCCTAGCAATAAAAACGCTGGCGTTTTCAATTACGTTGTTTACTTAAATCCGCTACGAATTCCACACACCAATTTAATGAAACCCTAGCCAAATTATTATCAGTGAATGTTATTGTGAATTGTTCAATTATTCCCTTGTCGATGATCGTTGATATCATATTGTTGACCCCAGATGAATTCGTTGATGAAATATTAAATTGAGTCGGCAACACTAGCGTTAATAGATAAATACCTTTGGCGGTCGCGGTGATATTTAATGTTATTTTGTGGTGTCCCCGTAAATGATCCGTGTTGAATCGTGTATACTACGTTGTTGGTTTTTCGATGAGGAATCTTTGTTTTTTCAAGTGTTTCTATCATCCTTGGTAAATCATCTTTGATTACATCGTTGATCTTTTTAATCTTTTCGATGGATTATTTACATCTATGAGTTTTATGTCGAGTTTATCTAATGAGGTTCCAAATAATTTCTCAATAAGATTTTTACGAAAAATCGAAAACTTCTCAACATGATCTTCATACCTAGATTCATACCTAGCTGTTTTTATCTCTGTGAGTTTCGGTGTGGTCACCGGTGGAACCCAATAGAAATTATCAACTGGGAGTTGAACCTCAGTGACGGATTTTTGTAAACCCGCAAATTTATTTACTTGAACGTCATATTTATCATCGAGAGTTTTTAATGATTCTGCAGATGATATATAATTATCACTGAGTGATGTTAATTTATCTGGGAACGTCGAAACGAGGACGCCTGGTTTGAGTTTACCTGCCTTGGGAAACAAGCGATAGTATCTTCTACTGCGTCGCGTCGTTTTGTCAAAATATCATCAAGGGAAACATTACTCGTTTTCAATTTACCCTGATGATCTTGAAATACAACTATTTCATTTGAATCAACACTTGCAAGGTTTAACATCTCTGATATTTCATCTTCGAATTTTTTTTACATCACCGGTTGCATATATTTCCGCGGAGGGTTTCTTCAACCCTGAGAGGGATCTTCCCTAAATATCAATCATGTTATTTTATATCATTTCTCTCTAAAAAGCGATTACTAGTATATTCGTGTACGGTTTTATTGGGTGGTTTTCCCGATGATGAAATGGCGTCAAGGACATTTAATACTTCTAGGACGCATATTGGTGGGTCATTCATTTTCTGTGTTGGTAGCGTGGAATACCAGATAGGAGTTTTTAACTGGTTTATATAATGCATAAACTCTTTAGGCGGCGCTAATCCATATGAATCGAAATAGATGATCACACGAGGATCAATCACGTATGCTACCCAGTGAGTTCCAGGTCCGGTGCTGTTATCGAGATTAATGATATCGCTTTCAGTGTTGTTTGGTTGTTTTGGTAATTGATCTCTCATAAAGACACCTCAAACGTTTATGATCGCTAGTTTTTTAGCAGCAGCAGCAGAGAGGGTGAACAGACCACACCTTTCCGACAAATTTTTGATTGAATCTTTAAAACAAAAAATAGAGCCTTCCTACGAAATCTCATATTTTAACCAAAAAAAATAAGTCTCCATTTAGCAAACGGAGACTTTACGATTTTTCAATCAATTTTGGTCGCAACGATGTGGTCATTCACCCTCTCTGCTGCTACAAGTTAACAAAAATAATAAATGATTTTAACCAAATATTTGATCCAGTCCGATACGATATCGAGTCCGAGGATCATGTAAATTTATTGTTATAAATCCATGCGGGGTTGACTAAGCGTTACTAAAGAAATCTTTAAATTGATTGAAGTCCATATCGGAACACCATTTCTGCCAAATATTTCATAGCGTATGTGTATCAACGCCGTTAAACACAGCAAGAATATTACAGTTATCTCTGATTGCTTTTGGAATCTGAGTGTATCGTTGAGTGACATATATCACGTCGGTGTTTTTATGCCTGCCTCGGGAAAATATTCTAGCTGGGTTTTGTTGATTGTCTAACATCACATCGTCGTATACGACTAAATTGTTAATGCTCCCATCAAGGTCATCCACGGATGGTGCCTCGTCAATATCAGTTATAAAATCGATGGCGTTCTCACCCTTAATTTCTGATGCATTCTCGTTAAAATCCTTTAACACTTCATAGCATCGTTGATCATCTACGCTAGGAGCAACTAAATACAACTTATCCCACTTCATCCATCTCACTATTAAATTGAGCAACAATTGAGTCTTGCCGGATCCAGATGGCCCGATTATAATTGCGCGGATAGAGTTGGGTAGCGCTGCATGATGCTTAACTGGTTCTCTTGTTTTAGTCGCTGAAAAATCAATTATATCCATATCTCTATACATAAATTATGGATCTATATTGTGTGAAGTGTAAAACGCGTACTAACGCAAATGATGTGACGACTATTACAACTAAAAATAACAGATCAGCACTAACTGGTAAATGTGCAACATGTGGTACAAAAAAATTTAGAATTGTTTCTATGAAATCCGGAGATGTTTTAAAAAAAACGAGGAGGTGATATCGCAGCCAAATTGGCAAAGCTCCCTGGAACCCCATGGGCAAAGTACCCCGGAGAAAAGCACCTTCCAGGATATAGCTACTGTGGCCCCGGAACGCGATTAGATATCAGACTTGATGATCAAAATCTGCCCCGACCCGGCGAGTATCCGATAAACGCTATTGATAAGGCGTGTCATGCTCATGATGTTGCATATAAAAGCAGCAATCTGCAACATAGACATCTCGCGGATGTGAAATTAATTCATGCGTTAAATGCTATTCCTGATAAAAAAGAAAAGTTGGCTTCGTGGTTGGTGAAATCAGCTATGAAAGGCAAATTGATGTTAGGTGCCGGTAATTAATAATATGGAATCTATTTATTATTCTCCGAGGGGATACTGGAGGGGTAACGCTGCAATCAATAAACTCGCCAACGCCGCAAAAGTGAAAAAGGCCACTGCGGCTAATTGGTTATCCAAACAGGCTATATGGCAAATTTATCTACCACCGCCTAAACAAATTAATTACTCGCATTTTGATGTGGCTGTCCCTAATGAAGTTCATCAGGCTGATAAATTATTTTTACCACATGACAACGGTTACAAATATGCGCTAACCGTAGTTGACGTTGCGAGTCGATACAAACAAGCAGAGAAGTTAAAAACAAAGTCAGCTACTGAAGTAGCTTCTGCATTTGAAAAGATTTATCGACGAGGCCCTCTACACTGGCCAAATCTGTTACAAGTTGATCCTGGTAAGGAATTTCAAGGCGCTGTTTTATCTGCGATGAAAGATCACAATGTCACCATCAGACGAGGACATACTGCGTTACATCGCGATCAGGCAATTGTAGAACGATTTAATCGGACGATTGCTGAGCGGTTATTTGGATATCAATACGCAAAAGAATTCATCCAAGAAAAACGATCCCGTGAATGGGTCAAAAGGTGATTACCGCACTGAATAATGAGATTACTAGAACAATCAACATGAAACCTATCAACGCGATTAAAAGGAAGTCTATACCTAAAATGGAAATTCGAAGAATTTCACAAAAAGATTATAGCGTTTCCCAACCAATTCTTGGTAGTAATGTCACTGTTAGGTATTTATACGAACCAGGAGAGCTTGAAGGTGGCAGAAAAAGGGCTACTGATCCTATTTGGAGTGTTACTGCACACAAGATATCTACTATAACACGATCAACTGGTAGACCTCCAATCTATAAATTGGATTCAACTGCCCCTCAGCGGGGTTTTACACGCGAACAATTACAAGTGATTCCTGACGATACTCAATTACCACCGCATGGGCTTAACTAGCGCCGTTGCGTCTGTTGCACTCAAGACAAGTCAACATCACATTGTTTCTGACATGACCGAGACTGTTATTTTTTCTGTCTACGGTAAATTGGCGAGGATCTTTATCCGAATACTGCCAACGCATTATACAATTGCAACTCGCGCAGTGATTATTCTGTTGTTGCTTCAGCGTAATTATTAATTCAGCATCAATATTAAATTCTCGTTGTTTTTTTTTTGTCTTGTTGTTTGTAACCGGAGAGTTTTTTTATCAATAATTTTAACATCATCCATTGTGGTGTCATCATCGAAAACAATTCTTCGAAGTTGATTTATTCTTCGTACTCTGGATACTGCGAGATAGACTAAATTCGACCATTCGATGTGATTATCCACCATCCAAACAATTGTATCTGATATAGTCAATCCCTGTGAAGAATGTATTGTTGCTGCGTAACCTAGCGTCCACGGAGAATTATTAGCACGCAATGCATCTTCAACGACGCTGATATCAGCCAACACAATATCATTTAACACTAAATTCTGTCTTTGAAATCCTTCGGATTTTGGTCTTGGAATATCAACTTCTATATTCTGTTTTCGTGTATCCGAAGGCCTATAACAAAACGGTACTGGAAGTGTTGCAAATTTTTCTTTATGCGTTTCAAACAACTTCATCTGAAGTGTGTCTCGGACTATTTTTCTACTTGCTACTATCAAATCGGTTGGTCTCCACGTTTCCCAAAAATCCTTCATGGGAGTTTCTGAAATTATTTCACGCGCTATTTCACATTGGATTTTATCCGGTTGTAATCTAATTAGCGCTTTGAATACTCGTAATTGTTCATCAAGTGATCTATGGTCGGTATTAATTTCTTCATAATAGTCTACAAAACCCTTTAGCCATTTATGTGGGGATGCACCGACAAATGGTGGTGGTTGGCCGTGATCACCGCACATGACGACTTTTGTATTTTTCAATAACAACCACTCAAGAAATGTTTGCAATATTTTCAACGATACTGTGCATATTTCATCCCTAATTATGATTTCAGGAATGAATTTATCACCCATTCGATCAGGGGTCCATTCATCGCCTTTCCATCGAAAGAAACTATGATAAGTACAGGCATTTACCCCTCGTTGTTTCATCTCTCTAGCGAGTCTGTGAGTCGGTGTTAACACAATCATGTTTGATTTTGAAACGCTAGCGTTTCTATGATATAATTCAATTGCACGAGTTGTCTTTCCTGACCCACCACAACCGTTTAAATAAACTGTCTTGTATCTACATATTGGATCAGATACCGGTGGTGCATTAGAAAATTCGGATTGAATCTCATCACACTTTAAGTACTTTTCATCCATGGTAACATCTGCCGATTCACAATACTCATGTAGCGTCTCCTTTTTAAATCTCCAACATCCCCAATTTGCCTCCGGATCTGTGAAATTAGCTACATCTGATTTGTATTTGTCGTGGATATACATAGACTCAGTGGCTACTCTAACTGCGGTATTAGGAAATCTATTTATCATCGAAAATAAATTGATAGAAGCATAAGCTAGCATAGAACTTCTCAAATGCGTATATTGTTTAATGTATCCATCACAATAGGTAACAATTGTACCTAATCGTCTTCCATCGGATAGGAAAGCGTCTTTACGATTTACAAGTTTTCCCTGTTTCGTTAAATCCGTTACAATAAAATCGTATTCAGCGATGTCTATGATCAACCGCGAGGAATATTTTGCATTGTCGTATCTTCCACCCTGGGTAAATTTACCGATTATTCTTCGTCCAAAATCCTTTGCTTGTTCTTTTTTAATTTCAAATAACTCCTTAGACCAATTCATGATTTGTTCTTCATTGAAATCTTGAAACTGTTTTCGCTGTTCGCTAATTATACGATCTAGATCGGGTTGTGGTAGCCAAACTTCTTTCTGAGCTCGGTAGCATATAATAGCTTCGGAAACAATCAACGATATTAGCATACCACAATCAATCATATATCGTAGTAACACTATTGGCATCCAGGCCTTTTCAGATATATGTCTACCAAGCCACACATAACTACACGGATGTAACCCTGTAGCGAATTCGAATGATATCACACGAGCGAATCCAGTTAAATCAAAATTAGGCAATGGACCATTAATCGCAACACAAGTCATTTCATGTGTGGGGTGTCCAAATCGTTTAAAGTACTCAGCACATTCTCCATACCCGAGAAAACTTCCAGGGTAACACGCGGATATATCAATTGAAATCATACCATCACGTGAGTATTTTGTATTCCACAGTCCCCCATGACCAAATTCGATGCAACTCAATTTAACATCCTCCAGAAAATCACTTCGTGTTGGACGCCATGAGTTTTTTTCTCTTGCGAAGTGAGCTACCACTGATGGAATAATAAAACTATCCGTTAATAGTTTTTCATGGAAACTCTCCGGTGAAAAATCATTAGCGATTTTTCTCATTCTGTTATCTAATTCTTCAACGCGATATAATTCACCATTTGGTCTTACAAATTGATCAAATCCTATTTCGGGATCTTCATCACTTCTAAGTAACCACACTGACACAGGATCATCCTTACACAGCGTGTGAATAGCATCGAATAATTTCTCATTATAAAAAACATCCCCGACGAACTCCTTGGGGATATATCTCACGGTTCTATCTCGTGGAAATATTGTTACTGCAGCCGTCCACGCGTGTTTGTTATGATCAATAATTTTAATTGGAGCTCCTCGCGATTGATATTTCGGTTCGTATAATACTTCTACGGTTATTGTCGTTACTGATATTGGGAATTTTAATGATGCTTCTAATTTAGCTATATCAGAAATCTTTGCACCGTGCTGTTTCACTGTCAGTTCCCATTCGGTTATTTTCCTACGTCGCAGATCAGTTAGTTTATTTCCTCGGGATGCATTTGTGAAGTGTTCCATTACCCGTGTTGCTACACAATTCAGTGAACTAGAATATTTCATAGGAGCTAGTTTTGCAATATCGGGTTTATCATTTAACTGATATATCCCATAAACAACAGCTGTTATAGGATAAGATCTCTCGTAGTATGGTTTGTCAATTCCAGTTAGAATTCCTGGTTTGGAATCTCTACTTACAATGACAGTTTTTTATCCTTGATGATTGGTTCAAATTTATCCCTGACAATCCATTTGCCTTCGACTTCGATAATGAATTTTATTCTGAAAAAATACTTATGTTGGGAACTGCTTTGCAATTTACCCTTGAATTTCCAGCCCCTTGGCGGGCCAAGGTGTGAAATTATCTCAGCTGCTCTTTCATCGTTCATAGTAGCATCGATGTTGGGTACACTGACATCTTCATCAATAATTCGAAATGTCGACCAACAGTGTGCTGCACCGTCTCGGTAGAATTCATTAAAACACTCCCTGATTTTACCCAGTATAGTTCTATCACCGATTAGACGTTTTGGTGTATCAGAGACTCTATCGAGATTGAATTTGGCATTTTTCCAAGGCTTAATTTTCGATAATCTCTTGAACTCCTCCATGTTATAATTAAAACAAGTATTTAAATAGAAAAATATAGTATAATGAATCACTGCAAGTGGCTAATGATTGGATCAACAACCCCGTGTAACAAATCATGCAGAAGCGAATTCTGTGGGTATCATTTACAAAGTGTTCGCAAAGGTTCCCTTGGTCCCCTTCCGTGCCTCCGATGTGGGGCTGGGGTAAGGGGAAAATTGCAGTTGTTTCTTGCTTGTGGGGGTAAACGATACAGGGAACTAAAACGCTATTATGACAAACGAATAAAAAATACCGTCATTGACCCTAACGATGACAAGGTCATCAAAACCCCTCAAGATTATATCCAGAGGTTTATAATTAAAGCAGATATAAATTAGACAAATAGTATTATTATACAAATGAGCCAAGATTTCAGACCCCATCCAGTGCTTGTTAATTACGAAGCCTCCAGTGATGGTGTTGTCAGGCACCGCAGACTAAAAGAACCGGTTGGATGGGTAAATAATATGGGATACTTGATGTTTACAGCTGGGAGGAAGAAGTATCTCTGTCACAGAGCCATCTATGAAGCATTTTACGGATTAATCGAAGACGGATTTGTGATTGATCACATAAATGGCGTGAAGACTGATAATTGTCTTGTGAATCTTCAAGCCGTCTCACAAAGTCGGAATGCAAAATTAGGTGGAACTGGCAAACACGCAAAACGCCCTAGGGGGGTCAAATCGTTTGATTTAGAAAATAATGAATAGAGAAACATTCAATCAATAAATGGAGCCAGTAGATACTTTGACATTTGTAGGGCTTCAATACGATTTGTTGCAGAAAATATAATTAAAACTGCTCTGTCTAAAAAAATGGTCATAAAATAAAATTCGTATACACCTAAAACGATTCAAGGGAGATAAATCCTTTATGGATAAATCCGCCGCAACTCACACTCTACCTACTAAGTTCCCTTGTATAATGACGTCAAAGGAAGTGTGCCGTCTGCTATTACCTGTATGCCTTGACTAGGCGCGCCCACGTGACTGTAATGGAGTAAATACATAGCTTCGGTAGTTGTATTTTTAACAATTTATAAAACCTTTTATTGTCGCTTTGGCTAAAACTGCATTATTTAAACAGTTGTATTTATTTAGACCATTTAATACAGACGTTCTTTATAATCCAGCGCATTACCTATGTTAGCTCAGTCGGAAATACTAGTGTTTCTCTCTCACTGAAGTAGGTGGGCATGGTTAAAATTCCTCTGTATACAGCTCTTTGTGATCTAATCGATAAGGCATTTTGTCTAGAGAATTAGAACAGGGAGAATACACGCTGTTTATCTAACAACTGTATTATTTTGTTTAATGTTTTATTTAAAGTATTTGTCTCATTTAAATGTTGTGAAACAGCATTAATAAGTAATTCAAGGAAATAAAATAACACCCGTGAATCAACGCTGCTGTATTAGTCGCCTTATATACGTTTTGGCTCGTAATAAGCTTGGGGCTTTCGAAAGCCAATTCCGACCAATCAAAACTAACCAACGCCATTAACACGGGCGTGTGGTTGTCTTTTGTCAATCATGCAACCGGGTTAATTTAGTTTGGTTGCTTTTGATTGGTTGGATTGGCCGTAGAAAAAATGCCCCGTCGTTTCATGTTTGTGCTGTCTTGTGCAATCTCACATCATTACCATCAATCGTTTCATTGAATAATACCTTCCTTAATTAAGTATATATGGAATTGTGCCGTCCCACATCAATCGTTTCATTGAATAAATACCATCCTTAATTAAGTATATGTTATGCCTAAAATTTGCCGGAACACTCGAGTGGAAATATATATGGCATTGTGCCGTCCCACATCATTACCATCATCGTTTCATTGTAAATATCCATCCCTAATTAACTTAATTAAGTATATGTAGTGCCGTCCCCCAACTTTGGGCTTACTTGGATGTGAAGGCAACCAACGAGTTCCAAAGATGTGTTGTCATATATGTAACCTCTGGGTCTTTCTGACGTCATAAGGCGCCAGCGGGATTGCCAAATGGGGTTTTCCTTAATTAACTTAATTAAGTATATGTAGTGATGTCCCCCCAAGCATATCTTCTGGGCGGTCTAAGATGGTGTTTGCCACGTTAGGCCTACCGCCGGAGATGTATGTTTCGGGTTACTTCGGGCTTACTTGGATGCGAAGGCACCCAAGGAGTTCCAAAGATGCGTGTTGTGCTGTCCTTATTTAAGTTAATAAAGTAACCTCTGGGTCTCTCTGACGTCGTTGGGCGCCAGCGGGATTGCCAAATGAGTGTTATATTTTTTAATAATTAGAGGTAAAATGTATTATATCTATATTTTTATAAAAAATATGGATATCAAAGATGTAAATTCTATAATTGCTGAAATTTCAATTTTAAAGAATCGAGGGATAATATTATCTAAAGATCTCGACTGTGACAGGATTGCCTCGGAATATGAAGACATCGAGTATCAGTCTAGTAGGGGTCGTTATGTTTTACCTAAGATGTACAGACTCGTGAAAGGAATTCATAAGTCCATCTATGCCTGTTTGTACGCTAACGACATTAATGCATTTATAACGTATCAAAAACGAGCTGAAATTAGTTCCAAGGTTCATGATCTTAGAAAAATATTAAACGAGGAAAAACCAGTATCTTAACCACGTGAGCGTTACTATAAAAAAAAAGCCTTCAGTAATTTTCAGTAAAAAAATTTATTTTTTTTAGCGTTTTTTGTACTCACATAGGATTTTCTCCTGAAAGGATACTCAACAGTTTGGGCTTGCTCATGCAGTTATGTGCGTACTGGATGATCTGTTTGTGGTAGCAAGTAATCACCGCGACGCCTCCATTTTCACGTTGTTGTTGTTGCCGCGTCGTTAACAAAAATCGTTCAACGCCGTTCTCAGATATTACAATTCTGAAACCCCCAGCGATGTTATTTCTGAAACACTTGCGGATAGCGTCGTATAGTTTAATCTTGTCGGAGATGGATACGTTAGCTTGATGGTACATTATTTAATAACTCAGCATTTAATTGTGATAGTTTCACATTTGAAAATTCAGTTCACAAACGATATATGGTAGGTGAATCGCTTACAACTAGATTAGCCCGAGAGCGGCTAGCAGCAATTAAAAAGTTTATACCGGTTCGAGACAGAGTTCGCGAGAAACTTCAACAACGACAACAAGCGCAGACCGACTTTTCTGTGTCAAGTGAACAACTGTTTACTCCGATAACAAGTGCGCCCAAAGATTTGAAAACAGCAACTGAACGAGCAATATACGGAGATATTCCTGAGGAAGGCAAGCGACGAGAAGTGCCTGTTCTTTGTTTGCTTGAAAAAATTGCAGCAGAGACCGAACAAACAAAAAAGTCTTTAGAAACACTTCCAGTAGATATAGTAACTACTTCACGGCAACAACAAAAAAGAGCGAGTACTAGAAGAACTAGGTGCTACTGCAAGAAAACCAGAAGAAGAGAAAGATATAGTAACTACTTCACGGCAACAACAAAAAAAAGAGCGAGTACTAGAAGAACTAGGTGCTACTGCAAGAAAACCAGAGGAAGAGAAAGAAGACGTTATAGAAAAAATGTATTCACCGCAAAGTATATTTACATACGATGTATACAACAAAATTAAAAATTTTAAAGATGATAATAATTTAATTAACTTTACAGCGCGGAATTTTTCACTCGATCAAAGAGAAATGGCTGTAAACAAAGTGTATAAAGAGTATATAAAAAACGACGAGGATTGGATAAAAAAAGTATACCTGGCAAACCATGGTAGATTTAGAATCACAGAAAGTATCCGCAATGATTTTGAGAGTTTTAAAGACGAAGTATTGATTAGAGTAAATAAAGGGTATCCAACTGGATTTTTTGGTAAAGAGGAGTCAACTGGAGATGGATATTTAGGCAGCGGCATAGTTGAAAACACTAGCGTTACTTGTCCTGGTAACATCCTCAGTGATATATCACGGCTGGAAGTTCTCATCGGGGCGAAGCGAGCCGGAAATAACTCACCAGAAATAATTAATGAGGCCGCTGATATTTGCAGGCGGTTATTTGCCGGTGGTATCATGGACATTATTGTATATCGAGAACTCATTGATGAATTAGTTGAAAATCACAAAGACGCTCATGGTTATTTACAAGAATGGCCCCAAAAGTGGCGCCGTTAGCTAAACAATTATCAATGAAAGCCATTGATATTATTCGTGATAAGGGAATCAGCGCTGTTGGAAATCTTGCCGGAAAGACATTTTCTGCCGCGAAAGATAAAATAATATCATTGGTGCGAAAAAAACCAACAGTGCTGCCATCAACTACAGTAATGCCTGCAAAAATCAGCAAAGCAATAGATAGCGCAGTGGAAGAAAAACTAGCGTCGTTGACTGCTTTGGTGACTCCGTCGCCATTGACGGCTTCACCGGTAACAGATAGCGCTATCATGAACGCGATAGCAGGAAGTGGTTTGAAACGAAAACAAAAACGACGATGATTACAAAGAGTTTCACAATTGAAAACACTAGTATGTTAATAAAATGTTTAAACAACAGGCTTATCCCGCGTTTAATATGGAAGCTCCAGTACCCAAGGACAATTCCGTCCGCGATTATCAATACTATTCCTATCATGCAATACAACCCGACCTACGATCGCGAATTGAACTTTAAGTTCAAGATACCAGTAAATACTTTTTGCCATGTGAAGCATTTATCGAAGTAGAAGGAAAACTCGTAAGAAACGATGCTGATCATAATGATCCACCATATGCAGATGATCCAAATATCCGAGTTAGGTTTGTTAATAATGGTATAATGGCGTTATTTGAAAGTGCAAGATATCTCATTGATGGAAAAGAAATTGAATCAATAGACCGTGAAGTTGATGTTGCAACAACAATAATCGGGCTAGCAAGATACTCCGATGATTATACAAGGTCGGCTGGTCCATCTATGATCTTTGCAAAGGATACCTCTGATAACGCTGACCACCTTCAATACATTAAAGTGTTAACAGCAAGAGATAATTCAGAAGCCGATCAACAAGAAGCAGCTAATCCAGAACGTCGAGCTAGACCCGGAGCTGCGTTTGATATTCTCAGAGGCGTTAATGGTAATTTCAATCTAGGGTTTGCAACACGAGTAGCAACGTTGCAAAGACCACAACGATATTTTTCATGTGCGATTCCACTCCATCACATATTTGGATTCTGCAGAAATGTCAGAAAAGTCATCTGTGGAGCCAAACACACAATCGCGTTAGTGCGAAAAGGCAATGACAACGAGGCAATATGGCGTACTAGTGCCGCTGATGGTAAAGTTGTTTTGAGTAAAATAGTATTGTGGATGCCAGTAATGACCCCATCAATTACCACGGAAGAGCGACTACTTTCATTTATGGACACAGGCGGTAAATCATTGCTAAGTTGGCTAACAACAACGACTGATGCCAAAGAGGATAATGTTAATGGTACATTTACATGGCACTTAGCAGCCAAACAAGGCGTTTCAGCTCCACGTCATATATTTATAGCGCTGCAGAATCGGAATCGATTACGCTCCCAAGAACGCAGTCATATGATATTTTATCGATTAGGGGTAAGTGAGGTTTCACTGAGAATAAACGGACAACAAGAACCATCTGAGGATATACAGCTTAATTACGGAAACAACCAAATAGCACGTGTGTATCATCGGATGCTGTCCTATATGGGTCGTGATCAAAATGTTGATACTGGTTTACAAATATCGCAACTTGATTTTAAAAACCTCTATCCGATTTATTACTTTTCGCTGGAGTATCTTGATTTAATGAGACAATCCGTCGTTGACATACATTTTAGGGCTCGTATAGATCCTGGTGGTGTTGATTACAGAGTGGTTGCTGTCATTCTCAGCGACAAATCAATGCTACTTGAAGGTGTTGGTGGACGAATGAGAATCGTTGATGCACCAGTGAAAAATATGTAAACGATTCACAATTAGATCAATTGAAAGCATTAATGTGTTTTACAATAAAATGTCATATAGTGTTGTTAGTGTCAAGCTGACTGATGGTCAGGTCAAGAAATTGCGATCAAAATCCGCTAAAGAATGTGGAACCACAATAACGTTAAAACCAGCGCAGATGTACGGCGGTACACATAAAATATCATTAACGGATCGTCAAATAAAACATTTCAATGATGCAATGAAAAATAAGCGAGGGGTTCAAATTGTATTTTCAAAGGCTGCAGTCGCGAACATGATAAAATCAGGTGGTATATTTCCATTGTTAGCCGCAATACCAGCATTGATTGCAGCGACTGCCCCAGCGGTGGCGAAAGCGGCGGCGTTGGGAGCCGTTGGGACCGCGGCAGGGATGGCGTTAAAAAAGGCAACTGGGAAAGGATATAAAAAAAAGGGAAAGGGTTTAAGACTACCAGGAACCCTGTATTCATGGTACAGCGGCAGATCCGTTCACGGATCCGGTCTAAGAATACCAGGAACGGTTTATTAGTTGAAAGCCCAATTCTCCCTATGTCCAATTTTGATTTAATTGATGCTGCTAAAAAACTAGCGATACAAAACTTCAGAGGGGTTTTTATGAGAGATAAATTACCGAAACAACCTAAACGCGTCGAAACCGGTATTATCAATCTTGATAACAGCAGCGGATCGGGAACTCACTGGGTTGCATACGCGATTGATCCACGTGGGATTGTCTATTTCGATTCATATGGGCTAGCCCCACCGAACGAGTTTATGCGGTATATAAATTCTTCGATGAAACTTAAAGAGTTTCCAATTTTTTATTCCACGTTGCCAACACAACAATTAAATGATCCACCGATATGCGGCCGTGAAGTATTAAATGTCCTCGCGGAGATTTCATCGTCACAGAAACCACCTCATCTGGTTGTAAATAAATACACGAGTGGGAAATTACAAGGTAATTTTAGAGAATCAATAAATTGAAAATACTAGAGTCTTTATAATAATGATTAATATTTGGGGACAATCTCTGTCAATGTCGAAACCCACCGCGGAAACATCTGCGGGTTCTATCGAAGATGTAAAAAAAATAATTAAAGATGAAATCGCTGAGACGTTAAATTTAGCAAGTGTTGACCCGAACTAAATAGTTGTATTTCAAGATCGCCAGGGTCAATTGAAAAGCAGTAATATATCCGTGAATGACATTTTGATACGGCAGCGCAACGCTGCTGAAAACTCTATTGCGCTGTATTCCAACGATGGACAACTTAAACCAGGCGAACTTGTGTCTAAGATCACCGACGCGATTGCCGCCCACGGCCGTGAGCTGGATGATCATATACGAGGTTATAATAATTTTCGCAAAAATGTCGTACATAAATTCTTTGGAACCCCGCTTGTGGTTGGCATGACTCTCGCTGAAATTAAAGATCTTCTGAATTTATTCTTTTTTGACAAGAACGCGGGGAGGATGATGAATGAAAATGAAATCAAGGCAAATTATCTCGATATTTCTAAACTAATAGAAAATTTTGAAAAGGTACAAAAACCCACTAACGACGTCATTGGTAAGTTTTTTGGAACCCCACTTGTGGCAGGCATGACTCTCGCTGAAATTAAAAACTTTCTATCTTTATTCTTTTTTAACAAGGAGGCGGGAAGGATGATGAATGAAAATGAAATCAAGGCAAATTATCTCGATATTTACAATGATATTTTTAAAATAGTAGAAAATCTTGAAAAGGTACAAAAATCCACTAATGACGTCGTTGTTAAGTTTTTTGGATCCCCACTTGTGGCAGGCATGACTCTCGCTGAAATTAGCGAGTTTATCGGCAAGCATACTCACAATGCCTAAGTCGCTAATAGTTTCTTTGGTGCCCCGGCTACATCTACGATGACTCTCAAAGATATGTTTATGGTGAGACAAACAACACTTAATACCATCGTGGATATATTTTTAGGGAGAACACCTGTGTCTGAAACCACATCGTTGACAGGCATGACTCTCGCGGAAATTAAAAGCGCTATTGACGAACAAAAACTCACCAACGAAATGGTTAATACGTTCTTTGAGGGTTCTAAAAGTTACAATATCACGACGACATATTCTCAACTCAACGGGGATTATCTAACCCGAACAGGTATAGAATCTAACCTCCTTTTGATTTCATTTTTTAAACGCCGCGATGGAACGATTATGAAATATACCGAAATCAATAAAACCTATCTCGACGTTTACGACGATATTCTTAAACTAAAAGAAACCTTTGAAAAGGTAAAGATTCCACATCCAGACGTAGGCGTTAAAAATATCGTGTATACGGTCGATCATGGGACCTTTGATTGGGTAAAAGAATCTAGTGTTAGATTGCCAATCGATATCGGGGAGTGGTCCCGTGGTATCTACAGGATGACGTTAGTCTCTACCAAGCAATTTGATATCTTCGTGAAAGGTAAAACCTACTTTGGTGGCACCGCGACAGTAATTATCAATGGTAAAGAAGAATTTGAGATTGTCGCGGTTGATAACATCATTAGAAAAAAAATAACCTGGTGTTTAGAATTTGTAGGTGAGTTAAACTACCCCCTGGTCTACTACCCGGAAGATGATGAATAATTGAAAACACTAACGGGTTTAAAATAACAATGACATCGATGAAATCAATTGAACCGATAATAGTCCCAGAGGTATCACAATCGCATTGATATCGATATGATACCGTGAAAGAATTTTCCGCGAACTTGAAATCACTTTCTGAGCGTTATCGTGAAAAAGTGAAAAAAATACCGACGCAGCGTAGCAATCATCGACATCACCGTGTACTCGGTGTCCGGTGTGATGGCCAGCGCCGGGTTTATTTTGTCGACGGTGACCATGATGGCTCCGATTGCAGTTCCAATTGCTATCTCCGCGGCAACAACAATTGCGGCAGTCGCCACCGCGATAACTAAAAAGTTATCATCATGCTCTCAGAAAAAACTCACCGATTATACAGCTCGGTACCGGGTGGTATTTGACGCGTACTCGAAATTATCCGAGTTGATCTCGCTGTCGATAGATAATTCGTTCATATCCGATGTTGAATTTTCCACGATGACCCAGTTGTATAACTCCGCGATGTTGAAATTGGAAATTGAAGACAGCGTTCACAATAATGTCACTCGAACTGCTTCAACGAATCGCGGAGAATACCACTCCGATACGAACAAGCATGATATCAATAACATCAACAAACCCTGAATTTAGTGTGAACTTCCCTTCTCCGATTCCAGTGCGTGAGATCGCGCTGGCAAAATTACGAGTATATCATAGCTGGCCTAATATCAGATCAGTTGCATTTGGCGGCCAGCAACCCAATAACGCACTGGTGTTCTCGTATAAGAATAAACCCGATGGTACTCCAGAGTGGGAAACTGTTTCGTTACCAACTGGGTCGTACCAAATTGAGCAAATCGATGCTGAAATTCAGCGTAGAATAAAATCAATCACTGGAAAAGAATCAAAAATAGCTATTAAACTTCATGAACCGACGCTCTCGTCGTCGATCGAAATAAGCACAGAGGGATACATTGTAGATATATATAACAGCTCGTTACGGACAGTGTTAGGATGGCCTGAAAAACCACTCGGAGCCACCACCGACTTAACCACGGACGTACAATCATATCATGAAATCAATCCCAGTTATCGAGATAATTTATCTGATATAAGATAAGGAAAAATCGCCGATAGATTTATATTTACCAACAAAGACACATTGCAATGGGATTTTATCATTAAAAGAACAGCCGACTCATCTGTTACTATTTCATTTACGCTAACTGACATCACTGTTTTTTTTAATGAAATTAAACAATTACATAAAACACAACTAGAACAACTACGGAAAACAAAATCGCAAAAACACGTTGAAATAATAAATCAACTTATATCTGACATGGAATATATCTATGAACTAATTATTCAAACAATAATTAATGACAACAGCGACAATAAACAACGATTCCTAACCGATTACAATATCACAGAAGACAATCTGCGTAATTTCAAGTTACCCAAATACAACGCTGATGAACTAACAAGAATCTTAGAACCGATATCAAGGCGCTACAAAAACCAGATTCAACTATCCTCAAGTATAATAATGACCCAGATGGCGGTGGTAGGCATATTGCACCGCACAATGTAAATATTTCAGCGGTGATTGCGCTCAATTTAACATGTGATGCAATTGAAGGAAGCTATCAAATTAATCTAGAGCAATCAAATCAAGCTCAGCAGGGATATATTCTTTATTCGTTTGCACCAACAGCTCCTCCAGGATTCCTAATTATTGAAAACCCAATTAATCCTGTCTACATGCGATGCCATAATAATTCGCTAACGAGAATTAATTTCCGACTCACCGACCAGTCAAATAATTTAATTGATCTACAAAATGAGGTGTTAGCGATTAGTTTGTTTGTGAAATCATAAAGACTCGATCAAATATTTGGTTAAAATCATTTATTATTTTTGTTAACTTGTAGCAGCAGAGAGGGTGAATGACCACATCGTTGCGACCAAAATTGATTGAAAAATCGTAAAGTCTCCTTTTGCTAAATGGAGACTTATTTTTTTGGTTAAAATATGAGATTTTGTAGGAAGGCTCTATTTTTTGTTTTAAAGATTCAATCAAAAATTTGTCGGAAAGGTGTGGTCTGTTCACCCTCTCTGCTGCTGCAGCATCGAGTAAATCAAAATTTCACATGGGAACTATTGTTAGTAAACTGTTCCTAGTCTCAGGCCGTTTCCGCTGTACCATGAATACGGAGTTCCGGTAGTTTTAGACCCTTTCCTGATCATTTTTGTTTGTATCCCTGTCCGGTAGCTTTCTTTAGTGCAATCCCTGCCGCTGTACCAACGGCTCCTAGCGCGGCAGCTTTTGCTACCGCTGGGGCCGCTACCGCAACCAACGCTGGTAACGCAGCGAAAAGTGGAAATATACCACCTGATTTTATCATGTTCTTAATTGCGGCCGCAGAGAGAGTGACCTGAATACCATTTCAATCTTTGATAGCATCATTGAAGTGTTTAAAATGACGAGCTGCCAGCGATAGTTTATTCTGACCACCAGACATCTGATTGTGCTTCAGCGATATTTTGGTTCCACATTTTTTTAGCTGATTCCGATTGCAATTTTTTAATTTGACCAGGTATTAACGTAACACTAACATGACGATATGACATTAATACGAGATTGATCTAATTGTCTACATATTTTCCACTGGTGCATCAACTACCATCATTCGTCCACCAATACATTCGAGTAGCATTGATTTATCACTGAGAATGACAGCAATTGCTCTGTAATTCGGGATAAGTGGAGCTGGAGCAACCGGAAGAGATACACGAGCTCGGAAGTGTATATCAACGACGGACTATCTTGTTAAGTCAAGATGTTCCAACGAAAAGTAGTAGATGGGATATTGATTGTTAAAATCCAATCTTACTTTTATTTCCTCGGTGGGTTCATATGGTGTTGGTGAACAACTTTTTTTAACATCTATTTTATTTATATAACGCTTAAAATTATCATCATCGTTTTTTATTCTAATTCCTCCGTGATATGCCAAAGATATTTTTCTGTACCAGGTGTCAGCGGTTTTTTTTATAGATTTTTCAACTCCATCGTTAATATCTTTTTCCCTTGTCCCGTTTTGAAAATTTTTAACAGCAAAATCAGCTAATTCATCATCCGTGGAAATGTTTCTAATTTAATCCAATGCCGCATTCGTAAATATCTTTTCAGGTGAATATTTTTTATTCCTCGAAATTTCTTCTTCTTCCATTTTTTGTTGTTGTTGTTGTTCATAATCTTCTTCTTCTTCAATAATATCACCTAGTCGTTGTTCAAGTCGGTCACGTTGTTCTTGTTAAAGTCGTTCTCGTTGTTCTTGTTCTCGTTGTTCTCGTTGTTCTTGTTCTTGTTGTTCCTGAAGTCGTGCAGCGGCTATTATATCACCAAGAAGTGTTTATAAAGATTCCTTTGTTTGCTTGGATCTTTTTGTTATTTTTTCAAGTACAGGAAGAAGGGCCGGTTTTTTCCCTCGTTGTTCCTTAGGAATATCTCCCCATATGGCTTTTTCAGTGGTCGATACGACTTTCCCGGCTGCTGTAGTAACGGGTTTGAATAATTGTTCAGTACTCGTTGCGAATCAGTTTGAAATTCTAGTCTCGTTTGGAGCTTATTTAGAACGCAATCACGAATCGGAATAAATCTCTTAATCGCAGCTAATCTCTCACGTGCTAATCTAGTTTTTATGCTTCACCTACCATTATAAATTAATATACGATCTAAATTGTAAGTGAAAAATCCACAGATAGCTACGCGTTTCATTTTGTTCATAAAACTCGAGGGTGAAAACACCTGGAATTCATTTAGAGAAAATCGATTTTCATGAGATCTTGTCGACCGATTAGCCAAAAGCAGTACAAAATCAATGATAAAGCATCGACGATCACGATGAAAAACACCATAAAATTTGGCTCACAAGGATAGAAATTTCATCAAAATTGATTTTCTCTAAATTAATTACTGGGGTTTTCACCCTCGATTTGTATGAAACCTTGTCAATGGATTAGCCAAAAACACCAAAAAAGCGACAAAAAACGACAAAAAAGACGAAAAATCAATAAAAGAAATTAAATATTTCCACAATTAACAAATAAAAGAAAATTTATAGATTCCCACCCACCCGAAATTCAATGCTTAAATCGCCATACAAAAAAATACTCAACATGGAAAGGTATAATAGAGTTTCTGTTCTGAGTGAGTAAGCATACCTGTCTATATAATTATTTATCTCGGTGATTTAACCACTGGGCCTATAGAATTGTGGATTACTCATACCTGCAAACAGGTATGGGTATTGTACATGTCTGTGTTTAGAGTGTCAATTAATCCATGGAGAAATTTTTCACTGTGTTGAAGCAACCAAGGAGAAAAAGTGATTTTCATTCTGTCTGATGATTTATTTTATTATCTTTAGGATCAGAATCAATGTGGTCGATTACAAATCCATCCTTGATCAATCCGTTGTAACATTCATATGCGATTCTGTGGCAGTAATATTTTTTCCTCTAGCACTAATTCATTTCTGCATGATTTGTTACAAGCGGTTACTGATCCTATCATAAGCCATTTGCAACGATTCGTTATGTAATAAATTCTTTATTTAAATACTTGTTTTAATTATAATATGGAGGAATTCGAGAGATTATCGAAGATTACCCCTTGGAAAAATGCTAAATTCAAACTCGATAGTCTCCACTGATGTACCAAATGGTCGAATAAGTGATAGAAGCATGATAAGTAGAATCCGTGATGCATTTAATAAATTCAAGCGAGATGGAGCATCTCACTATTGGTCAACATTTCGAATTGATGGTACTGTTGATGCTACCATGAACGACGAAAGAGCAGCAGTCATGATCTCACATCTTGACCAAAAAAAGTATTTTTTTAGAGTGAAATTCATTATCCGCTCAGAAAAGGGAAATTAGATTATACGCAACAAATCTGACCCCATCCTGAAAAATAAGAGAACTGTCACTGTGAGTCTAGATTCCAAACCAGGAATTCTGACTGGAATTGACAAACCGTATTACGAGAGAGGTTGTTTATGGGATCTATTCGATAAATGATAAGCCGAGTATTGAAAATTATAACCAATGAAATATTCGTCGCTGAACTGTGTAGCAGAACGAATAATAGAGCATTTTACAAATGCGTTGCGTGGAAACAAATTGACGGATGTAAGACGCAAAACAATAAACGAATGGGGAATAACAGTAAAGGAGAATGGAGCAACAATTCAAAATGTTGCTGAACTAGAACGGATACTAAAATTTCCAATAACCGTAGCGACAGTAACAGGCGAGATATTATATGAACCGAAATATAAATCGAGAGGATTTCCAATCAAAATTATTGACCATATTGCACAGGCGTGGATATCCGCGGTAACAATATTTCCGCGCGATAGAACCATAAAATATCTACCCGTGGAATTCTCCCCAGAGTTCTCTGGGGGAGAAGAATTCTCTGAGGAGAAATTATTTGATTTTATTTACGAGTTGAGTAAAAACGATCCTGTGTCAGTGTGGTTACTTCACAGTTTTGAAAACGAAGAGGGCAAATTCGATCAATTTGTAAGACCCAACGGCGAAATATATCGTACTGAAGCCATCCATGACGAGATGAAAAAACTACCTAGTGGTTTTTCAACGGATTACGACGAACAATTACTGACAAACTGTTTTACAATACCGTCGGTTGCAGCTCACTTCATTAGAAAGAGAAATCTATGGAAACCAACACGCGCAGAATTTCTCTCAGATAGATATCGAATCAAGCTGCGTGAGATATGGCCATGGCGGATTATGGAATACAAAATACTACCCTGAAAACATCATTTCGGTTGATATGATTGCGTGTTATCCGGGGAGTTTTCTTGGGTATGGAGAGTATTCTGAGTACTTCAAAAGATTTGGACATCCCACACACGAGATGACCCGTGTTACGATTAATGGACCACTGCCCGATTTTGATTTAACTGGATTCGCTCGTGTGGTATCATTTGAATTGGCTAAAGGACTTCATCCGTGTTATTATGTTTGGTTTGGTAGACACATCTCTGATAAACACTGGATACCAATAGTGTTATTACGGTATATGATTGATTCTAAAATGCTGATATCGCTGATTGTCAGTGAAGCAATTATATCATCTCGAAAACAAACTGAAGTCTGGTTACCACAACCCGATAGTCTGCATAGTATAATCACCGAAAACAAAAAACAATTTCCTAATCTAGGCGAAGAATATATCGTCAAATGATCCAAAGAAATCTTTGAAGTTAAAAACAAACACACAAAAGATCTCGGTAGAAGAATAATTGGTAAATTCACAAAGAGTGGAAAATACGACCACAAACTATATTCTTCGCGATTAATTATATATGATGTTGAATACGGTTTTATAATCGCAGATGCAACCTCTAGGGGTATATATGTCGATCGTAAAGGCGCTTTCTTGTCCAATGGAACCAAATTAGGTACAATTGTTACTTACACAGATGGAGAAAATCCTATATATACGTATTTAAGGGCGGCTATGCTGGCTTATGCTTCTATTAATTTACATTCGATTCTAAATATATTTCCTGACAAAGCGGTTAGAGTCGCCACTGATTCATTTTATATAGATATAAAACATAAAGAAGCAGTGGCTGAATTCACTAATTCAAACGAGAGTTGGGGATCATGAAGAATTAAAAAGGAAATACTGCGTGATTATTCCAAATCAGCAGATGTTACAATTGAAATCAATTACTTGAAAAATAATCAGATATCAGAACTATCTAATGCACCTTCGATATCCGATCCAAAATGTAGATATAAAACCAGCTACTTAAACGGTTGTGGTGTGTCAGGGAAGACGACTCGTGCGATTGAATTATTTCGAGGGAAATCAAACATGATTGTGCTAACACGAACACGCAGACTTGCAAGTGAGATGAAACAGCAAGGAATTAATGCTTGCACTTATCACAGTTTTTTTCGATGGAAAGGTGACGAATGGACTCCTGATCGAATGGGCGAAATATATATTCCTGAACTCATCATTTGGGATGAGATATACACACTGTCGTTAGATGTATTACAAACGTTTCTTGATTGGTTATTGCTAGTGAATACAAAAGTGATAATGTTTGCCGATCATGGTCAACCACCACCATTTGTCGGTTTGTCCCCACATAACTGGCTGAAGAATTTTGTAGATTATTATGAAGAAATTAGTACTGATCATAGATCACTTGATAATGACTTACGCGAGTTCAAGAAACTAATCAGATTACAACCGGATAGAATCCAATGTGAAATACCTCGTGAAATAATTTCAGAAACCCCATTAAATGATCTCTGGGAAGCGTGGAGACCAAACGATTTGATAGTGGCAAGTAGAAAGATAGTTAGAGACATACTTCAGATGAAGTTAACACGCTTAAAGAAAACTTTGCAACATTTCCAATGCCTTTGTGTTATAGACCCAATGATACACAAAGACAAAATATCAAAGTTGATATTCCAGGACAAAGTGAAAAGCAGATTCTAGTGTTAAATGATATTGTGCTGGTTGATATCAATGTCGTCGAAGATGCATTGCGTGCTGATAAATCCCCATGGAAGCTAGGATACTCAGCGACGATACATTCTTCGCAGGGGTTGACTATATCCGATACAATTGTTTGGATCATAGATAATCGCATCGAGTGGTCGAATTTAGTTTATCTTGCAGTGTCCAGAGTACGAAGAATAAATCAACTTCGAAGAGTTGTTATAAAAAAAGATAATTGAAAATTTGATATTGATGCCGAATTTATAATTACACTGAAACAACAACAGAATAATCACTGTGCGAGTTGCAATTGTATAATGCGTTGGTGTTGGTCGGATAAGGATCCTCGCCAATTTACCACAGACAGAAAAGATAGCAGCGTAGGTCATACCAGAGATAATGTGATGTTAACTTGTCTTGAGTGCAACAGACGAAGACGTGCTAGTTAAGACCACGTGGCGATAATTGAGTATCCTCGGGTATAACTTGTAATTGTTCACGCGTAAATCTTCGCTGAGGAGCAGTTGAATCCAATCTATAGATTGCTGGTCTACTCGTTATGATAGATATTGTATTGCAGTGACACTCTAAATAGGATCAGTAGCTCTTTTTTGCCACCTTCGAGCTCTCCTGGTTCATATAAATATCTAACAGTGACATTGCCGAATATTGGTTGTTTTGAAAAATCATTTTGTGGTTTTATGGGTATATACTTCTTTTTAATCACGTTGTTACTTTTCATGTGTATTGTTCGAGTAATCTCATTATTTAGCGCGCTAATTACGCCTGGTAATCTCTTGACCCATTCACGAGATCGTTTATCCTGAATACATTCCTTTGCGTATTGATATCCAAATAACCGCTCAACAAGTGTCCGATTAAATCGTTCAACAATTGCCTTATCGCGATGTAGTTCAGTATGTCCTCGTCTGATGGTAACATTATGATGCTTCATTGTTGATAACACTGCACGTTGAAATTCCCTGCCAAGATGAACTTGTAATAGATTTGGCCAATGCAGAAGACCCATGCGATAAATCCTTTCAAACGCAGAAGCCACTTCAGTTGATGACTTTGTCTTTGGCGGCTCTGTTTGTTTGTATCTACTCGCAACATCAACTACGGTTAGCGCATACTTGTAAACACCATCATGCGGCAGAAATAATATATCAGCTTGATGAACCTTATTATGGACGCCGACATCAAATAGCGAGAAGTTAATTTGTTTAGGCGGTGATAGATAAATTTGCCAAATCGCCTGTTTGGATAACCAGTCCGCTGCATTGGTATTTTTCACCTTTGCGGCACTAGCGAGTTTACTGACTGCTGATTCACCCCTCCAGTATCCTCTTGGGGAATAATAAATAGATTCCATGATGTTATTAATTACCAGCACCCAACATCAATTTACTTTTCATCGCGGATTTTATCAACCATGAAGCCAACTTTTCTTTGAAGGATTTATCAGTGATAGAATTCAACTCATGAATCAATTACACATCTGCGATATGTCTGTGTTGCAGATTGCTGCTTTTATAAGCTACATTATGAACATGACATGCCTTATCAATAGCTTTTATTGGGTTTTCACTGGGTCGGGGTTGGTTTTGATCATCGAGTCTGGTCCCTGGAAGGTGTTTTTCTCCCGCATATTTTGCCCATGGTGTTCCTGGTAATTTTACTAACTTGGCTGCAATATCACCTCCTCGTTTTTTTTTTTTTTGAAAAGCCTTGATTTTATCAAGGGAAACAAATCTAAATTTTTTGGTACCACATTGTACACACTTACCAGCAAGTGCTGATCTGTTATTTTTAGTTGTAATCGTCGTCAAGTCGTTTGTGCTAGTACGCTTCTTACATTTCACATAATATAGATCCATAATTTATTTATAATAACATGAATGTAATTTAATTTTTGGCGACAATAGCACGAGAACCAGTTAAACATCATGCAGCGCTACCAAATTATATTCGCATGATTATAATCGGACCATCTGGAAGTGGCAAGACGCAGTTGTTACTTAATTTGATAACGAGATGGATGAAATGGGACAAGTTGTATTTAGTGGCCCCGAGTGTAGACGATCAGCGATGTTACGAGGTGTTAAAGGATTTTAACAAGAAAGCAAAATCGGAACTCGATGAGGATAGTATTGAATTTAAAACCGATATCGAAGAAGCACCGAGTATTGATGATATTGATGGAAGTATTAACAATTTAGTCGTATATGATGATGTCATGTTAGACAATCAAAAGAATCCAGCTAGGATATTTTCCAGAGGTAGGCATAAAAATACCGATGTGATATATGTCACTCAACGATACACTTAAATATCAAAAGTGATCAGAGATAACTGCAATATTCTTGCTGTATTTAATGGAGTAGACACACATACGCTACGAAATATTTGGCAAACTTGGTGCGGCGGTGAAATGGATTATAACCTCTTTAGAAATTTCTTTTGTCACGCTCAGTCAATTCCACATGGATTTGTAACGATAAATTTGCACAACCCGAGATCATGATATCGTATCGGACTTGATGAAATATTCGGTTTAAATCCTAAAGGATTTTCAATTCGTCTCCAAAACGCCATCGGCGCCTGGTCTGTCTGGAGACAGAGTCTCAATAGCGTGACAAACCGAAACCATTTCTCTTTTTTTTGGTCTGCCTGAATTGGTTTCGGTTTGAATCCTTTAGGATTTTGTTTGAAATAGTTTCTATTTGCTTGAAATAGTTTCGGTGTGTTCATCCTCTCTGCTGCTGAAATGGGTTGGCTTGTTTGGTGACTGCTTGTCACAGTTAGACTAGCATTGGAGATCAAATGTGTAACTTAGGCTGTAAATGAACAGCCAACTTGGCTTACGTATTTACATATGTCTGCTAGAGAGGTAAATATCTAAATCGAGATGTTTGCGGGGTGATGAAAAGTATGCTAATATGTTTTAGTGATAGTAAACTTTATTAATGCATAAGGCACATACTTATATATTTGATCTGCCATGTCCTAAGAAAATATTCAAAATAGTTCTTTGCTGTCAAAAAATGAATGTAAAAAAAAGAGGTTGGTGTCAGTGTTGGTTCAGTATAGAAGCCACCAGTTGTATACTAAATCGCACATGCATGCTTGTACAAAATCATTAGTTTTATTTGTATCTTCAGTGTACAATTATTCTCATTTTACTGCAATAGGTAACTGGGCAGTTTATATATGCTGTGCATCGTTAATATTTTGTTTAGTACTTAGCATGCACATTTACAGTTATTTTGCAAGAGAATCAGGTTGGTTTCTTTTAAATCGTTTATTCACTACATTTTGAGATTTCATGCTATTTTTGCTGATATCACCAGGTACGTGTAATACAGGTTATATTAGCTATGTAAAATGATGACATTTAATTGTTATAAGGAGTGTGTGTGATTAGAAATTTTAACGTAGCTTTAAAACAAATTCAGTCATATCGCTACGATGTCTGCAGTGTGGTAGTTTATAGTGATGTCTAGCACTGGGACATCATGGCTCTCGATCATCGACAACTGCCATACATCATAGGAAACAGACGTTTGTGAGTTTCACACATATTGCGGTCGCATTTGATTCAGAATCGCCCAAAGTTTTGAAACTAAGAAGCATTTCCTCTAGTCCGACTAGCATATAAATTCTTGAGGTCTCACTGGATAGTTTCGTATTTGACACCTCCCTAAGTTTTAAAAGATAAGGTATGAAGCTAATTATCGAAAGCCCAGCATTAATAAATTCACACAGAAGCTTATTCTGTACTGTGTTTTGATTTACTTTGAATTAGGTTTAAAAGGGGTTGGCTTGTTTGGTGCCTGCCTGCCACAGTTAGACACGCATTGGAGATCAAATGCGTAACTTGGCTTTCAAATGAATAGCCGACTTATTGTATGTATTTACGTATGTTTGCTGCAGAGGTAAATATCTAAAAATCGTGATGTTTGAGGGGAGATGAAACGTTTGCTAATTTGTTTTAGAACATGTGAACTTTATTCATACATAAGGCACATCTTGATTCTCTTAGCTGTCTTGTCACATGAAAGTATTCAAAATAGTTCTTTGCTGTCAAAAATGAATGTAAAAAGCGGGGTTGGTGTCAGTGTTCATTATAACAAAACACAAGTTGTCTAAAGATTTCACCCGATTGCCGCAGTCAAAATCTCACATGCATGCTTTATACAAAAATCATGTGGATCTTTGTATCCTCAGTGAAAAGTTCTTCTTATTTTTATGCAATAGGTCATTGTTGGATGAAATTAATCAGATTAACTGTCGTGTGAGACCATAGTGAATATAGGTTATTTGCAAATTGAGTTATCTCCGTTATGTTACGGTAGCGTTGTTAATGTATTTAATGAATGTTATTAAAGATAACACACCTTCACTACTATGCTGCATCAAACCCAAATATTAATAAACTGATCTTTATAAAAATTAAATATGATATTTATATCATCTTTTTTCAAACATTGCAAGATATTTATTTGTAAATCAAGAAAAAACATGTGTATACACTTAAACAATATTACATAACATAACTCGATTGACCAGTTTGAGACCAAACAAACTAGTGAACAAATCTTTTGATACTGAGATCGTTGCTTTAATATTAAAATCCCGAAACATTTATATTATTCCTATAACCGCTTCTAACACTGTTGGATCCATCCGAATACAGATTTATAATATTTTATTTGTGTTGAATTTTATAATTGTTGTCTGAATGATCCATCAAGACGCGACAAAAGTGTTTCAACCCGCAATACAGACTTTGACCCTCTGAATCGGACCAAACGTCTAAAACCAATATGCATATCTTTAATTCAACCCAAATTATATTTCAAATGTTGAAGTCTCTATTGTTAGTGGTGTAGGAACAGTTGCCTTATTTTATAAAAGTACTTAAACACATATATATCTAATGGCTTTAGAATGAAAACCTCTTATATCAGTGTTTAGCGACATAGTAATTCGAGTATGCTGGCATCGAAACTGTTCATTAACAGATACCTAACGATTACTATGGCAATGATTATGGCAATATAACATACTAAAGAACGGTTTCAATAAATTGATTCGATGTACGCAGACCTCTGTCAACTGATACAGTCCGCATCCGCGATATCATAATAATAAGCATTATTTATTATGTGTTATAGAAACAACTCGAAACTATTGTAAAATAAGTCACAAAACGTACGCAACAGATTGCAAACATTATCATATTTGTATGGAGAATCAATCTCTATCAAATAAAATATAATAGTTAATACATACTTCACAGATAATAGGGATGCAGGCTTAAACATAAATTAATTGTGGGCGTTTTTTTAAAACTCTGAAACTCAAAACAGTTGATTAAATTACATCCAATTAAGAGGTGAAGTGGTTCACTAAAGTAGCAAACTGAATTGTTGTTGGGGAGTTGTATTAGTTAAGTACAATCATACAGATAAATAAAGGTTATAATTTTAAAAGTAGACAAAGTTTGCCAAAAATGATGAGCCCAAAGGAGATCATTGTTGGTAGAGATTAATTTAAATTTTACTGGAGAAAATTAATTTTCATATGTCAAATCTAGTTTTGGTCTCGACCATGTACTTTGGGTTATGAAAATATAAATTAATACGGGTTCATAATAGAAACAGGAAGTGTATAACATGCGAGTAATCTTTAAGATCGCGATTTTATTGGCTGTGTAACCACGTATATTATACCGGTTAAGTAGAATGGGTTGTTATTCTTGGAGTATTAGTCAATCTGTCGAGGCGAGAAGGTACATTTTCTATCAAATGAAGCTTTTCCTTTCAGCCGGAATATTTTGTTCAGTTTTTATCGTAATTGTTGAATCAGAATGTTCAGGTGGAAGGGACAGATGCGATTGGGAGCCATGGAATGAATGGGGAAGTTGCAGTAGTACATGTGGTGGAGGCAGAAGAAGAAGAACAAGGGGCATGTGCTGTAACTCAGAATTAAAATGGGATGCATGTTTAAGAGATTGTGGTAAAAGCGATTCTGAACATTATGAATATGGAAACTGTAATGAAATATGTCACAACAGTGGCAGTTACTACAGTGGATCCTGTCATTGCAGACCGGAATACAGTGGATCTTGCTGCATAGAACGTACGTACTTTACCTTTTAAGCGTTAAACCATAATGATTAAAGAGAAGAAAAATAAAGTCAAACGTTTTTCTTCAACCCAATATCACGTTTAACCCAAACACAAATTAGTGAAAACAACCTTGTTTTAAGTGATGTAAAGATAATTCTACCTTTAACAAATCGATGATCAAAGATATATTTTGTATTCGCTCTATTGCAGATTTTTGCAAATTGTCACGCTTTTAATTAATCTAGAATTTTCAGAAATCCATTTTTAAGATGATTGTTGTATTCAAAAGTATATAATACGGAAATTATATTTAAATTTTGTTACAAGAAAAGTGAAAATGTTATCGTTGCTTATAATTTTTTGCAATATATATTACAAGAATATTGAGGCAATGGTCCAAACTGAATATCATTTTAAAAGCTCTTTTACGCTTCCAATTAAATCTATAGCAAACATCACGTTCAAATGTAGAGGTTTTCGACGAGAGTTCATGAAAATTATATTAGAAAGGTATCAACTAATTCGCTATCCTACATGAATCATTTGATTATTTATTCCACATGACCGAACAGTCCTAATACTAACCTCTTAATGCTGAGCGCCAAGCGAGTCAGCTGTTAGTAACACTTATGTAAGTCGTTGGTATGACTCGAGCGGGGATCAATCCCACAACCTTCCGCTGCTGCTGCGGACGCTCTAACCACTAAACCACTGGAGCGGTTGGGGAACTAGGTAACTTTTTATCAAATGTGCGACGACGTTTTCTTCAGTTACGCGCAATGGCCTCTTTTGAGGCCGGAATATTGACAGGTATGGAGTACAATACAAACATTATCTCGAAGAATGAACCACGGGATGACACAACTCTCCCTTACTATAAATCCATTAAAGAAACATTTGAATAGCATGCGCAAGAAAATGGATTTCATTAAATATATTACGTATGTCTTATATTCTCTTCATATTTCATTTAAATGTAGTCTAATAACTATGATGGCTAATTAGAATTGATTATAATATCATTTTACATTCTTATATGCCCTTTTTTGAAGTTTTATGCTTTATTATGTCAGAGTATGGAAGAGCTAACGTAATTATAAGGTTACCGCACCTATTAGCGTGGTTCTTAATGTGACTTCCACGAACAGTGGTATAGAGCGAGTAATGTGATATATATTTTTTTTAAAGTTGACTTGTACCGTTTAGTAAAACGTTTTAAGGAAAATTGCAATATATCAAATATGACCATTGAGATACTAGTGGAATATAAACCAATGTAAATATTAATCATGCGTGTTATTGAACAAGTTTTTCGATTCACAATTTTATCACACGTTTTCCCATCAATGAGATTTAAATTATTTACAGATAAATAATTTAATCATTCTTCGTGTAATTAACTAATTTTCTCTCTCAATTCTCTGTGTGCCTTGTTTCATACATAAGCATAACCCATGATGAAAATGAGAAAAATCAGATATGTTGGGTCAATATAGTAGTGTTCTAATCAGAACAAAACATGTAAGAAGAGAGCGGATGATTGGATAGATGAGTACATACCAAAACCAAGCTTTTTTACATTGTAGATAGATCAAATCTATTTATCTGCCTGTTCAATTTAAAATACATGCCATGGTGACAAATTATTGTGCAGTTTTGGTACCTAATACATTACACAAGATTGAAAAGTAAAGTCGATGTATGACCACGCAAGTGTCATCCTATTAAGAAGATTGTGTTACAAAAGTGAACAGCTTGCATACCAGACGTAGGACTCAATGCGGAGATCTGCCACATCGAAAATACTTGATTCTCCCATGAACCATATGCTTATTTCCTTTTCTTTTAATAATATAATATTCTAATATTCTCTTTCTAGCATATATATATATATATATATATATATATATATATATATATATATATATATATATATATATATATATATATATATATATATATATACACACACACACACACACACACACACTTCAATTCAATGTAAACTATATTTGTGATTAAATATATTCGTAAAATTATTGTTACAAAATTCTGACCAAAAACAAGTCTGAAGCTCAATGCAAGTTTTTGAACAAGTTCATTGACAATACATACCATATTATGTTTTAGAGTTACATTGGATGATTAAAAAAAATTAATTATGTGAAAATTTGCCGTCACGTCTTAACCTTTATAAAAAACAAGAAAACAATATACAGTGTTATTGTTTCTGATTTGAGGCTTCAGTTTATATAATCGAACACGTTTTTAATTATAAATCTTTGTTAAATGTTTAAGCTGAATTTTGGTTAAATAATAATAATGATAATAATAATATAATAATAATAATAATAATAATAATAATAATAATAATAATAATAATAATAATAATAATAATTATAATAATAATGAGGAATTTGTATTGCGCCTAATCTTTAGAAGCTCTAAGCGCTTTACAACATCTATAATTATATGACTAAACTACAGAAAAATGAAAAACAAACACCATGAAACTTGGATTCATCGCCTGATGTTTTTAGCCATGTTTCTGTCAGGAAGAAGACGTCGATATTCTGGTCGTTGATAAAATTAACTAATTCTGTGCGCTTTTCCGGTGATCCTACTGATTGAGCGTTGAATAATGCAATACGTAATGGTATCCCTGGGACAGTTGACAGAGTTGACACAACGGTTGACGATTCAAGATGAATGTGAACCAGGTTATCAAAATAAACGGCCGAATTTTTAAATTGTTTATCTGTTACGAACGAAAGGAAGATAACTGAAATTCTTCTTCCCGTTCTACGCCGGCCAACTTTGAAACAACGTTTCTTTTCTCGCTTCCGTTTACATTTAAGTAATGCTAAATGTAGTCCCAGTTTATTTAGTCTTGAGCACAATGTAGTATCAAGAGTCAAGGTGTGGTCATTTACTGCAATTAATGAGGGTCCATCATAGCGTAAGCGGGTTGACTGGCAATCACTTGATGGTGGTTTATTAAAAAACAAATGACGTCTTAACGGTGGAAAAAAACAGCTGAGAACAATTCTAATTGTTCTCGTTCCCAAAACAAGGAGATGAATTAATACATTAACTGAACACCCAATGCATGATCCAACACAATAATGTAGACTAAGATAGACAACAAGCACATATATCATGAAAAATAACACAAAAACGGAAGAGCCCTCGTCAAGCAGTTAAGCGATGGTGGCCATCTTTCCGGAATCAAAATATAATTTGTTTACATCACCACTAGCAAATTGATCTTTTGTAATGTTATTTCTGTGTTGCATTTACTTGCAAGAGTTAACTGCATTTTTTTGTTACCTGACCAGGAGTAAATGTGCCCTTATATCATGACCGATTTCACTACAATTACATTTTGTCTATATCATGTCAATAATTCGCATTTGTCCACCAACACCTTCGAGTAACATTGATTTGTCACTAAGTATAACAGCGGTTGCTCTGTACTCAACAACTCCCTGAATTTACGCCAGCTCGAAAATGAATATCAACAACAAACTGTTTACTTAACTTGAGATGATGAGATGATCCAGCGAAAAGTAATAAATTGGATATCAATTTCCACAATCTATTTGTGATATTTGCAAACCAGCATCTACAATTTGATCACGTCCCATAAAATTTATCAAACGATGATATCCATGTGCTACATGATTATTTCTAAATTCAGAATTATATCTTCGAACAGTTCTTTTGTTCATTTATTTTAATGAAACTTCACTAACTCGAAGGGTGTCAAATATGATATGACTATGATTATGTGAGTTTAATCGCTCTGGTCTTTCAAAGCAGCAAGATATGTTTTGGTGCAGTAACACCTTGCTGAGATGCTATATTCCACATAAATGAACCATTAACGGTGCTCTGAAAACTAACCGTGGTTACTGTTCACCATGATAACAATGATGTACCGGCTCGATCCATAAAAGACAGTGATCGCTGGATGGACCGCTTCGGTGGCCTAGTGGTTAGAGCGTCCGCCGCGGAAGCGGGAGGTCGTGGGATCGATTCCCGGCCGAGTCATACCAAAGACTTACAAAAATGGTAATAACGGCTGCCTCGCTTGGCGCTCAGCATTAAGAGGTTAGTGTTAAAACTGGTCGGCGTGGTGTCAGTATAATGTGACTGGGTGGGACATCATGATACATGTCTGCGGCATGATGTTCCAGTGCTAGACATCACTATGACCTGCCTCACTGCAGACATCGTAGCAATATGACTGAAAATTGTTAAAGCTACTTTAGAAATACTAATCAAACAAACACACAAACAGTAATCGATGGAGTCCTTACCAGCATCTACAATTAAGTTTTGTCAGCGTTACTTTACTAGGATCGCCTGGAAATCGCCACATAGCATCATTATCTTGGCATCTTCTGGTAAGCATGCTTGCATATCTAGCTCCGAAGATAACTTCTCTAACACTTCTGCAAAACCCAAAGATTTGAGATATTTTAAAGCGTATCCATGATTACCCTCCAACGTACGTCACAGTTTTGCAAATTCTGCATTAAAATTCGGGTTAGGAGAATAATCATAGATTGTAAATAAGCATATGGCTCCAGCAGAGTTTTTTGGTTGTGTTATTATAAATTGGTTATAATCGTGGCTGTCATAATTATCTTTGGCAGTTTTGTCGGACCAGCTGATCTTTTACAATCATCAGAATATCTTACTAAACTTACTGTTGTTGTTGCGATATCGACGTCTTACTTATTCGATTAAATTTTTCTTGTATCAGTCATGTGCGTTGCATTGTCAAACAGCACCATAATACCGTTATTGACTAACCCGATGCTATAATCAGCCTCGCATAGATTATTATCTCATTTTACAATTTCACCTTCTACCTCACTAAAGCCCTCAGCGGGTAGAAAGTGTCTACTTGTATCATGACCTTGAAGTTCAATATTTTTTACATTCGTTTCGTTGTCATGCGTCAAGTATAAATTTGAAAATCGTGTACTGACTCATCTTTTAGGACTAGTGCGTCCATATCAAACGCTCGATCATATATGCGCTTAAACATTGTTTTATACCTGTATTCGTTTACGACAACGACGATCTCCCGACTTGTATTTTCTTTTTGTTTCTGCGTACTCAGCCAACTCTGCTAGTTTCTGGTTTGCAGCTTTATTTATTATTTTACTGACATTTGCAGGCATCACTTCAGTGCTTGGTAATTTTACTGATGGTTGTTTTCATAGTATTAATCGGCTACTCTATCCTTGATTGAAGAGAATGCTTTACCGGCAACATTACCAATAGCAATATGAGTTTGTATCATGAACAACGTCAATAGCTTGCATTGTTAATTGCTTTGACGTATTCTAAAGATCATCTTACGATAATCATCATCATAACGATTTTGATGTTCCGATGACACATAATTATAATTAGAATCGTTGGCAGTATATTCAGCTACTTCATCATTTTTTATATTTATATTTTTTATTTTATTTTTACGTTCCAGGTCTAAATTTATCAAATAATTTTAGAACAGATGGAAGAATTTCCTTCTCTTGTGTTTCCTGTGTCTTGGTTCTTTCTTTCGTTGTCCTATTCTTTCATAGTTTTCTGTCTTTGTTCTTCATACTTGATTATACACATCGTTTACCTTATCGGTTACGTTTATATATGATGCACTTTTTGTGTTGATTCCAGTTTTAATTATTATTTTTTTAAAACATCAACGCAGTTATAGACTGGACATTTATTTTCTATGCACTGGTTTCAACATTCTTTTTCTCCCTTCATAATTGTGTATAGTAACAAGAGTTGGAAATTCACCTGGATTAGTTTTATCGATTCAGTAAATCTATTACGTAATTCTTTGACTATTTCTTCGTTGGGTTTTTTCTCTAAATATGTTTTGCTGGTTGAGGTGGACCGGGAAGATTTTGTAAAAGTCTTGATGCTTTTTAGTTATTTTAGTTATCTTTCTTCAGTTAAGTTAGATGGGGTTTAGTCGTTTCAGTAATATGTTTCAATAATTGTTGAAAACTGTCTGCAAAACCCACTTGAGATTCCTAATGACGTTCTTGTGATTTTCGCCTGACAAAATCACGTACAGGAAAAACTTTATTAATTGCCTCTAGTCGCTCTCGAGCTAATCTAACTGTATAAGATTCCATAGCTGGTGCCATAATATTGATATACAATAATGATTTAAGTCACAGCAGAGAGGGCGCGACCACAAAAAAGTGTCAAGGCGGGAAAAGTCGAGTGCTGACTTTAGTTTAAAAGGCAAAAGTACAGCAACTTATAACTAACCCAATTAGGGAAACTCGGGGTTATTTAGAGGATTTGGGTTGGCTTTATTCACCTTATTTTCATTTACGTAAGAAGCTTAAGTTTCAGAAAATGACCTTACATAAATCGGTGGGTTCGCCCTCTCTGTTGCTAAACGATAGCTACTGCGTAAACCAGATGCCAGTATGAGGGTCACGTTACCATGTTTGCATAGAAAAAATCAGCTGCGCAACATAGCCTCGATTTCACAATACATGAAACACGCATTAAGAACGAATTGAACAAAATATTGTTTACATCTTACATCTAGTAGTCTCATCATGACCTTGACAACGATAAAATATCATTTGTTTTCTCAACTGTTACTAATTTTGAAATAAGGTCAAGAACTAAGTCAGCCTTATGTGCTTACTACTGAACACATTTCTGAAATTTTCAAATCGCTACTAAACAAAATTACATTATCTTGATATCTTGACATTTAATGAAATAAATAATATAACGGTTATAAAAGTTACAATTAAATTAAAATAAATATATATTTAATCAGATATACTTAACACATCCCGAAGAAAGAAAAAGAAAAAAATATATGATAAAGCTTTCTTATTACTATATATATATATATATATATATATATATATATATATATATATATATATATATATATATATATATATGAGATTTAAGAACAAAATAAGTATTATTCTTATAAATTATAAACATTGTACATGAAATAATACATTTATACACGCGGGAAAGTGAATTTACTATTAAAGTATATTTTCCTTTGATGTGCGTGAAGTCAAGATTTAATTTTGCAGAAACAAAATCACACTGGATGTTAACAAACAATCAAATTAAAATAAATATATAAATATACATACCACCGTAAAAAAACACACGCACCAATACTTCTTCGACCTTTCCTTATACACGATGGCATCTGATTAAAATCCTGTGTACCACCTTAACATGAGACTCTCAAAGGGAATTATTTGGCCCACTATACTAATTAAGATAAAGCTGAATTTTCAACCGGTTTTTCTGTTTTGAACTTTCTCCAACTCTCACTAAGTAATTAATTCCTGAAGCTAATATATTTATTTATCTATTTATTTTTTTATTTATGCTATTAATTTTAGTATTAGCATTAGTATTTGTATTCAGTTTATTATCATAACTTCTATTATTATTACTATTATTATTACTATTATTATCATTATTATTATTACTTTATTATTAGTAGTAGTAGTAGTGGTAGTATTACTTTATTATTATTATTATTATTATTATTATTATTATTATTATTATTATTATTATTATATTAATGTTGTTGTTGTTGATGATGATACCCTAAAATTGTACCTAATATAAAACTTTTACCTTTAATTATTGTGCAAGCTTCTAACATCGGTATTATAATTGACAAACATTTTAATCTCCCTCCTGACTTTAACTTCCTTTTATTTCTGACCTATGAATGAGCAAATATCGATTTATATATCGAGTTCCCCATATTGTTCCTCAAGATATGAACCCGCTTGACTTTAAAAAGGATCAGAGAGTGCACGCCATGCATTAGTATCAAATTATATCTTAACTTTTGATTTATTGATCTACCTGTCAAGTGATCACGGTTTGAGGACAAAACAGAAAAAATAAATGAACCCGTATCCAAAACATGCCCCCACACGAGTTAGAAAATAAATAGGTCATATAACTAGAATAATGACGCGTTTGCTTTTCACCAAAATATATTGGCTTGTATTAAATGAAGTATCCAGGTATATGGTATCAATAAGGACACATATCTGAACTTCTAAGGATAACTAAGGTAATGTTTCAAGTTGCGGGCTTTACTCTGACACTTGATGTTTGCTTTCTACACCTGAGTGATAAGAAAAATGGTCGTCTTCGATTAAAGTTCGAACATCAATAAGTAGATATTGCTATACTGACTTTTACAAATTCTAACCGAATCGACGACCTAATATTCACTTCTCCGATATCTTAATACAACAATTGTATCCATAGAGATAGAGGTGTCAGAACTGTCTGCAAGTAAACAATTGCCTGTCTCGCAACCATTACAATTCACCCATTACTATCTTAAGGTTGCATAGGTCCATCTCTAGCTTGAAAATAGTGTTTGGGCAGCATGGAATAATTATATGAGTGAATGAGAATACACACATAATATAATGTTGACCAAAACCATTAAACATAAAAGTAAACAACGGTATTCTGTATTTACCGTGTAAGCAGAACTGAATACATAAAGAGAATTGACTTTCTTTTAATCCGTCTGAGACTCATAACATAGTTTCTTAAATATATTCCTCATTATTTTCCAGACCAATTTCGAGGCATAAACACTTAGTTTGTATTTATGAAAAAAGAACACCTAACGGGAAATGGATCTCAGCAACTCGAATAGGAAGTAGAATATTGATTCATTAAGTAATATAACAGTTGATATGTTTTATACTGCACTGCGTCATTGTGCAGTATTCAGAATGATACAATCATGTGACCTATATTTTATTCATCCAAATAACAGTCGTAACGAATATTAGACTAATTCATCAGCGTCTTTTCGTCCCTTAACTAAATGTTCAATATTCTAGCAGTCCCTTCCCTTGTGAAGTACACAAAAAAGGAACGAATGCTATTAATGAATGCCATGAAGGGAGAAAAACACTGATATTCAAACACAATGAGATCGATCTGAGACTTTCTGTCATTCAAAGCTCTGGGACATAGTTATGACAGTTAATACGTGATCGAATTCTTGAAATCGCAAGAAACTTTCATTTATCGGACTAAGAACTCTTGTCAATGTCTCCCAATTTGTATAACCCTTAAACATTTTATCATCAGGATCGGTTGCACAATCTTAAATAACACATTTATCTTTTATTAACCGGCCTTCTAGCATGGCAAACACTGGCTCAAATTGGATCAGTTTATAGAGAAGTAAAGCGAACAGTCAGGTGCCAGTTGTAACCCATGGGGCGCCTATTGTTGATCGGAGTTTTCGTCTGTTTATATATTGCTTCTGTCAGCAGTGAATGTGATGAAGGGAAAAACATTTGTGATTGGGTTTCATGGCAAATATGGGGTAGCTGTGATCGTACTTGCGGTGGTGGTAAAATACCCAGACACAGAAAACTGTGCTGCAAAGCATCTCAAGACAGGAATGAATGTTTAAGAGCTTGTGGTTTCACTGATGCCGATTCTAATGATTATGTTGACTGTAACACTGTTTGCTATAACGATGGTAGTTATTCCAGAGGAGTTTGCCACTGTCGCCCGGAATACGATGGACAATGTTGCTCAAATCGTATGTAATATAGCATTTATCATTCATGCATTTGAACATATCGATTGCTATGGAATGTTATTTTCTTGCGTATTAAAAGTCACGATCTTCCCTTATATGCGCCGACACTTTGTCCCTTTATGATGTACGACGCTATATACAAATAACGCCAACGCATGGACACGCAAACAGACTATAATAAACAACAAACGTAAAACCGATTTTTAGCTTTAAATTGTAGAGCAATAATATATTTTATAATTTGGCTTATAACACATCATGTTTATAGCATCAATATAGGATAAATGCTATTTTTATAACTATTCATCTCAAGAATAATTTTCAGGAATGTAATAATACTTTTGTGCTAATAATGCAGAAAAACTGAAAAACCACTTTGATTCAGCATCCCATTAATTTTAGTAGTTTGGGAATTTTTTATGGCCCATAGCTCCTCTAAATAATAAAATTGAAGTAAAATAACAATCGTTGGACATGCGTTAAAGCATAAACACAAGCACATTTATTTAAATAAATAATGGTACATTTGTAGAAGACATAATTTCCCAAATCTTCCTCTTAGCAGCCTTTATAGCTGGATATGACACATTAAGTACAGATCATTCTCATTCAATAAATACAAATGATGGTTTCTGAAGATATGACGAACACATCTATCAATAATAAAAAAGCATGCAAACGAAAGGACTTGTGTTGGTAGAAGTGATTTTATTTCATTCACTTCATTTTCCTTGTCATCTTATGCCAGGTGTTGTTAAGCCTGGGTCTCATTTTGCATACCATATGAAAAAGAGGAATAGTTATGATTCTGCACGGAGCATGTGTGCTTATTTCAGAAGCAACGAGAACTCTTCCACTTGTATTCAGTATGCAATAACTTTAGAACACCTAAATGCAGCATAGGTCGTAACATGATTGTAAATAAAATGAATATCATTTATCCCAAGGCTAAATATAAATTACAGCAATTCGTATAACTCTGAGTATGAAATCTGATATAATGTGCTTTATTCTCCTGTCTGTCCAGAATATTGTCAGCAGCCAATGGGTATTCTACAGTAACTTAATATTTCTAGTTTTGAACTCTGGTGACGTAGAGCTTAAAATAGTGCGTGCGTCCTTTATTCTTATTTAACTGGAATATATCCATCATATATAACGACAAACACTTTGTTCAGAAGACGCATTTTTATGTTAATCAAACGAGATTATCATCTCATAGGCAAATGGGTCGGGGAACCGCCTATGTAATTATTTAGGAATTCAAACATTAGCAAACACCAATGATATTCAGAATGTGTTGCAATACATTGGAGAAGTTTATCCCTCCACAACCATCCAAAAATGACCTTATCCAGATGAACGAAGGTAATAATGCATGCCACACAATCGTAGATAGGTAAAACTAAGCAATGACATGTATGCCAATGATTAGCGACTCACAACCACAATTCTGATTGTATTATTGTATTAATTACTTTAATTTGATTCAATAGAGATACAACGATTGTTTTGTTAAGCCTCATTGCACCATATATGCATAACTAACAGAATAAGCAGGAGATACGTAGATATTACAGATGTACACAATTTATTGACAGGCATATTTTAATGTTTGAGAGCTCCACAAAAGCTTAGGTATGCTTTCCAGAAGCAAGTTAAATTTCTTCATTTCAAAATTTGATGAAAAATAATTAGAATTTATATCAAACCGTACCGATAAAAGAACTGTTGTTTTCTTTCAAAGCCAAATGCTGCTACAAGGATCATTGGTGTTGGCCTGGAACTTGTAGATATAATGGTCTTGCAGACAACTGTCATTGCGATTCTGGCTTCCAAAGGGATAGGTACAGCTCATTTTCGAAATGCCAATGTAAGTAAAACAAGTCAAATTTATTGTACAGTGTTTTATTGTCTCACGTGAACTGAACGCCTGCTTAAAACTTAAAACTGAGGGTATGTTTTATTGTGTCATCTTTTATAGATGTAAGACGCTAGGAACACAAACTGTGAAAAAAATCACACTTTGTTTAATAATAGTTGTCCCTTGTAGTTTACATATATAAAGTGAATTTTATATATAGTTTACATATATAAAGTGAAATATATATATATATATATATATATATATATATATATATGTATATAGTTTGCATATATAAAGTGAATTTTCTCTTATACATGAACTACTCTAACTTTTAAAAAATCAAAGCAACCATCAAGTCAAAATCTCTGATAAATAAGCACACATAAGATTGGCTGATTTTAACAGCTGAGAAAGAACAAAGTTTTCTATTCGTATAGCAATATATTACACACGATGTCTTCTTAGCCTAGATTAAATGTTGGCAAACTCGCAGATTAGCAATGCATATCATTAGCATCAAGATACGCAATCCAGCATTATAGTAAATCTGGCCCCTGCTGCTTCTCCTGTGTCGCATTTAAAATTATTTGCATCTGAAATGTAATTCACCGAGTACTTTTATGTACCTACATTAAAAGTTATTGTGAATGTCTCATTGTTTCCCTTAAATAAATGGTGATAATAGTTAAAGAAAAGAACTAAATTATATTGAAAAATTTCATTCCGGTTTACAAAACCGCACTCTTCCAATATTTTTCTCAATACTGATAACTGCAGCTTACTAGAATACTTTCACTACGTTAGAAAGTAACCACGAAAACTCAGTAATAAAGTGTTCCTTTGTTAAACTCCTTTTGTACCAAAGTGGTGACATTACATTTTGATATCCTATCCACATATCTGACCTTCCGTCCTTCAGTTTGTCCTTGCATCAAGATTTTCTGCTTTTATCAGCAAACTCTCACAGTGATTATCGAATTTCAACATGCATCTAAATAACGAACGATGGGTTCGATTTGTCAGCATTCTACGTCATCGTTTTCTCTAACGAGTACTATACACTTCTGAGACTCGTTAGACCGCACAAAGTTAGCATAATCCATTTTAATGAAAATACGGAATCTGTAATTGCTTTCAAATGAAACACGACGTTTTTCCTACTTCGTATGATTCATGCTAATCAGAAAGCTGAACGACTCATATTTTAGAAGACAAAAAAAAATAATATTTACGAACTTTGTATATTGCCTTACCAACTGATGACGCTGGGTACCATCCAACGTCCGCGCTCTACAGTGTTTTTATGACTCATCATTAATGGACTAGTTCATTTATATTTGCACACATTAACGACCTTAACTAGTATTGGCTATGAACGAAATCTTTGTGCAGAAAATAATGGCGATTCCTTGGCCGAGTTTGATTGTCGTTATTTTGTATCTCGATTTATAGCAAAATATGTCTGTCCCACCTACGTTCATTTCCATTGAAGAACTCTCTTAATTAGCATTGAAATTTAAATTTTGTATGCAGCTTAATATCGGTTAGACAAAACTTCAGGAGTCAGCGTTATGCGTTATCTGTACCGACGTTATTTATCAGATCAACATCTTTTGCTATTGAGTATTGCTGCAATTGACCTTACGCCAGAAGGTAGATCGCTCCGTCTACCGAACACGTGACTTAACAACCGCTTAACCTCCGACAACCATTTTGTGAAAATGGCGAGCATGATAACATTAAATTATATACCAGAGGATATTGGTGAGCAATATTTGCCATATGAAACACCATTGAGACATAGAAAGCGAGTGCATTTATCCATCGCTTGCACTTCTCTACGTTACGTCGGTATGCGTTGAACTCGCCCCATGGAGAACTCGCCCCCACGTCTCTGGAGAAGTCGCCCCAGAGAGGCTGGAGAAGTCGCCCCAATTGGTTGGAGAAGTCATCCCAAAACTTCTCACCCAAATAACCTTTTTATAACATAATTAAGTAATCTTTCACGTGATTCATATTTATATTTTTATATGTATATACGCGATCACAAAAGAGATATTTACTAAATTAAAGCAATATCATAGTAATATTTATAAGATCGAAATTAAGTATGTATATAATCTAATGAATGACTACAGTATAGTGATTAAAAAGGATGATAAGTCAAATATTATTATTAATGTGAATCAAGATCATTATGTTAAAGAAGTTGAACGTCAATTAGAAATTAAATTAAAAATTTCAACATGCATTAATGAGATCGCTAAAAAAATAATTCAATATGTGAGGAATTTGATAGTTTCCCTCTTAACATACGTACACCTCAATTTTACATACTACCCAAAACTCATACAAATCCTGACCATAATTTACCTTTAAATTTTCCAGTACGACCCATTATATCAGGTTGTAATTCATATACTGAAAACCTATCCAAATTTATTGATAGTGTTTTATATAATTTAATGAAATTACTTCCTTCATACATTAAAGATACAACTACTTTCATTAAAAAGTCGAAGTCTATTCCACATCTATCTGATAATTTCAATCCTGGTATCATTATATGTAACATCACTATATACCAACATTCCGCATGCACATGGTATTGAAGCGTGCAAATATTTTCTTGATAACCTAATAATAGCACACTATCTAGCAAAGATATTTGTAAAATAATAAAACTTATCTTGGAAAATAATTATTTTCAATTTAATAATACGAATTACATGCAAATAATAGGTACATCAATGGGTATTAATATGGCTCCTTCATGCTCTTTCCTTAAATGTGTGAATTAGAAAAGGATTTATAATTCAAAACAAAAAGTTTAATCCATGTCTTTGTTTCATATTTTTAGATGACATATTTATGATATGGAAGCATTCAAATGAAAAACTGAAAATAAGTATTGATCGCCTAAATCATTTTCACCTGACGCTTAAATTTACTTATACTGCATCTAGTACGCATGTTTCATTTTTAGATGTAAATATAATAAAAAAAAATATTGATCAAATGGAAAAGTAAAAAATTGAAAATTTTATAAATCTAATAAGTTATTAAGTTGAGCGAGTTCTTCCAGGGCGAATTCTCAATGGAGCGAGTTTTTCACTATTCAATTACGTCTTGGTTTCGGGAAGGGAATAAACTTAACTCCTCCATTTTGACGATCTGGATAACGACTGTCAGAATTTCTCTGCCCCCATTGCATTGCGAATCGAAAAATTGCCGAACCGTTGCAAAATTTGTAAATATATACAATAGCAGAGTCGATGTCGACAGAAGCAGCATGTAGGAGGAAATGGCGGACATAAACAGTGCCTGAAGGTGCGTATAATAGCGCTCGTTGATCGGTCAAACGAGCAGAATGATTGACAACTGGCGATAGTTCAATGAAATAAATTTCAATGAAATTTTTTATGCAACTTGATATTCATAAGACTTAAAAGGAAATCGATTTTTATGTTTTTAAACACTTCTTAGCAGAATCATAGCCCCTGCGTATTACACAATACATTTTCTTTCCCTCAAAATAAATGGGTTGATTATTATGCGATTTCAACCAGTCATTTTATGCTGCTTGATATTGGTTGTATGTTGGACTTATGCCAATTGTCTACGTTCTACATGATTCGTAACACGATTTTCATACCCACACTTTCGTTTTCCTACATGACATCAAATAATTATTATTGAATTTCATCCATATTTAGAATACAGCCTTTTTGTTTTAAATGACCTCGGACAAGTATCACTCTCAGCGTTCTATATCGTTTAATGGTGTTATAGTCTTTCAATTCCAGCCCACCATCTTTTGGTTCCTAAAACTAACTCCCTTAATTATTGTAGGCCTTCAAACATATTATTCGGACATCTTAATATTAATTAGGCTAACACAGTTTGATGACATGTGAAACTTTCAAGTCATTTAGAAGGTTACTAGAGAAAAATAGAAACTATTCAAAGCGTACCATAATCAATATAAACCATATAATTTAGCTTAAATAAATTGTATTACGCATTAAAATACATTAATTTTAAGATTCATTTACAATTTGTACAGTGGCTTCAACCAAGAGTCCAAATATAATAACCTGCCGCATGGGAATCTCAAGCACAAACAGCGAGGCAAAAAATTCAACAAGTGGAAATCCGAATAACTGCATGCATGAGAGTTTTACTTACTTTAAATTCCATCCGGCCATAATACACTTTACCATGGAGTCAGTATTTAATGTGAAAATATATAGTTCCAAACCTAACCATATTGACGACTATAGTTTCGGTGTTGTGCAAACTGCTATCACGTTGAAGATACGAAGAAGAACAGGTGAGTCATTTTACTTTATCATTTATTTATAACATTTAGGTATTTTAGTCTTCTTCATAGGTTTTCATTATCTATGGTCACTTAAAATTATAGGGGCATAACTCTTCGGCTTATGCTGTGGTTTAAGTGATAATAACATATCCAACTATATATTGTTTTCAGATGTGGCAGTTTTCGTTCCTTTTTGAAAATATTTATTTCTTTTTTAATTAATTGTTTTCTTCAATTAATGCCATTTAAGGACAAATGAATGTATACGGATCGGAACTTGAAATGAATACCTTGCGAACATGTACTACATCCTTCTCTGACGAAAATCCTGCAGGGAGTATTGTTTCTTGCCAATCGGAAGTTCCAACGCCCTCGGTTCAAAATGGAGAAAGGTAACTTGTTATTTTGTGTTTGATATTTAATTTTTAAAGTAAACATTCTGCTTGATTTGTTAGAGGAAGCAACTAATCGTATTGTTTCATTATCGTACAATGCTAATGTTATGACAGCAATATTCAAATTATATACCATCGTACAAACTCTCTCAAATCTAAAACGTCAGTACAGCGTTGTATAGAACTGCAAAAATGTGATTAAAATCTTAGGAATATTGTCCTCATCTTAGATCCACACGAGCTCTTCATTAATGTTAGTGCTTCATTTATTATACGTGATCTACATGTATGAATCATTTGTCTGCAATATAACTTAAGACTTGTAGTATTTATAGTTTATTTTGTTAATATATCCATCAATTTTAAAACTGATGTTTGTGATTATTTCGTTGCTTGTCTGCTTTACGTTTTTATTTGTGTGCGATTGTTTCATATTTCCTTTTAGACTGTGCTTGGAGTTTACATCGTTTGGTGGAGGATTTCTCATAACAAAGAATTTTCAAAATATATTATCAGCAAAGCAAATATATCAAAGAACACGGTCAGCTAAAGAAGTTTGTTTCCGATATGACGATGCACCTCCTATTCATTGCAGTAACAATTATTCGTGTCGAGATGAACCCCTGAGTGTGTTTAGAAGGATTACGACAGAACCATCTGTAGACATTTACTTCTCAGGTTGGAAAGACCTATCTCCAACTGTATCTGAGCCAGACCAGGCATCTGGAATAGAAAAATATGTGGTGTCATTACTTGGAGTACAAGAACTGGATAATCAGACCTTAGTGATGAAAGGTACATTAAATTCCACCACGATGCCAGCTCAGGCAACACGATGTATATTAAATCTCCCGCTTGAACCAGCCTTGTATGCGTTACTACTAGAAGTGCATGATGTTGCTGGAAACGTGAAGGGAGCAAGAAGATTCGTACTTTTTGATAATTCATCATCCGTTCAAATCAATCATGGACGCAGACTCAGAGTGACATCGGCGTCAGACAAGACTAACTATACTTGGCAAGTTAACCACGGCAGTATCTGCATAGAGTGGAAAGGGCGATATTATAATTCTTACCATCGAACTAACAATCTACTGAAGAAAATTAAAAACGATGCAAGAGTATCTCCCGAGTACGACCAATTAAATGGTCCTTTATCAATAAACGGAACATCAAATGTTGACGGTATTATTGAATTTCAGTACCAATGGGAAAACAATGGGACAGTTCAACCTCTAACACTTAAGAAAGTGAAAAACGTTAAAGACCAATCATTTTGTGAGAGTTTAAAGCTTTCTGATGGAGAGACATACACGTTCATGATAAAGCCAATTGACATAAACAACAGAAGTATAACTGAGAATATTACTGTACATATAGATTCAAGTAGACCAGAAATTGATAATATTTGGTTGGCCAAGGATGGCTATAAACAGCTTTATGTACACCATTCTTCTGATCTTTCCCAAATGGTGTTGGAATTTGAGGCCATGGATATACACAGTGGTTTATCATCCATAGAATGGAAATTAGGAACACATTCGGGATCAGATGACATTGGATCTGGATCAATCAGTGTAAAAAGATCCCCGAATGAAGTAAGCTTTGCAACTGTATATCTTTACTTGCATATGTACTTACGTGTCATTGTATGTATGTATGTATGTATGTATGTATGTATGTATGTATGTATGTATGTATGTATGTATGTATGTATGTATGTATGTATGTAATGTGTGTGTGTCTGTGTGTGTGTGTGTGTGTATTGTTGTAGGGTTTAACACCATTTTTCAGCACACGATTGGCTAGTATTAATGGTGAAGGAAGAAGCTGGGAAAACCCCCGGAAAGATCCACCGACCCACGAGAAGCTACAGGCAAGCATTCTCACATTCCCACATTGGCATAATCTGAGACTCGAACCCACGCAGACAGAGGTGAGATGGCAGTGATCCATAACGGATAGCGCTTTAGACCACTCGACCACTCGAGGCCCCTATGTATGTATGGATGAATGGATGGATGGATGGATGCATGTGTTTATGTGTACCATGGCATATTGTGATCAAACTCGCAATATTCTTTAAGATCATATTGTATCCTATGTATTATGTCCGTTTATCTGAGTGTTTTTGTCTTTAAAAAGATTAATATATGAGTGGCAGTAGAAAACCTTTAAGAAGACTCTTAATCATTTATATTGTTTTGGCTAGTGCTTTATTCGATCTAATCAGTTTGCCTTTCATATTTGTTTTCAACCAGGTTGTTTCGGAATGATCACGTTGAAAACAGTGTTATTTAACTATCTAGTTTAGTAAAGATATATCTTAACAAAAAAAACATTTAAAAACCTTCATTTTCTTTTTCATTTCAGACATCATGCCCCACACAATACTGCTACTGTCCTATGATTGGAGTATGTGAAAACTACATGTACACATTGACATTGAACAAACTGGTGGCTAATGGAACTCATGAAGGCCAACATAACAGAAACTATTTCTTTACTATCATTGTAACCAACAATGCTCAACTTCTATCCGTAGAGCGAGTCGATATTCTTGCCGATGAATCACCGCCGTTGGCTGGTACAATACAAGAAGGCTCTGGTAATAGCCCCGATATAGATTTCACCAGCGACGATGTTGTCGTCGTGCATTGGGACGGGTTTATAGATCATGAAAGCGGTGTGAAACTTTATCGAGTCGCCGTGGCCAGCAGATGCTTGCAACAGGGAGAATTATACGAGAAGAAACTATCTGACAATGCTACTTTGGCTAGTATTCAAGAGGCTTTTGATAACGATGCATTGTTTAATGTCACCAGTCCAGGGATATATTTCTCTTCTATTGTTGCCTACAATAACGCCATGGAACCTTCCATAGTTGTTTGCAGCGATGGATTCACAAAGGACATTTCACACCCTGACTTAACAGACGTATTTGTCAAAAATGCCAAAGCAATGGAACTTATTGCATGTGATAAAGAAAATGTTTACCTAATTCGAGAAGATATGGTAAAAGTGCCACTCATGAGAACAAACGTTTGCGAAGAGCGTTGCCACGTGTTGAATCCATTTCCGTATTTACAAGCATTGCCAGTAGAAAACAGCACTTCCGTAGATACCAATATTGCAGATGATTTCTGTCGACGTTTACCTGGATTCAGTGACGAATGGTACATCTATTTACCATCAGATAGCATTCACATGGAGTGTAACCCAGTGGACAAAGAGAGTCAGATTAGGTTTGTAGAAATAGGCTTTTCTTCGGACTCGTCAAAAATTGCTGTTCCAGACATTGAAGATTTCACAGAAATGCATATTCACTCAAAATATGTCAACAACCACGCAGGAATTGACACAGGTCTCCCTTTCTATATAATTTTGAAAGTTGGTAATAAGGCAAACTTGGAAACAGTTGTTACTTATGGTCCAATAGTTATTGACGAAACTCCCCCTGTCTATAAAGGAGATCTACAGTTACATCTAGACCAAGACAATGTTTATTGCTGGTGGAAGAATGGAACGTTTTACGACTCAGAGCAGCGACATCCAGTAAATGCTGTGCTCTATAAAATCGGTAAGCGTAATATGTCAATTTACTATAGGCTGTATATGGGTAAATTCGTTGATTTTATCCACAAAACATTTTAAGCATTCCTGTCCGTCAACTATAATGTTTTTGTTTATTTATTTCTGGTAAAGAGACAAAATGTATGGTATCGTATATGTATTAGTGGCTTGATTTATAGTTAAATTGTGACAAATAGAGCCATTCCTTTTTATGTTGAACATATTAGAGGTGAAACATGTTTCATTCAGTTTCACTTTTAGGATTTACAACTTTTAAATGTATGTGGATGGTTCATCATGTTTGTTTAATTTATTTCACCTCAGTCTAGATGTCTTTAAATTTCGAATGTTGTATATATATATATATATATATATATATATATATATATATATATATATATATATATATATATATATATATATATATATATATATATATATCATACGTTAATTTCATTGTATGTTTTCAGGGTCTGGGGATAAATTTTACACTCCGATTTTGCAGAATGACGCGGTGAAACATTGTTTAATTCCAGAAGCTTCTTTCTGTGTCCAATATTCTATCAAGCGTCTTCAAATTTACAATGCTGAAAAAGACTTAGATTTTTATTTTGAACTCTACGTGTACAACATGGCTGGACATTTTACTACTGTAAGATCAGAAGTCTTCAACGTTCCTTCGATGTATCCGCCAGGCAAAGGGATCGTTGTAGATACAATTTCCTTAAACGAACAAAATGTTCAGGATATAGATTTTGTGAGGCACGGGTTTAATGTCTGTGCCATCTGGACAGGTTTTCATCATCGTAATACTATGCAATTTGAGGCAGGTATCGGTGAACTTCCAAATACGGATAACAAGATATCATTCGCATTAGTTAATGACACTTCTTCCGGAACATGTTTTCAAACAAACAGTTTGGAGAAATTTAAAAAGTACTACATAACCATAAGAGTCAATTCTACTGCATGGAGTACCGTATCCAGTTCCGATGGATTTGTTGTAGTGAATGAAACTTTTGTTCTTAATACTCTTAAGATCAGTATTGGTGACACATGTATTGACAAAGAAAATGCTACAGTATCTTGTCATACCTCACCTCAAAACTGCACGGCTATTTGCCAAATCATATGTAACCAACATTTTAAAGAAAAGGAAGTGTATTCGATCTTATTCATCAACACCAGTATGAATGATTTGAGAATAAAATCATCTGACTTGTTATGGATCTCGTCAAATATATCTGAGGTCATGTCGTTTATAAGCCTCTCAGAATCACCTGAGATGTACATAAAAGGCGGTAAGAACAAAATTGCACCTTTGGAACTTAAGTTTGCTCCATGCCTACCAAACAAACGATTCCTGCAGTCAACAGACGCAATCAACATCCATTGGTCAACTGAACCTGAGTATGATGGTTTTATTACGCACTATGTTTTATATCTTTACCACATTTATCATGATACCGAACTGCATTCATTTCCCTCTGACGAACAAATTGCCTCAGCAATAACAAAAGGAAAGACTCACCAGTATCAGTTTATCAAAATGCAGCTACTGGATAATATGAAATACAGAATCGGCTTAAAGGCATGTTTCGAAGATGTTTGTCTGCCGGAAGTATTCACTTCAGAAACATTAGTTCATGGTAAACCGCCTATGACTGGACTGGATCATGCAGAGATCATTACAACTAATATATCGTGCTTGAAAATTATCCTAGCTTGGCAACATTTTGAATGTATTGGATTTGATGGTGGGCAAGATAAATGTAGTAATGCTGCTTATCAATGGACATTAGCCCTCTCCAGCAAAGCATCTTCAGCTATCATTCCATGGCAAAAACAAGATTCTATAAAATGTAAAGCGGACAATTTGACGGTACGTATTGGTCAGATATATGATGTTATTATTTATGTTTTCACTCAAATTGAAATACTAAACAAATATGAAATAATTAAAAATGTATTCACTAGTAAAACACGAATACTCAGGATTATATGTTTATATGTATATTATGTTAGTCGCATACCTAACGATACATGACTGTATAATGATATTATTTTATGATAATTGGCAACATTTGACGGAATTTATAATTATTGCAGGTAGAGGAATGTGTTAAAATCCCGGTATACCCTCACCGACCATTGTTTGCTTGTGTTAGAGGACTTTGCATATCTGGCGTTGAAAGCACTGTCTGCGCACAAGTAGAGACGTCGTCATCAAATCTGTACTCAGAGGTCGTGGTTTATGACTTGAATGCCAAAAGTGCAGACCTCGAGGCGGTAAAATCTTTGCTTCATTCCAAATACCTTGGAGACAAGTTAGTTGATATTCATAGCCTCGAAATCGATTTCTGCAGACAACGTGATCGGCTAGCTGGTGTAATCGTCTCTGCTGGAGAACGGGCTGTGACGTGGTTCCTAATGATGCAAAAGAGAAGAATTCCAGCTGGTGAATGCGAAGATGAAAAATTGTGTGTGATGTCGATGACAACATTCTCGGGATATGTAGAGTTTTTTGGAGCACAATTACTAGAAGACAACGTGTACTACGTATGTGCAGTTTCCAACAAGACTGTCATAAATAGAGAAATGTTTGATGACACCCTAGAGGAAATTAATCTTTGTAGCAATGGTGTATATGTTGATGAAACTCCACCAAGCATTGGAAACGTTTACATAGAAAATCAAAGGAATGGTTTTTTAGACTGGAACAAAACTATTGAGATTTCATGGTCTGGATTTTTGGATATTTCTGCATTTGAAATGTATGGAACAGCCGTCAAATATTACAGCTATGCAATAGGTAGATTTATTTACATACTTTTAATATACTGATAGGTAGGTAAATGTTACCCACGGTATTCAAATTCTTTAATACGATATTTTTCAATAAGATGTACGATTACTACTACTGCTGCTACTACTACAACCAGTAATAAGAATAATATCAGGTTCAACGTAAATGCAGATATTACGTGTGTTTAAGATATTGTTTAAAGTTTATTGTGTTCTCCACTTTAATCTCTGTCTGCTGTCGATAAAATCCCAGAGAGAGAGAGAGAGAGAGAGAGAGAGACAGACAGACAGACAGAGAGAGACAGAGACAGAGAGAGACCCTTATAAACTGACTCATTGTTTTTCGAACGTTAAATTAAAGAATTTATGGCCTTAGTGTATTTGGAAAACTATATTCCCCTTTTTCATGATGAGTAATGAATTTTCGATGCAAGCCAAGCACGCCTAGTCGGTTATGCATAAATTGCCCTTCGTAACCGTCATCAACCGTGCATATACGTTGGCCATCATCATACATGGGATACAGAAATAGACGAACAAGCAGCAGAAGAAGAAGATGATGATGATAAAGAAGAAGAATAAGAAGAAGAAGAAGAAGAAGAAGAGAGAGAGAGTGAGAGAGAGAGAGTTTTGTTTGTTTGTTTATTTATTTCATTAGGATTTTTAACGTAGCTTTAACAATTTTTCAGTCATATCGCTACGATGTCTGCATTGAGGCAGTTTATAGTGATGCCTAACACTGGGTCATCATGTCGCAGACATGTAGCCTGATATCCTACTTATTCACATTTATCCTGACACCAGTCCGACCAGTCCTAACACAAACCTCCTAATCCTGAGCGTCAAGCGAGGCAGATGTTAGTACCATTTTTGTAAATCTTTGGTATGACGATGCCGGGGATCTAACCCACGACCTCCCGCTTCCGCGGCGGACGCTCTTACCACTAGGCCACCGGAGCGGTGAGAGAGAGAGAGAGAGAGAGAGAGAGAGAGAGAGAGAGAGAGAGGCAGCGAAATTAAATCTGAAACTGGAAATTGAGTATGATAAACTTAAAACATGTTTAAAAGGATACTTATGTATTATTCGTTTTGAAAAAGAAAATATTATATTTTACTGGTGGAGAACGTCTTCAAAATCGATCTGTACCAAAGAATAATTTTCTGTTCATTTTCTTCATCTTTTTCGTTTCTTAAATAGGCATAACTCCTGGTGGACAGGAAATTGTCCCTTATACAAATGTTGGATATTCAACTTCTATAACACACGAGTGCACCAATCTAACTAATGGCGTATCATATTTTGCATCGGTGAAAGGTATGGGCACAATCGTCTTCATATTAATAATTACAGTAAGTTTATTAGTAATTTACATAGCTAAAGAATATATTTTCTTTGGACGATACACAAATGATAAATAAGGACATATTATCTTTCTCAAACTGTTAATATTTATCACAATTCATTATCATAAATAAGCATCAATAACTATCTCGATTAGGCTATATTGTTTTAATCTTACAAGGTACATTTAATATTGCCTTTTAATCTTTCTTCTCACAACCATTTTACTTACATATGGTGTATATTTAACTGAACAGAATTGTAAAATAATGTAATCGGTTCGTTATACCATTTCAACAACTTTAATATATCTATATTCCATTTGCTATATACTAGAAACTAAATAGACAAGACGTTTCCAATTGCAAGTAAATAATATCCTACATAAGTTTCGACTTAATAAGTCATGGAATAGTCTGAATACCCATGATTCGAATACATTGAATCAGGTTCATCTTTAATTGTCAAATACAACGTTTATCCTATTTATCTTATCTCAAGCATCTGACTATGTTGGCCTCCACTCAGTCGCTGTTTCATCCGGAGTTACGCTCGACCTTACACCTCCAAGTAAGGGAATAGTTTCCGTTGGCAGCGTTCGAAACCACAAATATATCGTGTCATCAAAAGCGGTTAGCATTTATTGGGAGGGATTTGCTGACCAAGAGAGCGGGCTTCTGGATATTCTTGTTGGCATAGGTTCTAAGCCAGGACGAGATGATGTAGTATCATTCAGATCAACCCCTGACCAGGATATGTGGATCGTGAATGATGCGGATATTAGAGATGGAGAACCTAATTATGCAACAGTGATAATAAGTATCTTAACTGAGTCTAAATTTGATCAGAAATTATTATTTTGTATTATTTACCCACTTTTAATCACCAGTGAGAAACTTGAATGTATAAAGCTTGATTTCCAATGTGATCTGTGAGCGTATGGCTTAGGTTTTGAAACATATGCTGCTTTTGGAGGATTTTTTTACATGGTGGCCAGTATTTAAAAGAACTTAAGAAAACCTCGGAAAGTACCACGACCCACGAGAAGCTATTGTCAAGCTTTCACACATACCAATATTGACCGAACCCGAGACACGAACCCACACAGGCAGAGGTGAGATGTGAGCGCTTTAGACCACTCGGCCACATTTGTTAGAAACAAAACTCTTGATTGTATATAGCTACCAAATTGTTAAACTAGTGATTATAACTCGCATCCCAATGAAACCATGTCTGAAACGATCCGGAACGAAAGCACTGCAAACTGAAATCGATAGACAACCAAACATTTTTGGGAGCAACGTATATTTTATTATATAAAAAAATAGACTGCAACTTTGCAGATACACAAATTCAACTTTGAATTAAGAAATAAACAAAAGCTAAAGCCAAAATAATACAAGTAAATTCACAATCACAAAATCTGATGTTTACGGTCTGAAGTCTGTTGGACCCGTCTATCAGGTTACTGTAATATAACCACCCCCGCAATGTTCACTGTATCAGCCCGCGCATGAAGCATGTCAACGAAAATAAGAAGTTTGCATGTATCTGGAACATGCCTACTCTTTAATAGATTACTTTTTTCCATCCGATAAATGTATATAACTCTAGCTGTGTCAAAGAGCTTACCATCCTATCCACCTACTTTTCTGGCTATTTACTTACATGCTGGCTATCTACCTAACTACTCTCTTAGTTATTATTAGGGAACAACGGGTGGTCAAAAGGGGTCTAGGAAATTACCCCCTGTCAATTATCCCCCTGCCATTACCCCCATATCAATTACTCCCTTTGTATATTACCCCCCCCCCCATTTATTACCCACCCACCCACCCCGCCTATCTATTACTATATAACATAAAATTTTTATACCCTAAGAACAAATAATAAATTAAAATAAATGTCAAATTGCCAATTTTTGTTTTAGTAAAGCCTTGAAAACATATACTTGTCATGGAATGTTCAATATTAAAATCATCATATCATAATGTTATAATACCATAAAATATATTTATATCATTACAACTGAATGTTATGTGCCATTCAAAGTGCTTTCTATTAGTAAAGTCAATAAAAATAGTATAGATTGAGCACAGATTATCAGATTGTGTTTCGTCGCTGGTCGTCGTCATCACTGTATTTGATTTAGTTTGATTTTGTATCCGTATTTCTAATTGATGCTAATGGCAGAGGGGTAATATATGGGGGTAATTGATAGGGGGTAATGGCAGGGGGGTAGTTGCAGGGGCTAACCAACAGGAGGAGGATGTCCTGCTTCCGGTCTAAAGCGCTCGCAATTAGCAATCGGTGATATTTCAGCTGAATCCGCGTTGGTTCTAATCTCGGGTTCGGCCATTGTGGGTGCATGAGAAAGTATGCTAGTAGCTTACTCCGTGTCATTGGCTTTTTCTGGGAGCTTTCCCGGGTTCTTCCTCCACCTGTTTAGCCTAATGTGTGCTTAACATGACGTTAAACCCTAAATCAGCAAAAAGCAACTAGTTATGGTCGTGAAAATTCTAACAATTAACAACATCGATTTATCTGGAAAACCTATTATTACTATTTGCTTTTAATTATTGTGTCACCAGCTTTGGTGGAGCCATTAATAATAAAAACGATAAATAACCTGAGAAAATTGTTGATCTATTATTATTATTATTATTATTATTATTATTATTATTATTATAGGCTCAGAATAGGGCTGGTCTCGTAAGGGAGTCTGTCTCCGATGCATTTGTGGTTGATTCTTCTCCACCAGAAGGTGGCATTGTCCGGGACGGTAACGTAGATCAGCCAGTAAGAGTTCACTGCTCAAACTATATGACTTTACCGACCTATTTTCTTCCTTTATTATAACTGATTTTAATTTAAACAGTTTAAAATAATTTTCACCATAATCGCAAATAATCTGAATACATACTGAAATGTTTTATATGTAAATGTTTACCTTCGTATATATCCATTTGTTAGTATGTATGTATAATGTATGTATGTATGTATGTATGTATGTATGTATGTATGTATGTATGTATGTATGTATGTATGTATGTATGTATGTATGTATGTGTCACGTTGTAAGGAACAATAACCATATTGCAACATGTATATGCAAGACCCTGAGGCTAATAATTCTGTCTCATAATTGTTACGAATGTCAGATTTGCGAACAATGAGGTGTCAAAACCAGTTGTGTAACATGGCCATATGACCTCGTGACTGGAGCCACTTTTGGCAGAGCGCGATTCACAGGTAGGTAACATGAATATCGTGTTGGGATCAAAAGAACATCAAGTGGGGATCGTAAATCACCCTTGACAGACTGCGGTGATGGGGCAATATCTGCTAATTATGTAGACCATGGGTGAGTTGACATCCACTCGGAGTGAGCAAGGTGTGGTCACCCCTGGAATCGCAAGCTTAAATCTAGTATCTTGGGAACTAAACGTCCGTAGTCGCTAAATCATCTGGCGGAAATTATAAGAGAAATAAACTACTCCTACGTCATTCGAAGATTTGTGGGAAACATTGTTATTCTGGGAATTACAACGGAGCTTCGGACAGGTCAGTGACTTATTTGCTCGATTGTTGTAATATATTACGGCCAAGTAATTGTACTTTAATTATGTTCAGTATGTATTCTGCATTACTAGAATCGTTAGTTATTAGTAGAATTAGCATTTGTAGGGTTTGAAGCATTTGTAGTGTTTGATCTACATGCATAATATGAGATATGAGCAATGTGAATGTCAAGAATTAATACTGCAATTCGCTAATTGGTTAATTCGTAGTAACCTAGTGCATTTATTCATGTGATATTCAAGGTTTGCAAATGTTGAAGTAAATTATAACTGTGGATAATGGTTGCAGTGTGCAACATTAGTTAATATGGATATTTGACTATTTGTGTATACTTTGTAAGATTATCATGTGTAAGGATATATCAGAGCATGGATGTGGATATACGTGTAAACTTTGTAGAAATGTAACATACAGAAAGACGCCTGATTATGTGATATTGCTCTGTATAATAAGATTGAGAAACTATATATACCGATGTGATGAAATATATTGATGGGTATTTTGATGTGCATGAATGTGTGACCAAAGAAGGTAATGGCTTATCTGATGATAGATTGTTGTTTAGCGTGTTATATAGCTAGATGAATATGCTAATGTCCGTTTGTGTTCGTATTGGAAGCTTTTAGGAACCAGAGATGCTGTAGAAGACAGAGGAAATACCCTAGTGCATTTGGTCTCGAGTCGCTGGGAGACGATACAAGTAGAGCACAGAGGCAGAAGTTGATGGACTGGAGGGGAACTGGAGTAATAGTCCACAGACTGCATAATACAGATGAGTAGGAACACAGTACAGGATGAAAATATATCACACTAAGTCAGATGACGAAATAGGCCGTCACTTGGCAAATTGAAATACGAGTGATATGGTTTTAAATATTGAATTTGATTTGAGAAATGAATATCTATTATTGAATGGTATTCAGTTGTTTTGTTTTCTTTAATTTCACATTCTCTGTATTCAGTAACTTAACTGCCGGCATCGCTGACATGGGGCTCGGAGCTTTGCATCTCTCTATCCCTACTTCAATTTCTAACAAAAACAAGCCATGATGGGTCTACTGTAATAATTAAATGTAATACTGGGAGAACCCCACCCCAACTTAATTAACGGGAACCTTTACAGTATGTATCTATGTATGTGTGTGTGTGTGTGTGCGTGCGTGCACTTCTGCCTGCCTGTCTGCGTGCCTGCGTGTATGCGTGGATGTCTGTATGTATGTATGTATGTATGTATGTATGTATGTATGTATGTATGTATGTCTTACCTTACGTTTTCTTTTTTTCATTCCTTCAGATGGATTTAAACTATGATACAAACACAAACCAGATTAGCTGCCACTGGTCTGACTTTCAGGATCCTCATTCAGGAATAGCTTACTACAAAGTTGGTTTGGGAACACAGAGAGGATCTATTAACATCGCGCCACTTGTTGATGTTAGTCTTCGGAAGGGTGAGACTCTAAATGACATTATTTACTTTAATGATATTTCATTTTAATTGTACTGTTCATTTTTTGTACATCATTCTTTGTCTACATGTTAGTAGTTACAGAAAGGTTATTCTTTCATGAATCTGTCATAGTTTCTCTGCGATGCATTTAAAATTTAATTTCTTAACATGGACGTAAAACTAGTTATATTCTACTAAATCCAGTGAGAGTGAACCACCTAAAGTCATTAAGTACACTGTAATTAATAGACTTCATATACAACATATGCTACACATGTTCTGCGAATGAGCGTAGTCCCTCAAAAACTATTTTAATCGTAACAGTCGTATTCAATTTCAAAACGTTTCAAGTATTAGGAAATTGCACCGGTAATGCGCATGGCAAAACATTGTAATATTCGCCATAGAGTGGGTTCCTAATAGCCAAATATGCATGGAACATAAATGAAAATAACAAACAGATCTTGTAAAGAACACAATTTTTAACAATCATTATTCCAAACGAATCTGGAAAATAGTTATCGATATATAATAAGTTGCACATGCTTTGGACTTCATGTTTGCTCTAATGTGCATAAATTCAATCAGAACGGAGCCTGTTCGTGCAATTTCGTCCTCTACAGTTTGTTTCTTAATACCTAAATATTGATTGAATCCGATATTGAATCAGATATTTGGACTATGACTTTATTCTACTTTTAAGTTATAATTTGTAAATTATTTCATTTAAATGTTAGGTATTTATTGACGATAAAGGTAAACAGTTTCATATATCTTAATCCAGTCTTACCAAATTCGCCACGCTTTATTATTTTAGAACACACATGGAAGGGCATTTTTACACCCGGAGTCAAATATTTTGTTACCGTAGAAGGTTGCAACGGAGCTGGCTTATGCACCAGACGTTATTCAAATGGCATTATCTTGGATAACTCTCCTCCAGTATCAGGTCTTGTGCACGTTGGAATGAGCGACAAACACGAAACATTTCACAGTCATCGGTACGTAACAAAGATTCTCTCGCCAAAAACATTTTAAGAGTTAAAAATAAACCTTTATTTTATGCACAATATGTCATGTTTCCTTCATATAATTGAGATTTATTTGAGCCAAGCATTCAATGATCTGAATATAAATACCACCACTACCACCACACTGTTGGTACTCGCCGTTTGCTTCTATCTTTTCAACTAGCACAATAATAATACAGAATTACATCACTAAAAACTATAACGACAATGCTTTTTGCATATATACCACGACTACACTGATTCTACTAATTAGCTGTATATTAGAGGAATCATTTTAATGGCATTTCCTTGACGTACGTTTATAATGCATTATATAAACAAACTGATAAATATATACGGGTTATATTTGCTTTCCTTTTTCAGACACAGCTTAACCGCAAAGTGGATCGGTTTTCACGACCCCCAGTCAGATATACATTACTTTGAGTACTGTTTGACAACCAATATAAGTGAAGAAAACACGTGCGACCTTATACCTTGGACAAATTGTCTTTTGGCGAATGAAATCTTTCGCTCGGGCCTCAATATTCCAGAGAAAAAGTTGGTTTTTGTTAGGGTTCGTTCAGTCAATAACGCTGGATTAGTTGCAACGGGAATTTCTACTCCATTCCAAATTGATACCACACCGCCTGTACTAATGGAGAGACCAAAGTTTGTTCTTAGTGGCATGCAGGTGTCACATCGAGAAGGAACGCAATGGGAAAACTCGCTTCTTCGACTTCAGTGGAAATTTTCTGATAACGAAAGCAGAATCACAAGGCACATAATAAAACTTGTTACCCATCATGATGGTCGAGTCGAGCAGGAAAGAATAGAAATTACAAATGAGGAGAGATTGACCATTCAGTTAAAAGAAGACTCCCGTCTTCGAAGTGGGGACAGATATATTGCCTTTGTAACCGCATGTAACGGAGCTGGCCTGTGCACAAATTCCTCAACGGAATCTCTTCTGATTGATTCCAGTCCACCCCACCTAGGAGGTTTCAAGCCACCGATGTCGTGGGAAAATACACCTAACGGAACTCGCATCAATCTTACTTGGTATGGGTTTAAGGATATTGAATCTTCTATTGACACATACTTCTTGCAAATAAGTCGAACTTACAGTGGAAATGAGTTATCCAACGGTGTTATAACTGTGGCGGCAGAATACTCTGACATTCAAAATATTAGCGTGTTGATTAACAGCACGATACATACAGGAAATGATGTAATACTGTCAATATGGGCCATGAATGGTGTTGGATTGCGCAGTCCTATCGGGAGGGTGACAGTAACAGCTTTAAGCACTGACAGTTACGGCTCCACCGGTATACTTAAGTTGCAAAAACATTCGTGTGTGTCACATTATTGCAATAATGACTGCACATGTGCCGCAATCGGTAAATACTGTCAAATTACAGTTAACGACACAACATGCTTAAATGAAAACATCAGCAGTTCTGGCAATGCTAGTCCACACATTATAGTCCTCGGAGGAATGCAACAAGGACACCAGAACCTGTCGGCTTCATCGACTTGTTTATCATGTCATTGGGTAGTCCTACAAAACGGATCATTGGATATACTTAGGTACGAATGGAGTCTAGGTCTTCGGGCTGGTAATCCTGGTGATGGTATTTTTGAGGGAGCTTTTGAACGACGTTGGGAAGATATCGGAAAGGAAACACAAGTGACTTATTGTTTGCCTTACCCGCGAAAATTTATCAATGATGAAGAATATGTGTTTTATGTTAAAGCCTGGTTTTCAAAAACACTGTCTGGTATCTTCCGATCTCCACCAATTAAAATTGACACTAGTGCTCCAACTGTTCTTCGTGGCAAATGCATAGTAGAATCTTTGGACAACTGCAAAACAGATGCAGAATTCATAACAAATCTGACATACGTTTCCATTTGCTGGGAAAATATTTTCCAGGACTCACAAAGCGGTATTCTCAGATATGAACTGATGGCAGGGACGTCACCTTACGGTAAATGTCGAACAGACGTTTTTACTTCAAAAATATATGTACATTTATTTTATATATTATATTGGTCTTGGAGCATGCGATATTCCATGCAACTGATATTATTTGGTTGAAACCGATTTTAAGTAACCGCAGAATCTCACTAACTTGATTGAATGAATAATCCAGAACTCTGCATAATATCAAAAACCGGGATTTGTTTACGTCCTCTAATGACCGATTATGGTCCACCTCTAAATATTTTCCTTTTACGATACTGTATCTGTAACATATCAAACTGAACCTAAAATATGAAACTGAACCTATAACGTATGAAACTGAACCTATAATGTATGAAACTGAACCTATAACGTGTGAAACTGAACCTACCTATAACGTATGAAACTGAACCAATAACGTATGTATGAAACTAAACCTATAACGTAAATGAACCTCAGAATCTGAAGCGAAAGCCCTTTTACAGGCATGCAAAGTCAAATGTCATGACCTTAACACTCATTTCATATTTTCATATTAATTGGCTAAAATCATGCATCTAAATTGTATCAGTATACAATTTAATGACACAAGAAATGTTTTTGAAAGTATTTTACCTTTCAGTAGTGAGCGGTATTTCAAATAGGTTACCATAAATACATGCACGATGTTGAATAATAGTTTTGTAAAGCAGTACATTTCTGACCTACAATAATGAATTAATTGTTTATAATTATTAATACTTTTTTCAAAATGCCATAATCTAAAACATACACACTGTTCCCGTATTACCCTGTAGCGCATCCACGCCTTCTTTTACAAGTCTGTAATACATGTATTAGATTGTTGCATTGACTATTTTTTATCTGAACCGTCTATAGGGAATAGTAAATCTGTATACGGTGCTAACCTGGAAGTTGGCAAATCCATTAGTTTTAGGTTTTTACTGAAAAATAAAATAATAAGGTCATCTACTACTCTTACCACTACTAATGTTTACGTGTTGCTAAAATTATAGCTTACACTAAATGTCACATTTTGTGTATAATACTTTTGATCAGATCAAAATTGAATCGTTCCGATAAGTCATCTTTCTTATCGGGGAGAAATGGGAGTGCCATTTTCATTGAACTAAAATTTGTTTGATCTATTAAAGATCGATATTTTTTTCACTCACTAATATATGAATACTTAAGTTGGTAAATTTATTTCCAGTAAACGATGGCCTATTGTATTCATGAAAAGGAAGTCTAACACTTAAGAATTCGTACATGGTCTAAATATATAATGTACACCACTGTATGAAGCCTCATTTGCTGTTGAATAGTATGCCTTATGACAAACATATTACAAATGTCATACAAAATTGAAATATTATTTAATTCATGACTTACAATAGGTAATTATGTTAGAATTATATCTTTATACAAGTTGAGTTATAAAAATACCATAGTCATGTTTCAATTTACGTGTTCATGATTAAGCAGTAGAATCTTTCCAGACTTTCCAGTTTCAGGAAAATAAAACCGACGGGACAACACTGTGACAGAAAATTAAAACAAAAACTTTTTAGGGTTATAAAACAACACTCATCTGATATAGGATATTAAACTTATTGGACCTTACGTGGGTAAAATCGTTTGGTTATGCCTACTGCCAACAATATTTGTAGAATGAGTCGAGTGATTCCTAATTTTAGCGATTCTTGGCAACCAAACATTCACAATAATACATCTGTTGTACATTTCATTTTATATGAGCACAACTACACGGTTGTATTCATCACGTAATTAGGCATAATACGTTTATCGAAGACAGCTGCAGTATCTTACAGAGAAATGACAATAAACGCATTCGGATGCTTCAGACACCACGTGGAAAAGCATTATCTGGCTGTATCTTATTTTAAAAATCCAAGAGTTCCTTATTAAAAGTACAGTAATGTTGATATGGGCTTAAATATTTATAATTTATTATATTTTATATTTTTGGTCAAACATAGTATATGCATACATTATATACGTCAACAGGCCCCTGGAATTTGGTTTTGAATTTGTTCAAATTATGCAACTGTTACAGACTTTTGACAACTTTTAAGGTTATTTTAGCTTTAACTTAGAACTGTAAATTCCAATTTGTTTTTTCAAAAAGCTCTATTTATGTCTCTTAAAATGCTATCAAACCACAAATTTATAAGTTGTAACATTTATAATAATGTTTGCTACCTTAACTATTTTCAGCATGTTTTTATGTTTTCTAATTTCATGGTGGTTTTGTTGTTGTTGTAGTTATATCACTATAAATGTTGTAAAGGACTTAGAGTTTCTAAAGATTATGCTCTATACAAAGTCCCCATTATTATCATTGTTAGTAGTAGTAGTAATAGTAGTAGTAGTAGTAGTAGTAGCATCATCATCATCATCATCATTATTATTATTATTATTATTATTATTATTATTATTATTATTATTATTATTATTATTATGCATACATACACATGATAAATACATACCCTTCTAGTACGTTCCTTTGCAGACTAGTTAACAAAAAATATTAAAATTATTATTATTCATTAACCTTTATGGTAGAAAAATTGCATAACATCATCCCTTGTACCATCAAAGATAAATTAGTTGAGCTTAACTTAGTACTTATATACAAAATATCCTAAACTTGTAGACATGTAGATTATACCATACCTCCATTTTTCTTTCTGCACACCATATTTTACCTTTTCATGTTTATATTTAAAGGTGATGATCTATATAACATTGCTGATGTAAATCTGTCGACAAAAGTTGACTTCTATGATATAAGTCTACTTCCTGGAGTCCGGTATTATTTCACAGTCAGGGCTACAAATAAAGTAGGACTGCAGACCTCTAAGACTTCTGACGGAATTATTTATGACAATGAGCAGCCATTCGATGGACAGTTATTTAATACGGATACATTTAGAAACGTTGAATATCAGCGTTCAACATCTGAACTTGGAATTTCCTGGAATGGCTTTGGAGACCATCATTCATTTATCAAAAAGTACATTGTAAATATTAATGATTTGACACTGGACGAAACCATATTGTCTCACATTGATGTGGGAATTCAAAATGCAATACATTTAAAGAACCTGAATCTAATCCATGGACACCGATACTCTGCCACTGTACATGCCATTGATGCAGCCGGACACTCTTCAAATTATGTCAGTTCACCAAATTTCACTGTGGACTCTTCAAAACCAGAAGGATTTCACTGCAACACTTTCGTTAGCGTCGGTAATGCTACTATTTTTAAAAGTAACAATTCCATGAATTTTACACGGGACACATTTTACCACTTAAAAGTAGGCAGTGCAGTATATCCAAAATTTGGCAGACTGACGGTATCGATCGGTCGCCATGAAATGTTCCTACACTTAATGAAACATCACAATGGTTATTTTGAGACTGAACTAAACTTTATGTCGCCATACAGTGGGGAAACTCCCATAACACTATACACAGAAGATGAAAACGTTACTATAGCGTTGCAAATACAGTTATCTAAATGTTCCAATATGACACTTGCCCCTACCTTTTCACCTTTGGATCTAAAACAGATTGGTCCCGATCTGATTTCTGTCTGTCTAAAAGTTTGGGATCCAGAAAGTGGAGTGAAGTCTGTTCTGGTAGGAGCAGGCACAACTAAAAATGGGTTTCAGATACAACCACTATCTCCAATGCCGACGGAAAATCACATCATCCTACCTGTCGACGTTCGCCACGCAAGCCCTGTATACATCACTGCTATGACGTGGAACCATGCCGGCACCCTATCCATCTTTACAAGTGATCCTATCATTATAGATCACACGGCACCAATGATATATAATGTGACTCCATCAGTCAAGGCAAAAACGGGAAATTCATCAGATGGTGTGGATATTTTAGTGACCTGGTCGACCAAAGATAGTGAATCAGCGGTAAAATTGTGTTACTGTGGATTAGGTATGTACAAATACACATAAATTGTGTGGCACTGTCGATATAAATGAACACAAACATAAAACTTCATAATAGCAGTTTAAGGTCTCTTAGAGGTGCTGATGTTCCATAGATCAAATTTGTGGAGGGGCATATACGTTAAGAGAGCTGATGACAAATATAGCCTTTTAAATGTGAACAAAAAAGTTGGTAGTATGTGTTGTGCTGTGTTTATATGTATTATATATACATATACCTTTATGCATATCAAACGCAATGCTTTTCCTAAACCTTAGACTTATTTCCTCAGTTTGCAATCATTATATATCGGTTTTCTAGATTGTAATTGTCGAAGTTGAACAAAATTAAGCAATTCATTAATATTCTCTTAAATACACTTGGACCAAAATATATCTACTGATTATCCAATGTCAGTAAGCTATCTTTTCTCTACGTTTTTTAAATTTATTTTGTGTAATATAGTGACTAACTGATTTTATTTTTATTTTTCTTTCATAGGAGAGGATATGGGGTCTGTTTCCTTTGTACCCTTAACGTTATCGTCATCAACAGAAAGTTGCAGGTTCTCTAATGTATCAGTTGCCCACGGTACAACTCTGTATCCGCATATTACATGTGTCAATAATGTTGAATTGTCATCGTCAATATGTGGAAAGGGTTTTGTGGTGTCATATCTTCGTCCATCCCTTGAGGATGCGAAAGCGATCTTTATGCCGCAGAACAGCATACAGATGTCGTCTGCAGTTTCAGGATTTCAATCAAATTTGACATTACTTGTTGCCCAGTGGCAGGGGTTCAGCGACATTAGTGGCATTCATTCTTACCAGTGTAAACTTCTGAAAGATGGCCAAACTATATATGAAAACATAACCACAGGAAAACATACTGCATGGAAGAGCAACAACTTACAATTAAAAGATGATTCTACATATCAGCTTCAGATAATTGCTGTAAATGCCGGAACTATGCGCAGCGAACCTATTACCTGTAAAATTAGCACATATAGTAAAAGCCCAATTTTGACAGGTATGCATTTTTAAAGTCAGCATCAAATGACCGTTTAATAATTTTTAGTTGCACAACTTGATAAAGATGAGACATTTTTTATTTTAATTAACACCTTTCACGTTAACTGTTTCATTTTTAAATTGTTCGGTCAGTAACAAGTAGTAATTCATACCTAATTACTAAAATAATCAATTTATTTATGTTCAACAAGGCTAAGAGAAGCCATAATGATGCATTGATTCTATTATGCCTTCTCTATTTCATTATTCTTAAGGCATCATGATATGTAAAATATTTGCAATTTTTGAGACTCAGTTTGTAGATCAGTTAAGTTCATCACAAGTAGAGACAGGGTATATTCGAAATAGGGTATATTTACTAATGGTACCCTATTTTTATGGTAAATATCAGACAGAGCTCCCACAAATACAGACAGGTTCAACAAAATAATACATGTTGCGTATTGTGCCCATATACCATCGCTTATTCTCTTTGCGGTTTACTCATATCTTGCATATATATATATATATATATATATATATATATATATATATATATATATATATATATATATATATATATATGTATATATATATATATATATATATATATATATATATATATATATATATATATATATATATATATATATATATATATATATATATATATATATATATATATATATATATATATATATATATATATATATATATATATATATAGTTACACGCACAGGGGATTACTTGATCCAGCGGTGCCAAACCCTAGCGGGAATCCCGCTGAAGGATTTGAGTTGAAAATTGGAAAGCCAGACGTGTCTGCTTTTATATACTAAATTTTACTCTAATCATTTCAAGACCACTGATAAAAAACACGCCAAAAGTCCATCAACTGCATATTTGCATGTTTTTTCTTCCTCATCATCAGATTTCCGTACCGCCAGCCGGTTATGCCATAGATAATACACTAGTATCCCCTTTTTCACTGGGAACTATTTTAACTCCACCACCTTAGGCCAGACAACGTACACTTTTACAGGCACATTACGCCAATATAACTGCACCCATTTTCCACTATGGGCACATAAACAGTATCTAATAAGTCCCTACTTATTGATTACATTGTATAATTTAACGGTTTCCTACCGTAAATATTGCCACCTCAGCCAGCCACACCACTATTTCACACCACTAGATTTTAATATGAACTATCTTACTAAGCTAGGGACAGTCATTCGGTTTGGATCTGAATTCACTACTAGCGAACCATGGCATGATTCAAACTCACTAACATTCGACTCCATGACGTTTACTCCTAATAATTGGCTAATTATCTCGGGCTAGGAATATTTCCTAAGCCCCGAATCCCAATAATCACACAAATCTAAGAATTGCTTAAAATTAAAACGGAGCGCTATCAAAGGCGCATACTCCAAATTTATTACAATATATATATATATATATATATATATATATATATATATATATATATATATATATATATATATATATATATATATATATATATATATATATAATTTTCCTTTATCAGGTAAGGCAGCCAAAATAACACAACTTGAAAGCAAAGTATACATCTCATGGCACGACGTTTTTACCCATGACACACAGCTAAAATCCACCTTTTACGTACGGTTGGGGTCAGCTGAGGGCCACGCAGATCTTGTTCATTGGAAAAGTACCCAGTCTAATAACGTGACAATCAACGTGGCAAAAGTGACGGACAGAATCTGGATATATCTTCGAGCAATCTATGACACCGGAGAATCTACTATTTACCGGGATGAATTGCTGCTTTAAATACAGTTCCTTTGAGAGGAACCTATATGATAATTTTGTTTAGCGATTAGCAAACAGAACATCCAGAATTTGCCGTTAATCAAACTTTTAAATTTATATCATCTTGTACGAAGCAAATAATTTTTAAATCATTTCATTTTTTTCTATAAATAATAGCATGGAACTGTAGTATATATGCCTACTGTCTTTTTATGAGATAATAATTAGATGAACATTTTCAACTAAAACAGATTCGTTAGGATTCATTTCTTTCTTCTTAAGCCTATATGTATTATATTAAACATGTAGTTTCAATGAATATTCATTTTCAGCAGTGTTAGATCTATTAGCAATGGCACCTCAAACTCTTTTAACATTGGCTTTAAAATTTATTAACCAAACAATGTGATACAACAATTGCGTCAGTAGTTCACACTTCATTCTTGAAGCCAAATTGTGCATTTCCCTTTTTGTCGTTTTCCTACGCCTATTTCCAAATATATCAATTAAAATTGTGCTTAATTTTTTTACAAGCAGGTTAATAGACAAATGCCTCAACAATTTAAATTATTACAATCATCACCAACCTAAAATACGGGCATGCTTCTCCCCTCCATTGTGTAGAAAATTAACACTGTAAACTATTTTATTGAATATATTCATTTACAGGATATAAGTACAGTCACACTGTTTCTGAATACTTCATTCCAGAGATAATCATTGCCATATTGTTTCAATGTTGAGAAAACTCGTTATTTTCGTAATTTCATCCTCTATTATTTGCTTATTTAGTTTTCCATGATTGTTCATTGATCTAACAAATAATTTTGATACCAATCTAGAATAAAATCTTTCGTGTGCTCATTTGCTATGACTTTGTTTTGATTATGCAAAGTAATACGTTATTGTAACAATTGTTTTGTCAAAACATTTTCAGCAGAATTCAAATTGTAGCGTTTCTGAAATAAATGTATATATTTCATGCAAATAGAGTTTTACAAAGAGGACAAATCATGTAATAGTTTCGTTGTGTATTGGAACATTGCCTTCCTTGCACATTTTCTTTAAACTTGACACTTCTGTTCATCAAGAAGGATTAACTTCTCTCTAACCTGTTGATAGCGTGGCATTTAATCTGCAGAATTTGAGTCAAGAAGGGAGACAATGGGACCTACCATTAAGATACAGTCTAGAACGATATAGGGACAACGTGACTTTGAACATTGGTGAGACTGTCTGGGGAAAATGATAATTTAACATAGGACTATCTAAAGACAGGTCCGTATTATTATAAAAATCAAACCAGGAGACACATTCGTTTTGTCTTTCTGGTATATTCTCCTAGAAATTACAATTAAATCTCACAACACATTACTATAGAAAATTCATTACTACTTCCTGTTTTGTCAATCTCCGTGTTTGACTTTTTTCTCTGTCACGAGTTTTTCTCCTCTTTTTCCTCTTTCTTCTCGTCTTCTATTCTTCTCTTTCTGGACGGGTATCGGTTCTTACCTTTCGGGTGTTACCTCTTCTTTTATGTTCTTAACCCATCTCTTCCTCACGCTCCTGTTGTTTCTCCCTTTGTTTAGAGCAGTCTAAAGATCGATGTCTTTTCTCTTGACAATGATGACAGATATCGTGACCTTTGTTTTGACAAATGTCTTGCATTGTCGCCCAATGTCTTTTTTTCTGACAGATATAACATGTGTCTCGACTTTAATTTAGAAAGGAGGGGGAGTAGCCTGTCGGCTTCTCGGTGGAAAACCTTCCTATGATGCATCGCAAAGCTATGGTCAGAAGTTCGATCAGTGCTGCCTATTCCATCGGTCTTAAAGAATTGAGTGAAATGAACACTTTGAGGTAAGACACTGACCCTTTATATAGGGATGATACCTACCTTACATTTATAGAAGACTTTTTTTTATAGGAGACACAGATGTTTAAAATATAGTCAATTGACATTTTGCAATCATGATTGCACGATTACACGATTTCGTGGTGAAAGGAGAAGAAAGTAAGAGGAAAACACGTGACATATCGCCTCGCACAGTAGATGAAGACATGGCTCAAATTGATGAGAGATATGTGAAGACATTAGTGAGCCAAGATCCACACCTGCTACGTCTGCGGCCAGACTGAGAGTAATTAACGACAAACCAAGGTCAACTAGTAACCCCTGAAAATTGTTATCGCATTCGAGAGACAGAAAAGGCTTTTACAGCAAAATTAGAACCGCAGGCTACACGTACACGGTGGAATGTAACAATTTCTTATTCAAAAACAGAGGATTCATCACAGATGTGTAGAATTATTCGTTAACCACGTTGCAACGACAACGGTAAGCCAAAGAAGACCATCGCCTGAGACTCTCCATTTATCACGACAGTTTGAAGTCACCTGTTTCGATCGAGTTTAGCAGCCCGGCAGGAATGTTACCTTCTAAAGTCTTTGACAAGATTAAGCACGTGCATCAGTCCAGCGACAAGTTTCGTATTACCCACGTAAATGCCACACTGTATATTAACTATGTTTCTCTTCCCAAAGGGACCACACAACGCAAAAATATGTTATTGGTGAAAGACCTTCACAGCAACTAGCATAGCCTGGTCCGATTTAACAACCATCAGGAGAAGATGTAATTAGACCGCGCCATCGTGGTGGGGCAAACGTGTGCTGACAATAACGACTCATTTCAATGGTAAAGACCCAAGCAAACTATTCGTATACTGAACCGAGCCAAACAACGAAGTGAAGCATAACGCATGTTATAGCAACCCTTTATCATTCCTGAAATTTACAAATTTCAAGACGCCATTACTCCACTCTACCAGTTGAAAGTACACCGTTAAGAAGTGCAATGGCAGCTGCTTTTTAAAGGTGACAATTTTAAAGCCAGATAATACATTCACTTCTATCATCACGATGAATATTTAACCGGATACCTGGGATACGGTTATTACTCTGAGAAATGTGACTATGGCTATTACAATCGAGTGCAACACAAGCATTGCGGATCGTAATGTCCAAGATGTTTGGTCTCTAAACCTTGCCTTGACAATGCCAACAGAGAGCGCAATGCCAAGCTTGTCAGAGAACTTTGGTTTTTCCTGCCTGTTACCAACAATATCTGAAGACGCAAGGTCCACATCATAAAGGTACTTGACAACTCCTGAAATGGTGATATACTTGTGGACAGATCATACGTAGCAATAATGCCAAGGCGCAATTTTGTTCAGAAAAGAACGATGTCACATTTGTCACTGGCGTCGTGGACACGAATGCTACATTCAAAAATACCAACCCAAACAGGAGGAGGTGGAAGATGACAAGATTAAGAAAGAGAATTTCATTTATTTTGATTTAAATGCATACAAGAAACTGCCATTTACATTCCTAATTTATGTGTGCCTCGTCGAGCGTGAGAGAAGTACATCCAAGAATCGATCTTTTGAAAACCTTTTTGAGGAGTTAAGACACTGGCCGATCTCGATAAGAGGACTGATTCAATTAAAAGCGTTCCAAACATCATACATTGATAAACTACCCAATGGCGAGACGACTTTTGATGATATTCGTAATACTTACAAGGTAACCATACTAAAAAGAATACCAAAGGGAATCTTCGAGGATTTCAAAAATCTTGTACACGAACAAATATTGTCTGTAGAGGAAATGTGCGGTGTATTAGTTAAACTTGAACCTGTTGATGGAGTACGATCAGTTATGTCCAAAAAGGTACATCTATTACATCAAACAAAAGAAAGACATTGTTGTGAATGCCTAGTTTAGAAGAGTGCAGTCAGAATCTCCTTTAGAGAGAACGCATTTGCCAACCAATTGGACATACAAGTTCAACGCAAAGAAAAATTTGCATATTTTACATCATCGTTGGAACCACTGGCACCTGAATGGTATAAGTGGACTGATTCATATCAAAGTGTTACAATAATCAGATATTGGTCTCTCCCACGAAATTCATAAAGATTCGGATGCTACTAATTCTACGTTCAAGGCGACCATAGTACACATAATTCCAGAGGAAGAGTTAAAGGATTACTAAGGTCTTTTACACAAACAGATCTTGGTATAAGAGGAAGCAGCTGTGCGACGTGTGGTGTGAGAGTTAGGGACTAAACAATGTGGGTATGGTACTTAAATAAATCCGCTTCTCATCAAACAGTACATTTATTTCCTTCAACTAAAGAGGGTATAAACAACTGATACTATGCCACAACCATTATCAGTAGTGATACAACGGATTCCGTGGAAGGAAGTCGATGATACTATTGGGACTTTGGAGGATTACCAACACTTTTTACAAGAACTGTATCTTTTGAATTGTCGGCATCATGTGGTGTCAATTCCTTTCTGGAATTTCGTTTACCAGCCAACTCCCTGTGAACTCTATAGGAACATTACTTAATATAAGCACATAATGGTGATACCTTTAAATGTACATGAGAAACTTGTATATATCTAAGAGAACGAAATCGTCAATGTTTAGCCACTGATGAAGCTCACGAAGATGTGCGTTTAGGTTGTGACTCTGTCTCTCTCTCTCTCTCTCTCTCTATCTCTCTCTCTCTCTCTCTCTCTCTCTCTCTCTCTCTCTCTCTCTCTCTCTCTCTCAAGATGTACATGACTGGAACAATATTTGTTTCAATGATTTTTGGACGTCAAACCCCAGTCAAATACATCTGGTCATCTTCAAATAAATTAAACTGTAGTTTACGCGCAAAGGGCATCATCGTATCATAACCCTAAAAAGCTGCATAATAGGTGTCGCGACTTCGAGGACATGGAGATGGAAGAAAAGGATACAAACCTACAGAATAAACATAATTAACCCTGTAAATTAAAGTATAGTTTTCTCCGCGAAAGGTCTAAGAAGAATACAATCATACAACAGAAATGTCGAGGACTTAAAACTTAAAATTGTAAAAATCACATTTTAAATTTTATATCACTGGAAATTCTGAAACCAAGCCAGTGTAGTGGAACATATCAAAGAACCATGAAAAATGAAATATTGTACGTAGTAAATAGTCACACATTAAAAATATGTTCATTTTGAAACGTGATGAGGATGAGTGGTGGTGTAATCTTGGATAATGCACTTTACCTCAATTCCCACTGTTCTGTAATAAAATAGTTATGTTGCCATAAAACACCAGATCAAACTATACCATTCCAGAAGGGCTGGGAATTCACATGTGATTTGGAGCATTAAACCAATTTAAAAGATGACCAACAAAATTCTTTCCATAATAATGCATCATACATTAATGCAATTCTAAACTTGATCCAGCAAGTTAACTCACGTAGATTCTGTTACGGCGATGAAAACAATATGTAACCGTTATGAACACGTGAATATGAGAGCAGGGATTTATGTCAACTTGTTTGAAAACACTAGGGTTCGATCTTACGTTTTGAATGCAATACGTTTCAAGGGGAATATTGGTTAAACACACTCTTTTAAAGTCTTTATTCAAGTATTGTAAATGACTAACTCAAATTAAACAATAGATGTAAAATTAACAGATGATAACTGAGATGCAACGTTAATCTTCAAATAAATGTTAAGCACACACTGTTTCAACAAAGCAGGGACGGATGTTGATGAATCATCTTTTAATATAATATGATTCTTTCTCCACACGAATAAAATACACTTTTTTGTTTAAATAATTATCCTAAATTTAAAGGAAAACGGTCAGCAAAATTCTGTCTTAATATTAAAGTTTTCAATGAATATTTAATTTTTCCATTTTGAAACAATTTTAAATATTAGTATAAGTTGCATTAGTATACCATCACTGAAATAATATTGGTGTGGTAAAAAAATATTTGTTCTCCATGATGTTAGTTATTAAGTGCACACCAAGATCGAACCAAACAAAATGTGGTAGTCCAACTGTAGTGAGATCCAGTGTTCCTTACGTCATATGACCAGTTGACATTGAGTTCGAAAGATAGCTGAACAAAGCACATTTTAGAAGCAAAGGTGACATAATTTATAAATCAAGAGTTTCTCATAAACCTGTCATTTAATTTGCATTGCGATATATGAGTTCTGGATGTCTGCTATTGATACACCAACATTTTGATTTAAGGTCACGACGGAGGTGTGGACTTGATAAAGACGTTATTGTTGTTGTTATTATTATGGGATTTATATGAACAAATTATAATTATAATGGATATTAATTGATACCTAAGAGTACTCCACACAATTTACAAGTGTGCTAACAATTCTGCATCATCGCATGACAGTTGCGACATATGGCATGACCAGAAACACAGTTAACGCATTCATATATGGTAGAAAACCATGACAATTCCATGTAAATTTACTCCATTAAAGATGACTACAGAGGGGACATCTAATTATATCATCTCACCTGAATTAAACAATCTACACACAAACCTATGCAATCTTCTATAGGTAAAAATCCTTTTTAAAAACAAATACATCATGAGACATTAATAGCATAATTAAGGGAACACTCATTAAAGCAGAAAAAAAATACTTATTATTTGAATCAGGAGGAGTGTTTAGTCAATTCATTTGAGGGAGTTAAATAGAACAAAGTAGTGAAAGTTCTACTCCAATATATATATATATATATATATATATATATATATATATATATATATATATATATATATATATATATATATATATATATATATATATATATATATATATATATATATATATATATCTGTAAAGATAGACGTTGACAAGAAAAAACCATTATAAACAAACAAAAACAGTACGCAGTTTAGTGTACCAATCCACGATAGGAAAATATACAATATAGAACTGGAACATTAACATCCAAATGAAGTCGTCCCAAAGTACAATTTTATTGAATGAACTCAATGTTAAAATGTATAATGCATATCAACTGTTTATACAATCATTAAAATGGTTAAGCATATCGGAATTAAATAAGCCTTGTTTAATTTATAATACACAATTCACGTAATAATGTATCAATCATGTATTTATGTCCCGTACATTTAAGGAATATATTTTATAGCTTCTATATATCGTTTAAATTTATAGGTGTCTTGGGAATGAAGTCAAGTCGATTAGAGAGATTATATACATGAGTTTTCTATAATTAGTAGTTCCACCATTTCCGCAGAGTATATCCTCACCGCAAATGCTTCAAACATTTTCTTCTTTCTTCTTATGCAGATATAAATTTATATTCAAATTTAAATATGTGTTTAATCATATTCGTTATTTCCTAAATAAATATATATAAACAAGTCTATCGTAGTAACATTACCTTTATCAGCATCATCATCAACAGTCTCTTGACCTAGTTAGTTCGTCGAGGTACAGTGCTACAGTGCTGCTGATCAGCTGACCAGTTACCTCCGTTTGTCTCGATTATGTGCCAATGCCTGTATCTCCGCAAATCTTTTCCTAGTCCATTATGTGATGCTGTCAGTTCACGTTTTCTCTGTCTACCTCTCCTTCTGCCACATTGGACGCTGCTCTGCAGGACTGTTATAGATAGACTGTTGGCTCTATTTACATGGTCATACTATTTCAGCTTTCTCTTTTTGACGGTGGTGAGAAGGTCTTCATATGGGCCTACTTTGTGCCTGATGGTGTTACTCACTTCTCCTTTTATGATGTGGTCCATGTAAGAGATGCAAAGGATGGCTTTGTAGCATCTCATTGCAAGCGCCTGGATTCTTCGTTTTAATTCTGCTGTAAGGGTCTAGGTCTCACATAAATACAAAAAGATTGAGATGACTAGTGCTCTCAATAGTCTGATTTTAGTTTTCAGACATATATTCTTGTCTCTTGAGCCAAGTCGTTGTTTGTGTTGCTCATTAAAAATTTCTGCTCTTGATCCCACTTCGGTGATTATGGCCATAATATATTTGAACTGGCTCATTGTATGAATAACCACATCGCCACCTAGAATGTGTCGATGTCCATAGCAGTTACAGTGTCCAAACGCACATATTTTCCTCTACGCGAAAGTGTTCGCAACATGTGTCAACGTCACAGTGTATGTCACTAATTTGTGAATGCTGTCTGAGTAAACGGTGTTTCCAGCTCTTTACCGGTCTCAATGTGTGACGTTTGGAAGCCACATACTGCACTCCTCGATTGAATATTGAGGTGATTATTTTCGGCCACTACTTTTGTTGGATTGACATTCTCCTTCGTGCTTGTTTTACACTTCAGGCACCAAGACTTAATCTCGGCTGTTATATGTTATTGTTTACACTATTTGAATTTATTGTTGTGGAAATTAAAATTTAAGGCAAATTTATTCTTGGAAACTGTTTTTTGCAACAATTGATAAAAATGCCTTTTCCACCGTGTCTGCGGTTGATGTAATCAATGTAGTACAATCCACAAGTTCTGTCATTTACGCTTTGAAGCTGTAATGACTTGTATACTGCACTTTGAGAGGGTTGCTTGATGTAACGTATGACCTCATCTGGAGATGGTAAACCAAAGGAATAGAAATACTCGACGTCGCAGTGGTGTGGATCAGTCATCACAGCAACCCAATGAGTTTCACGTCCAGTATGATACTTTTGCAGGTTAATCATGCAAATCTTGTTGGGTGTTCTTTGATCATAACGCTGATGCTTAGAAAATATACCTCTGAAATTTTAACGCTCGGTGGTAATTGTTTGTGATGTCATGGTAAGAAATGGGAAATATGGTCGTTTCTATTTGTTTTGAGAAAATCCGTTTCTTTAAACTCCCTTGCCCGTGTTGCTTGGAGTCCTTATCTGATGCCAAGCAATCATGAAAGTAGCATATCAGCAATTCCTGATATCAGGGATGCGATGAATGATCCTTGTTTTGGACAGCTGTGACACCGACAACTTAAGAACAACTCCTCTTCTGTCAGCGAAATGTTTATCAACTGCTGTGGCATGACGAAGAGTCAGCATGAGTCTGTCAGGTCCTATTAACACCAGCAACTAAATTTTGATCGATACGGGCAAATAACTCACGTTATCGGCACGTGTATCTGCAATGATCCATCGTATTTCTATATAGGGTGGTGGAGACATTTTCCATCGATATATAAATACCCGTGTCCACTTCCTGGTTGCGCGAGGATAATTGCATTCGAGGTCTTGCTCTATATCTTGTCTGCAGATGATGTGAGTGTGAGTACGAGTGCAACCTAAATGGTCAAACACGTGCTTTTTTCCAGTTTGGTCTGCGCGTAGTGCTGCCAGCTAAATCGCCACGAACCCGCATCTGGATCAGTGGCTTATTTCCACGAAGTGATCACCTGACTGTACATGTGAATGCGGTGTTGCTCAAAGTCTAGTGTCATGGTGAATCTGGCCAGCGTAGATGCCAGTTTGATTATATGAGTCGTCAATGGAGTGACATTTGGCATCAACACCGACAACCGTGTAATGGTAATTGTCCATTTGCTGAAACTGCTGATCTATGCATGTATCGTTAGATGGAAGCAACAGCGTGAGTTTGGCAACTCTGAACACCTTCCGGATATCCCTGCATACTCGGAACATGCTGGTCAATGGAAGAACCGTCCAGATGTGATGACCGGAATCGGCGAGAGCACGGCGAGTAGCGAATCCCACGTTGTAAGTAGAGGTAGGTTCCTGTGTAAGCGATTTTGATAGCACGTTTCTCGACAAGATTAATTCTTCATCGTATGCCGATATATCTGCCAAAAGATACTCAACTCTTCCGACTGGTGAGTGTCTATACACGATTGCGTTAGCGGCTTCAACAGTTCAGCGTAGCGGCATTGACAGGTGGTGCTTGTTTGTATCCATGAACCACTAAATTATGTTGGTGCACGGTTGCATGTAGTCATCTCTTAACTTGATCAAACTCAGGATCGTGCTTGCTTGTAGTAAGTATCTATTGATTCTTCCCCGGCCTGATTGTTCATTTGGTTTTGAGCCGACTTCAAGTGAAAGTGAAATACGGTAGATAATGTCTCTGAACTCACACAGTACCCTGTATTGTTATGGTGAGGACTGAGCACGTATCGGATCACGCAGTCGTAGTTGAGCATGTTGTTCAGGAGCATGAAAATGAGCAGATTTGTTTTACCACGACCGGTCGGAAACATGATCATGAAATGGCAATTCGGCACCAAAACATGATGCTGGTGCGTTGTTGTTTTGTTTGTGTCTCGGTATCGACATTAATGATATACGACTCATATATAATTCACCATAGCACGTATATAAGGACAGTAAGCAGAGATTATGCGAGACATGATGATATTGATATAAAGGAAAAACGCGTCGGGGGCTCAATGCAGGGTAATCTCAAAATGAACGGTCACAGCGTCGCCAGTCTCGACGATGTAAGGTACCCTCCGGTTGACTCCAACGACGTACAAAGGTCACGCGTAAAAACAAACAAAAACTAAATTATCGGTGACAAGAGGAGAAATGACAAGAAATATTTACATGAGAGGAAACGTTCTTTATGTTGCGTCAGCTGCACCAGGACATGCTCTTGTATTTCCTCATGCAGTTTCGTCAGCAGATCTTGATGTGGCACTGGTTAACAAATATGATAAAACTGGTGGTGTGATATCTGGTAATATACCCGAGACTGTGCAGGTTACTAACGATCCTTCCATGTTATACCCCCATTGGAACAACGTTGCCGAATTCTAGAAGAGATGGAGTGTAAACCTGACTGAACACGAGAATGACTATAATTTATCGTTGAGGTACTGGATCGATCAAGATGACGACGGAAAATATACACCATTCGTAGTCCAGACCGTTAAAGATTTCAAAGTTAATAATGATTGTTGTGATCAACTTTTGAGTATCAGTAATGCACTGTACAGAACGAAATCGACGGAAAAGCAAATATGGATTTCGTACCACATGGCCTATAACGTATAAAATAGCTGAATATGTTTGGTGGAAAACTCACAGGAAACCACAATATTACCAATGGAGCTAAATTCTTAGTGACGGATTCTACCAACTGCAAAGAACGAGACAGCCGAGAAAATGAACGTGGATTCGAGCCTTGTAATAAACAGCTCTGGGCACTTTCCAACACTCACAGGAATTAGTGGAAACCGGTGTGGAGATTCTTCATTATCATCATCAGAATTCCCAAGCTTTTACCCGGCTTATGTTTTTGCAAATCGCCAGGTGGAGTCTGATGATGGCACCTAGTAGGCCACAGCTGTTATTACATCCAATTTTAAAGTGCAGTTACCTGTTGCAGTAGCCATATAGATATTTTAAGTGCGTGGGCGTAGCTCTGGGAAATAATGCAATCTCATGTGGAAAATAGATGGAATAAAACCAGATAGCTTTGCCGGTGCTCTTTATAATGGCACTCCAACCGGTTCCACGACGCTTGCATTGTACTTATCCGTTACGGAAATGAAGTATTTTGCGTTTAAATTTACTGCGCTCACGGAAGATTCCTCTAACTATGGGTTAAGTTTTTTTTCCAAATTTTCACACCCAACGACCTAATATAAGTCAATTGATTTAGCATTATGCCATTAAAAAAGGTGGAAATTAAAGTGTCACCATGGCGGAAATTGATCGTATAGATATTTGTTCCTCCAGATAGATATGTTATAAATGAAATGTAACCTACTTTAATATTCACGGGAATCAGTTTATATGTATCGACCTGTATTATGGCAAAGCTGATACATATCTTCAGAAAAAGCGCAAGAAATAATTTTAAAACATTTAACATCAATACCAGTACATTCCTAATAAATATAACTAATTTTGTAAAATAGTTATATGTTTAACCTAAGTATTAAAAAGTTTGCAGATATAATTAAGACCATTTGGACAAGGTAGGATCTTGACAATGATTCTTGAAACAATTTTGATAGAATAAAGTGGTAGAAAAAATTATGAGAGTTATAATCGATATTGGCATTGAATGACATATATGATTGGCGATTTAGCCTGAAATGGAGTCGATTGGTTGCCCTTTATTATTGCAAATGTATTATTAAAGTCTCAATACATCCGTTAGGTGCAAACTTTAATATATGCCACATTGGCAGTCGAAAGATGGAACATAAGATTGAAGGACATCACCTATGTAAATAGTCGAAGCCAACATCACACGATATCGGACTCGACAGGTTTGTAGTATTGTAAATTGTGAGCTCTGACTCACTTTTTTTCAAGCTAATAGACATGTGGGGTTCTGACTCATACAGAAAAAAACTGATGGTTTTGTCTCATAGTTCTGGCTCACTTAAGGTACACTGAACATAGTGCTTGATTTCTCATATAATAAAGATGAGTGTTTGTGTCCGTTGACAAGTGTGCCTATGTCATAGGTGGAGTATCGTTAATAGTCGAATGGGCATAGTCCTGATTGTTAACGAATGGCATGGAGATGCGATTTAAATGTTCTGATGGCGTAGTACTGCAGGTGTCTGTGCAGTACATGCCTCTAGTTATCATTCATGGCTATATTTGTGATGACTGGATTTTACCCTTTGTCTTTCTCCATGTCGGTGTCATTGTTGAAAGAAATGCAATATTTATTTGATGCTAATCCGATAAACTCCGTGATGAGTTTCATGAACATTCCCAGGACTTTGTCTTATCGTGCAGTGGAATGGGCTGTGTGTGCGATAAGTATTGAGATCGAAACGTTCTTCATCGTAGTTCATGTCTTTGTAAACATCATCGGTGTTAATTTCATGCACGAGCGAGTCTGTGTTGTTGATAAACAGCGTGGCCTTGTCTTAGAATTTGGTTTGATGACGCCGATATGAAACTTGAACATAAGCAATTTTTTAGATCGAGCACAACCACGCTGTCATATATGAGTTTTTATAGCTTAGCAATGTCGACCAGATCTTTATCAAATATTTTCATGTGAAGAAAAGCATTATCGGTGACCAGTTTTTCCGGTTATTTGACATAGTTAACGATTTAGAATTTCTTGCTGTGTCGAATATTTTCCATGTTTTTTACCGAACACCCAATTGTTCATGAGTTTGAAGAAGTCTTTGTCTAACGCCGTGGTGACTTTGGCTTGTTGTTTCCTGTTAAAGTCGATGTGGGGTTCATCTGCTGTGATTGTTGAAATCTGAGCGCCCGATGCACTTTGTCGAACACGAGTCCGTTCTTGCAGCTGGAATTCTCCGTGATCGTCGTACTGTAGTGAGATAATTTGGCTAAATGGACTATGTTTGTGACGTTTTTCTTAGCGGCTTCATAGATTTGTTTATGAATAGTGAACATGCTGGAAAGCCAAAGCCTCTCTGCTTTACGCCGGTCTCTTTTAGCAGTGTGAAGCTGGTCAATAACACTGCTATACCACGGATAAACTTTTGAGTTAATACTCTGCACTTGGTGGCTGTGGCATGTTTATCAACCAATGAATGCAGGTAGTTATCGAGTTGTTCTGCTGTAGGAGGTAAGCACCTTGTTAGGTTTTCTTGGATGCCATGCATCAGTTTGGTTTTATTTATCATACGGAGGTTTCTCTTAATATCAAATAAATTAGGAGAGTTTGGGACTGATACGTCCAGATGGCATATAATTCAGAGGTGATCTGATGCAAGTTCGTGGAAGACAAGAGTGGATCGCAGAATATTATCATCAGGTCTATGAAGAATCCAGTTGAAAATTTCATCATGTTTATGGATAGGTTGATTAACTGACTGTTTAATGTTGATTCAGTCAGCTTGTTTTTTCTACTGGGAGGAGCCGGTAGAGGCAGAAAAAAATGCACTGTCCTTGGTTCCAGTGTGAGTGATGCTTGGAGTAGTTCAAACGATGTGTGGCAGAAATTGAAGGTTGTATTGTATTTATGACATTTTTACATGGGGTTCTTTGTGATGACAGCCATTGCATCTCCGTCAGAGTGGCGGGTGGACGACTTGATGAAGAAACCGATGAGTATTAGATCCGCGCACTTGGGCTCATCCCTTGATGTTTTTAGCCATATTTCTGTCAGGAAGAAGACGTCGATATGATCGTTGATAAAATTAATGAATAATGCAATACGCAGTGGTATCTCTGGGATAGTTGACAAAACGATTGACGATTTCATATTGACTTCACCATGTTATCTAAATTAACTGCCAAATGTTTAGTTGAATAGGCGAATGGGAGATAACTGGAATTCTTCCTCCTGTTATACGTCATATGTATGTATGTATGTATGTATGTATGTATGTATGTATGTATGTATGTATGTATGTATGTATGTATGTGTGTGTGTGTGTGTGTGTGTGTGTGTGTGTGTGTGTGTGTGTGTAGGTAGGTAGGTAGGTAGGTAGGTAGGTAGGTAGGTAGGTAGTGTGTGTGTGTGTGTGTGTGTTTCTACTAGGAGGAGGGCTATAGAAGGAGAACAGATTGATATATATGTCAGCAGGGTTGTATTTTAAAGTTATGTTGCATTAGGAATTAGGAATATTGACAGAAAATACTTAATCCAGATGAAGATAACGATACAGTTTTATTTTCTTTCTTAATTCAGTTTGTTTTTCTTGGAGAAAAAGCCTCTTTTAGTGAAGCTTTTATTGAATAAAAAAACATGTAAACTGGCCAAACTGTGACCTGTGTGTTGCGTTAAATGTAATCAAATGATATGTACGGGCATGGTCTTATCCAATGCACGTTTGATGGAGTATATTCTATTAAAACATTTTATTAGCAAAAATATCTTGGTTTCTAGTCAAAAGGGAGATTTCAGTGTCTTAAAGAACTGACAGGTAGCAAAATCCATTGAAAGTAAGCCAAGGTGTCATATCACTTGAAACAAAATTTCAGGTTTCCAAAATGAAACAGGTGGACGCCTGTCGTCTGAATCATTGGATAAGAAAGATAAACATCATCGCGGTGTGCTTAACGCGTTTTATTTCGCCATTGATATCATATCATAAACACTTGAAAAGACACACGGGGTTGATTTGAAATGTTTGCTTTTTTAGATAAGAGAATCAAAATTAAATCACATCTGGGCAGATCAATCCGCAGGATAAATATTCATGCTTGTATTATACTGACTTTAACATTTTAAATCGATATAATAGACAAAGGAAGAGGCCGATATTGTAAAACTATCTTTATCCAGGATTGTACTCTTCTTACACGAATACAACACACAAAACGAAACATACAAATATCAGCTGGAACAAGAAACATAATAAGTAAACAAGTAAATGCCAAACTAAATAAACGGTATTTAATCAATACGATCAATACTCAGATTAAACAAGTAAAGCACAAACAAAACTACGGAGTCCGTGAAGGGACACACTTCACATATTTTGTAATCCGAGATCTCGATTTACTAATCCGAGATCTCGGTTTAGTAATCTGAGATCACGGCTTACTAATCCGAGAACTCGATTTACTAATCCGAGATCTTGGTTTACTAATCCGAGATCTCGGTTTACTAATCCGAGATCACGGTTTACTAATCCGAGAAAAGCAAACCAATGAAACATCCAAACGCCAAATGAAATAGTCGACTTTTGAACAATATGATTAAAATTGAAAAACTGACAAATTTCAACAGAACCAAATAACATACCAATGATACAAGCAAACGTCTAACGAAGTTATTGGTACTTAATAAAAGAAGCAAACATAAGCTGGCAAAGCTAATGAAAAATAATACAAAGTATTTATATTAGTGTCATAAAAAGAAATCTCTATACATATATGACACCCATGCGCAAAAAGTACTGGTGAAATGAACGAAAGACGATAGTCAAATGATCAACTTTGTCGAAAAGAGAGAGGGTGCTCATGCATTGTAAGGGGGATTAACGCCAAGAATGCAACATATTTCAAAATGGAACATGATGTAGGAGAACAGGTGTTAGCTAACGCTCGAAGGTTTCTCAATGAAGATGGCATATCTTTTATCACGAGGGAGGCTTCCAACGTCCATTGCGATATCCCTAGTGCCACCGTAAAGATCGTCCCTGCCGATGACTGTAATATTCCCCGTGCCCCTGTCAGGATTGCTACTCCAATTGTCTCAATCTACCTTGAATGCCTATATTTTCCTCGTGTGCGGAGGAATCTTTTACAATAAATGACGCAAAATGTTTATATTCGTTAAGCTGTGAATCGTTTCTCACAGGGTGAATATATCGGATATTTGGCCATGCATATCCTTATCATCATCACTTGAAACTTTCTCTGTGCCAAATAGTTAAAATATAAAATATATTCAAGTCGAAGATGGAAGACTTTAAAACTTTACTGACTCAGAGGGTTATTTGTTCATCCACTTTTAGGAGATGCTAATTTGATGTTAAAAAAAGTCATCGTTACGTCTAGTAAGTGGAGCAAAACCAGAATCCAGGGATCATCCATAAACTGATCGTTTTACGAATGGAATGTTTTATAATTAACGGCGGCGAGGTCGTTCCATGGAATGCTTGGTAGATCAATGTTGACAAGTTTTTTTGTACAGTGCTAATTGAAACATATAAATAGAAATAATAAACAAGACAAAGAAGCAGCGCTATTTGACATCGACGAAAAATGCAGCACATGTCTGAAGATGTCCAAAATATGCACGGTCGATGGCGTTTACCACGGGAAATTTATGCATAACCGACTTGGCGTACTTTGATTGCATCAAACATCCATTACTCATCATGAAGAAGGGGAATATAGTTTTCAAATACACTAACGCCATAAATTATTTAATTTAACGTTCAAACATGGAGGAGTCAGTATATACCGGTAACCCTCTCTCTCTCTCTCTCTCTCTCTCTCTCTCTCTCTCTCTCTCTCTCTCTCTCTCTCTCTCTCTAAAAATGGGTTCATGATTTAACAAACCTACATCCTAATTAATGTCAAGCCCCTCCAGTTACTCCTTGGTAATTTTATGAGATTGTAATGAATTGAACTAAATTAATAAAAAAGTGAAAATATACTTTTCAACCAGCTAAGCCTTCTTGCATCGAACTCTTCTATACAAGTGTATGTGCTCACAGATGCTGCTTTTTATGTTTAGGGTAGCTAATGCCAAGGTTGATTAGAATGCCGATCCCGAGAGGGTCACGGGGGGATAGTACAGTCGTCGGCAGGGGCAAACCTGACGGTGGCACTAGTTTCATAGCAATGATCACTGCTTTCTTCTTATCTATCTAATTTTAAGGAAAACTACATATCAGTCATTATTTTCCCTTGCAGTTCCAACAGAATTCTAAGTAATCATATCCAATTGTAACTTAACAAATGTTCCAAGTTGCACGATTGTAATGCATTGTGAGATGTGCTACCCGTTTCTTTAGACATCGTTTTAACTGCGTCTCGCTTGATAATTGGTTAACTTCCGAACTGGATTGTCGTGTTTTCTTATTAATTCACATTTTGTAACTTGAAAACTAATAAAATAGAATCAATATTTGTATAGCTTTTCATCTGCTTTCGAAACTGGTATGGATGTCGAGCAAACCTAATGAATATGGCAGAGGACTGGAGAAGTAACCTGGACTGTGACTCAATGTGGATGAGATAATACTGGACCAGTCCAAGGTCTTAACTCTTCCGTACAGTCTTGTCATGAAAACAACGAAAGTATAAAATACTGATTTAAATACGATCCCACTAATTATTGATATGAATCCAAACATCAACTATGCTTACATGGTAGCTAGGACAAAATAACCACTTACACCGCAAGGGTCATATTAATTATTCTGTTTTTGTAATCTAGTAATGACCCTTCCTTCTCAAAACATTTTGTTTCGAATTTTATTGAAACAGGCGTTTTCTCAACATTAATTGAGAAAATCGAAATAACATTTCAAACTTGTGTGCATTTTAATTCATTAACAATATTCTAAGTGTAGATTATGGTCATAATAGTTGGTATTTGTCTCTCTTTGGAACAGGTTAAATAATAAAATATGATGGAAACAGTTTATTATGGACTGCCTATTTTTCTGAATGTGTTAGAGGTTTCAATAAATTTCTAAATTTGTTTTCTGAAATTGATATGTGTCATGGGTTTGATAATATTTCAGTATTGATATACGAGTCACATGTATGGTTAAGAGAAAGGATGAAGAGAAAATATTTAGCTTCAAATATGTGCACATGAAATATTTTCCGCTAGAAAAAAAAACAGTGTACGATTTCTTATGAAATCGCCAGATTGTATCTAGTTGTAAAGCAAAATCTAATTTAAGGAAAATGTAGGTATTATAAAGGATGGTCAATACTTAAAATTTGCTTAATATAAAGGGCAAAATATTTCTACTAACACAAATATTTTTGAAACATAGAAATTAAGTGTTCAGATCAAAGACTGCTGTATTCTTATTTTAAGATGCCTTTTCTGTATACATTTATTTTATTTAGCACTGCTTTGAGTAACATGACTTTGTTGTTTTTGTTCAATTTATATATCCATTTGTGTATCGATTTCAAAGTCATAAATTAATTTGGAGTACCGAAACTTTTCCGTTTTCATATCATCATAATCAATAGAAGAATATCTTTTTTAAACTGAATATTATTGATTTGTTTCTTTAAAAAGTCATGTGACGTTTGATGCGAGATCAATAGAACAAAGTATTATAAAAGCCACATTCATTCAATTGATATTCGAAGAAAACAGATTTACATGCATGTATTTAAGACGTTATGACTATCAATTGTTGCCACACAAATAGTATGACGTCAGACTGAGCAGATATGAATTACAAATTACCCATACAGGATCAAATTAGTGTGATCAATGAGTATGAATAGGTGCCTTAAACTGAAATAAATAAGCTAGGGACAAAATATTATATAGGAACATTTACTGTTTCATATATTCTAAAGTCGATTAATTCTACAAGAATGAATTTTAAATCAGCTGTGATGCCACACTAGCTGTCATTTGCATGCTATACGTAGATATAAATGTATGACAGGAGATATCGATAGAATTGCAATGTGCGACACAGAAATTAACTTCATAAAAAGACACGTGCCCAATGTTAATGAGGTATATAGAGTTCGTTTATGGCATTTTGATTGTAATTCATTACATTAAAGGATGCTAACCTATCATGAAAGTTGAGTTCATCAGACATATTTAACTGCAATATAAAGATGTACAAAGTATATCACATAGATTTAGCTCAAAAGGATAATAGGTGCAGGATACAAAGTAAAGATTTTAAACAGAAGTGATATGTTACCAGTTTAGGGTCTAGTGATATGTTACCAGTCTATGGTCTTAAAATAAGGAACAGAAAGACCTAAATCAAAACGTTGCTTTAAATTCAGCAGATAACATTATCTCTAGAATGCAAAGTGAAACCTTAAAATTTAGCTTAAAATGTTGTGAATTAAATCCAAAATAGTCATAAAAGTTATACTGCAAACCCAAATATATAGAGTTCCGAATGGATTCCAGTATGTTCCAAATGAATTCCAATTCTGGAAATTCTGATGCACTAATACTCTAGAATAGTGGTGATATGCCAACAGTCTTAATGTATCCCAATGATATCATCATAAATGGTCTTGAGGGATTGACACCAATCCAAAAATAGTGATTTAGTTCACAATTTGATGAGCACATATGTAATAAATACATCTTCTCAAATATTATCTGGAACACAACAATAATATTGTTTCCACTAAGACTGACATGATATAATATGAGTACTTCTGAAGTAAACAACTTTATATACCTATCTAACTTATATCGCAATAATCATTTTATCCCCAACATGTTCCTCCAAAGTTGAATAAGATAGTCGTTTCTGTTTAATTATAATTATTTTACAACATTCCATAAAACTAGTGGCTTTTAGTTCAAGACCACGAAGCATTTCTGGCTCCCCACCACGTATGGCACGCCCCTCGCAGTCATCCGAAAGTTCTCTCAGTAGATGCCGTATTCGCTGAAGATCCGTTGGTCCCGAAGCTTTGGTCCCGAACCACGTGAAAATCAATGTCTTCGTCAGAGCCAACGTCATCAACTATAGCAGTACACAAGTTCATTAAACCTTACTGAGCGCTAGACTACGATTTCAGTTAAACATATATGACTACAGCGTGTAGTACATGAGACACAGTCTATAAAATGCAATAATATACATTGCTCATGCGCGCAAGCGAAGTTGATTGTTACATATTAAATCGGTTCATTAGAAATACTGAACCAGATTATAATTAAATTAACCAGGTTCTTACGTGAATCTGTATCCGAAAATAATAAACTCACATAATTATACAATCTCGAGCATTGTTTGATCCTTCAAGTGTATTGTATACACGAATTAAATTCGTAAGTTCATTTAGAAAATGGTTAGCTTCAAATGAAACTTTAAGCACTCTAATAGTTAGGTTTCATATGATATAGGTCCGACTGTCTGTAATTTTAGAATATATGCTGGATCATCCAATACCTCAAACAATTGTATTTTATAATACGGATAGTGAAAACGAATCAAACTTTATACTTCACATACCTGTACTCTAGAATATTGCTCCCGAAAATTTGAGTTTCCTCATATTAAAAACAACTTTTGTTTTGTGTTAGTAATTTCACTCTTTCGCTATGCATATCCTGGTTATGGTGTACTTCATGGTGTATAAGTTTATATATTTGTGACCGAACGTTTTACTATCTTTGAAAAGGTACAAAGACAAAGTAATACATTAAACGTTGTGGTTGATGTACCAAACTTAATACGTTACTTCAATCACGTTTTTGTTGATTACAAGCGCGTGTGTTGGTAAGTTAGTCTGAAGCAAACTTTCACGAATGTATTAATCAATAGAAATTTAGAAATCATCTTCAGGGCAACAATTATTTAACATCGATACGATACATTTGAGATCAATATGCAATTGGGATACCGTCGTTCTAGATCACAGCTCGACCTATAGTCAATTACAGCTATCTATTAGAATGTAAAGTTATTTTAAAAAATGATGTTTTTCTAAATTTGAGAACCGTAAAACAACGCATCAAAGTAATTACAGAACATTTGATAAAATACAAGATTTTAGCCGTATATGTAAATATATTTTTCCCAAGTGGGTAATCTTGTGAGTTCACAGCCTTAATTTAATATACAAATTAAATGTAAATTATATTTTTGGCAAATTCTTGATTTTGTCTGGTATAGAGTGTCTGAAGATGATTGACGTAAATAGTCTCACTCTAAAAGTATGTTTAGTTTCCCACGTGATGAGGATGAGTGGTAGTACAATAGTAAGCAAGCCAAACTCGAAACGGTGTACTCTTGAGTAAGGCACTCAATTACCACTGTCCTATATTAACATATAATAACATATATTAACATACTTATGTTGCACGAAAACAGCAAATCAAACTATACCATTCCATAAACAAACGTTTGGAAATTCACATGTGATTTGGAGCATTTAACCAATTTAGTAGATGACCAACCACATTTTTTCCATAATAATGCATCATACAATAATGCTATTCTAAACTTAGATCCAACAACTTAACTCACGTAGATCGTGTCACTGCGATGAAAACAATAGGTAACCTTGATAATAACTATACAATGACAATGGAAATATGCTGTTTGATATGACCAGGCTTCGATCTTTCCTTTGTAATGCAACACAAATCAATAACAATGTGGGAGGAAAACAAAACACAATCTTTTGAAGTGCTTATTCAATTATTGTAAATTAATTTCCCGCATGACATAATAGATGTAACATTAACAGATGATAATTGAGATGCAACGTTAATCTTTATATGACTGTTACACACATAACAACTGGTTGAGTCTTTCTTCAGACCTAGTTTTGGTGGTCACTTAACGTCACCTAATTAATTAATGTAAAATATTTAAGTACTTATTCTTATGAAAATATATGTTTAATATGTTTTGTCACTTGTTTTTATATCAGTTCTGAAATAAATTTCAAAAACAGATGTTCTTGCTCAGGGTTGGCTTGTTTTGCTGAATTTTGTGTGAAGCATGAATTTATATAAACAATCAGGGTCTTGTCTTGTACTATTTAATTTAGCGTCTAGTTTCTTATTATATTGACACGCGTCCCCACTACATTGACCTTGTTAATAAAATTTATCTAGGTCTGTATTGGAAGCTGAAGTGTTTTATCACTCTATGATACAATGCATCGTTTCAAAATCAGACACATAGACGCCATTTGCCTAATCGAATGCCTATGATACAATGGATCGTTTCAAAATCAGACACACAGGCGCCTTTTGCCTAATCGAATGGATAAGATAAATATAAATCAATATGGTGTGTTGGTATAGCACTTAATTGTTTTAAAAACTTGAATATACACAGAGGCTACTTAACATTATTTATTAATTCTGATAAATATACCAAAACTAAATCAAATTTAGGCCGATAGATCCATGTTATAAGGTAAATAATGCCTCCGTTAAAAATCGTCAATAAATCTGTTTTAACAATGCAGAGACGAATATTGATGAATCATCTTTTGATATAATATGATTCTTTCTCCACACGAATCGACTACACTTTTTGTGGTGCATTAGTGTATTTCATCACTCAAATAATGGTGGTGAAACAAGACTTGTTCTCAATGTTAGTTCATAAGTACACACCATGACCGCGCCAAACAAAATGTGAAATTTGCAGATTGATTTTCGATTGAGGTCGTTGTTTCCCACTTAGACACAATTTTATTCTTCGAAACGAAGATGCCCAATTGTAATGTATCCAGTGTCCCGTACGTCATATGACCAATTCACAATGGCTTTGAAACACAGCTGCATAAATCACACTTTAGAAGTAAAAGGGAAATAATAATATATAAAGCAAGATTTTCTCATAAATCTGTCATTTAACTTGATATGCAATAGATTTGAATGCTGGGGTCTATGCTATTTGTATGCGAACATGTGGAACTATAAGAATTTGTTTGATTATGATCTTTAACGTAGCTTTAACAATTTTTCAGTCATATCGCTACGATGTCTGCAGTGAGGCAGTTTCTAGTGAAGTCTAACACTGATGCATCATGCCTCAGACATGTAGCATGATGTCCCACCCAGTCGCATTATCCTGACACCAGGCCGAGAAGTCCTAACACTAACTTCTTAATGCTGAGCGCCAAGCGAGGCAGCAGTACCATTTTTGTAAGTCTTTTGGTATGACTCTGCCGGGGACTGGAGCGGACATATATATATATATATATATATATATATATATATATATATATATATATATATATATATATATATATATATATATAGCATGATGTTATATATATATATATATATATATATATATATATATATATATATATATATATATATATATATATATATATATCAGATATTTTATTATATCTTGACAGCATTTAGATCCAATACATAATTTTTATTAAATATTCTTTTTACACAAATCTAGATTTAAATTTCAAATGAAATATGTTTGTTTCACTTTGTGGTCATCATTGCAAATCGTGATACAAAATAGAAAGTTTTTAGAAAAAGCTGTAAAGTATATTGAGGTTTTGACAACTTGTGTACATTATTCCTGTCTTTATTCATGCAAAATCATCTCCAATTACAACTATTTCTAAAGCTTTTCCTACTTCTGTTTTCAACCTGAACCTGTTTTAATCGCAATAACCGTTTGGAAAAAAAAGAGATATGTAATCATATTCATTTCTAAGAGACCTTAACATTAAAAAAAATTACGGTTCAGAATTATTTTGTTCTATGATTGGTTTGATGTTACAAGTAAAATGAATTTAATTTTGAAAATTAAGATAATCCAGCTATCGAAAAACACAAACCAAAGACCAAATATATATTTTGAAGTGAGATTACCCACTGGAGTAATCCAGAAACCTAGAACAATTGTTCACTCAACGTTTGTGAAGATTAATTCCTACAATCAACATAAGTTGACAGTTGTATAAACCTTAGATTGACATAGTTGTATAAACCTTAGATTGTCATAGTTGTATAAACCTTAGATTGACATAGTTGTATAAACCTTAGGATGACATAGTCTATACGGAGTATTTACCTTAATGAGTAACAACCGTTTTGTCATATATCTCGATGACACCTGAATGATTAGATAAATGTTTACTGAAATTAATTCAACAGTTCAATTAAATTTTGAATATTTTATGCTAAATCACATATATACTACCGTCACTATTAACTTTATTATATGTCAAGTCGTTTAACATTGAATTATGGCATGGATGGTGTTGGTAAACGTAAATAACTGCAAGCATAGAATAATAAGGATACATTTTACGAAAATACATGGGTTATAGTTCAGATAAATCAGTATTTTATTTTAGTTTGGAGATATACATTTCAAGTGATTGCCATGAATAACCTTCTTTTCTTATGTAAACAAATACAGATTGCGTTCCTTCTCTTCTACTCGCATGAACATGTGTAAACACAGTTAACCAGGAACTTCCCAGTAGAGATCTCACATTGAGATTTTACAGCTAATGCTCAGCGATAACATATTCAAAAGGTAAACATAAGTTTGATTGTCGTGAAGAGCAACCACTCCGTGTACATTTTGTCAACATTTAAATTTAGAAAATTAGACACAATTGAAGAGTAAATTACGAAAGAATACTTCAAATAATTTAACACGTACATGATATTCTCTATTAAAATGGGCAATATATAACAACCCAAATACAATAAGCAATGGAATGCACAAAAACCAAAGCACATGAATATTTAACAACCATAAAATTAATACACATACAAAGGTTTAAAATCTACATGTACAATAATTTACTTTAATATAATGATGTTAGTTTTTCTTTTTGCTGTAAATTAGAAAAGAATTTAAATCTATATTGATGGTACAAACATGTTCGAAACATTGCAATAAATTATGTATTTGGTTTGATGTTACAGAAACGGAACATTTTTCCATTCTGATATGGTTTATTGAACGAATAATATTATTCAGGTGGCTATATCAATGGGCCTAATGTAAAATGAAATGTATCACTTAGGGCCTTGGATAGATATCTATGTCACTGCAAAAGAACTTATGTGTCAACGTTATCTTTTCACAGTTACAAGTTGAGTCTTGATCGTTTTATCTTGATTAATCTAGTTTTTAGTTCACTTTGTGGGAGGTAAAATTCAACTGTTTGCCAAAAAAAGTCTTTTATTTTGCATGTCTTCTCCTTCACATATTGCATTCCTTCTCTTGTACTTGCGTACAAGAATATACAGAGTGTGACACTGGGCGTTTTAAGTTAACCTTCAGTGATAACATATAGACAAAATGTGATATCCTTCAACGGCAGGCATTTAAATGAAGTTTATGTAGCCTTTTGAGTTGAGAAAATTAATGGCGGTCTAAAGATAAAATGTAGCTACAAAATCTATCAACAACTAAAACCAGTACATGCCAGTATTAAAATGAGTTTCGTGTACCACACCACGGTGGGAGAATATATAATATTGAACTAAAACATTTAAATCCAATTTGAAGTCGTCCCAAAGGCACTTTTTAAAACTGAACTCCATGTTAAAATGTATAATGGTTATAGACTATTTATACAATCATTTTAAATGATTTGTGTGTGTATATATATATATATATATATATATATATATATATATATATATATATATTTACGAAAAGTTAAAACATAACGGAATTAACTATGCCTTGCATCAATCATTTTTTGTGTCATTTACATTTAAGGAATATATTCATTATAGATTCTAAACATTGCTTAACATTTACAGGTGGCTTGGGAATGAAATAAGGTCGATCAAGCAGATTATATACCATAACGTTCCACAACTGGTAGTTCTCGCCCTTTCCGCAAAGTATATCCTCACCGCATTTGCGTCAAACGTTTAATTATTTCTTCAAACGTTTTCTTATGCAGGTCTTATTGTAAATTCATCTTGAATCGCATTTTTTTCTTGCATGTTTAAAGATACATGAACAAATACAATTGTGTTTATAAACAATTTCAATGTATATTGGGTTTTTGCACGCTTTACCTTGGTCATTTATGAGCAGTGACATATGCTTTATCTGCTCGGGAAATGGACTCACTCGCCCATTCACGACTCTCCTGCTGCCTTGCAGGTTGGCTTTGGTTAGCCAAAGACTAAGGGAGTAAACCTTATAAGAATCTCCGGAGTGGAGACCCTAAGGCAGCTGGACGATGTAATACATCCTCTTTTGGCAACTCCTTGGTCTGGAGAGGGATGGGCTCCGCCAGACGACTTTTGCCCAAGACACAAGTGACAAGTGTGCTACTGGTACTATCAACCAATTAAGTCTTCATACATTGGACACACTTCGAAACAAGTGCCTGGTGATATTTCTTGTTTGAAGGTAAATATTGCCCTAGTTGATTGGAGTGACAATCCTAAAAGGGGAACGGGGAATATTTCAGTTGTCGGCAGGGGCGATATTGCCGGTGGCACTACTTTCATCGCAATGGTCGGTTGCAGCCTCCTTCATGACAACAACTATTCCGCTTCATTTAGAAGTCTTATAGTCAGGGCCGACGTTACACTTTTAATATAATTTATATCTAAATAATAATTTCACTCTTGATTTTTGAATATGTTCACTATTTTTATTTATGCACTATATTTTATATAAACTACATAATTTACAATAATAAGCAAACACTTGCTAAGTTCAGTTGTTACACAGCCGTATTCTCTAATAACTCTTACCAAACAGGGACTCTACAGCTTCTGCTAACTTAGGCCTCACCATTTCTAAACCCGCCCAGCTTACAGCGTTAGTGAATTCCTACGTCATGTGCCAGTGTAAAACATTTGCGCTCTTGGCTGTCATCTCCCTTACAATGTAGGGGCGCCCTCTGTTTTATTTTTTTTACACACTTCGTGCATGGACGTTGCATATGCATGATAATTGCTTATTGACATTTGTCGTATTACTTTATATTATTGTACGTTAGCTGAAACATCTTTTCTTTATTTTTTCATGTAAATAACATCTGCATCGTTTGCCGTGTGCTTGTTTCATTGATATGTGTTTGTTTCGGTATATATTTTGTTGTTTTATTTGTCCCCGTTTGTTTAATTTGAGTATTAGTCTTATTTTACTTATCTCTGCTGAAACTTGTTTGTTGTGTTGGTTCTACCATTGCATTAAATGAATATTGATCTTATTGTCTGCGCTTTATTATTATTATTATTATTATTATTATTATTATTATTATTATTATTATTATTATTTTGCTAACATGTTGGTTTCGTTGTAGCTTTCCTTTGTTGCTTTTAAAATGTTTCTATTATTTTAATAATATAATTTTGGCGGTGATGGCTTTCCATAGATATGGATATTGAAATACCACAAGATTATCGTATTGCGGCTTTCCGCCGTATTTTTTTAACAACAGGTTACCTGGTGGTTGCCTAATAGTCTTAAGCGATCGTATTACCCGATAACTGCTATATCGTCTCTGTCCGCGTGGGTTCTAGGCTCGGTTTAGCTAATGTGGGTAACTGAGAAAGTTCGCCATTATCTCCCCTTCAGTCGGTGGCTCTTACAATGATTTTCCAGGCTGCTTCCTATGCCAGCTTGATATATACATTTATATCACTTGATGTTTTCTCCAGGTTCAGCGATCTAATATTCCATTTTAATTACAAAATATGCATTAATGGCTTTTATTCTCCGCTTTAATGTTCTGTGCATGCTCATAATCCTTCTAAAGTCATGTCTTCGTGTAGGGATTCTTACTTGACTGATACTGAAAACTCTTCTGCCTTTTTCTGAAATATCTAAACTTATTTTCTTTTCCGTAGTACAGTCTCCAATATGTTTCAGGAATCTTCTATCCAATCATTTTGTCATATGTTTACATCAGATCTTGAATGCATTAGCTTTCTAATCTTTTTCTCCAAATATATTTTACTCTGATCGCTTGCAAATCCATATCCCAATATCAGCTGTAAACCAGATGATTGAGACTGTCTATGTACTTAGGCCTACAACTCCATTGTCTCCATTAAGCTCCAATATCACTGTTTTCTCAGGCGTATAATTTATGTCTTAATTACGTCCTCTTATCTATCTAATGTTTCAAATGATGTGATTGAGATCTTTTGTTTCTTACTGTTTTTCTGATTCATAAGTTATAACTGCGAAATATAATAAAAGATATAAAGCATGTTTCTGAAAATGATTCTAACTATATTTCTTTATCACAATCACGTTGTACCTTTTTATATTTCGCCTTCTATAACACAGGTGATACTCATTTGCCAGAATCATTAATTTAGATAATGAAAATACCATTTAAAACATTCTGGAAACATCTTACTTCATTAACAATTTTCTAAGTTTAGAATTTGGTCATAAATGTTGATAATTGTCTCTCTTTTAAACAGATTAAATAAAATATTATGGAGACAGTCTATTCTGGTCTGCCTATTTTTCTGAATGTGTTAGAGGTTTCAATGCATTTCTAAATTTGTTTTCTGAAATTGATATGTGTCATGGGTTTTATAATATTTCAGTATTGATATACGAGTCAAAAGTAAAGTTAAGTGAAAGGATAAAGAGAAAATATTTAGCTTCAAATATGTGCACATGAAATATTTTCCTCTGGAACCAAAGAGTGTACGATTTGTTATGAAATCGCCAAATGTTCTCGAGCTGTAATACAAAAGCTAATTTTAGGAAACTATCGTTACTTTAACTTCGGGTTTAATATTTAAAATCTGCTTAATATCCAGTGAAAAAATATTTCTATCAACACAATTTTGAAACATGGAAATGAAGTGTTCAAAACGCCGATTGCTGCAGTCTTCCGTGACTTGATGTCAGAGGTCGTTTCTGTTTGCATGTGTTTTATGTCACTCTGTGAGTAACATTACTTTTGTTTTTTTCAATTTATATATAAATGTGTACCCCAGTGTATCGAATCCAAAGGCAGAAATTGATTTGGAGGCCCGAATGTTTCTCTTCTTTATGTCACATTTATCATGAAATGAGATCAACAAAACAAAGTATTCTAAATGCAACATTCATTCAATATTCAGATGAGAAAATGTATTACATACATGTATTTAAGTAGCCATTACTGTCACGTGTTGTCACACAAAAAGTATGATGTCAGACCGATCAGCTATGGATTAAAACGTATTCATGCAGGATAAAGTGAGTGTCATCAGTGGGTATGAATCGGTGCCAAAACCTACATTGAAAAAGCTGTAGGCAACATTTAGCGTACAAACGTAACTGTTTCACGTATTCTAAAGACGATTCAGTCAACAAACATGAATTGAAACCACACAGTAATACAAACAATTTGTCATTTCCATATGATATCAAGAAATGAATGTATTGCTGAGGATATCCTGGTAGAAATGCAATGTTCGACGCAGAAATTAAATTCTTAAAGACAAACCCCAATGTAGATAAGGAAGATATAGTTTGTTTTTATTGCCTGTAATTCATTCCATTTGAGGATTCTAAAATGTGATGAAAGGTATTTTTAGGTTAATTCGACATTTTAACTGAGTTTTTGCAAGATAAAGTTATCTGAAGTTTTCACATAAATTTATTTCAATAGGATAATAGGTTCAAGATACAAAGTAAAGAATTTAAACAGTAGTGAAATGTTTCCCACCAATGGTCTTAATCTGAGGAACAAAAAGAGCTCAATCCAAACGTTGAGTAATATTCAACAAATAACATTTTCCCTAGAATGCAAAGTGAAAACTTAAACATGCCTCACAATTTTCTGAATTAAATTCCAAATAGTCATAACAGTTATATTAAGAAACCAAACGTAGATAGTTCTGAATGCATTCAAGTGACGTTCCGAATGAATCCCAACTTTGGAAGTGCTAATTCACTAATACGATAGAAAAGTGTTAATACGACAACAGTCCCTAAAATGAATACAATGACCTATTGACTAATAGCATCGCTTATTTGCAATAACCGAAATTATAATAAGTTTTAGGTGTTTATTATCTAACCCTTTGCCAAATAAACTTGAGATAAATGCAAAAATTGAGAAATCGGGTTTAGTACCACATTTTTCTCTTTTTGTTTTACATATATTGTGAAACGTCAAATGATAATGTGTTAATTCAGCGTCTTATCCAGTTGATTTGATATTTTTTGCTTAGTTTTGGATGCTCTGATCTACCATGCCGAATTTTCTCGTTATCATGGAACGTGTCTCTGATACGCTTTTTTTTACTCCAACTGGAATGTCGTCAAGTTCTTTAAAATGGAAACCAAAGTGTTTTGTGACTTGAACTTGAAACGAAAGTTCACAAAATTAAAAACAAGGACGCCATTCTTCTACACGAGTATATAAAAAGGTACAATTATCATACTTTATTACTGTTGCACTTAATGCTGTACGTCAGATCAAATGTGAAACCCATGAAAGGGCACAGATGTTATATTTATTACCATTTACTCTTTATCTTAAATGCGTAAAGGTGCTGACTAAATTAATCCCTTTGTTTATAATAAACTGATTTAACCACTCTCAATAAATCTTCGGCAAGAAGGAAGTGATCGATATTATAGATTGTCGTTTTGAGATAAGTCATTGGTGTCTTTTCCAGCATACGTATAGCATGTGTTTGAACACATCTATGCGCTTTTTATAGAAAGTAATTTAGTAAAATTATAGAAAAGTTATCATCACCTCTGTAATATTAGACAGTTTGGAATTGGACTGTAATTAATGTTACTTTTTAGATACTGGTAAAAAGTGTTCCTTAAACTTCTTCCGCTCAATGAGTCATTGAATGTGTAGTTAATAGTTAATGATGTATGGTCTGAGTGTATGAGTAGTCTCAAAACCAAGACTATCAGGTCCAGCGACACAATGTTGCAACTAAAAACCTCATCGTATATGCATAGGTTATGACCCCAAATTAGATCTTATAAGGTAGTCTCAAACCCAAGACTATCAGGCCCAGCAACACGAGGTTGCAACCAAAAGTATGCTAATTTAGAAAATGACCTCAAATTCATACACTATAAAGATAGTTAACCCCAAAACTATCAGGCCTTGCAGTAACTTACCGGTAATAACATCATGCATTAACTAACAATGCAAAAAGTTGTCATATGGGGTTATATATTCTACACAAAACAGCACAAAGAATTCCAAATTGATAGGGAAAAATACGGAAGCAAATTGACGAGGGAGCAAGGATGTTTAGAGTGAGAATCCAAAACAAGACACCCAAGATGTATACAGGGAATCATCGAGTGAGTACAGGGTCAAACAAGACACTCAAGAAGTATACATTGACCAACCACAGGAGCAGAGGGATAATCTGTCACTAACAAGTGATCATGGGATTCTCAAAAAAAAATCCTTTTTGGGGCTATTGTCTTTCATTGCCTTAATAGGGTATTCCACTTGGTTAAGGAAACCCTCTTTGACAGGCTCTATCCAAAAAGCCTAACTTCATCATTTTGGGGCCCACCGCTCAAAATTAACAATCTAATCCTCTCTGACAGTGGCTACCTTTTAAATCACGTTTATTCATATCAGCAAAAGAAATTGTTAGGGACGTATAATATCTACACTTTTGTACTAGAAGATTGGCATAGATCGGAACGTAATTTAATTCTTCATCTCTACCATTTGATGAATTGCATCGGTGGCTTATACAATTTTGGCATAGGGAAATCCACTAGAAAAACTGGATTGAATTTGGAATAAGCGTACGTACTTTCGATTGGTTAATAGGTTGAATGCGTGATGGGTCTATTCCCACTCACCCAGGTCTAACATTCATATCATTAGCCCCTTTTTAGGGGTATGATATGACGACCAAATTAAATAGCGCACTCTGTGCGCATAAACGCCAGGAAGATGTGGCACCATTCCATCTTCTTGGATAAATTAAATCACTGCCATGTAAATAAATGGCAGTCCAAAATAGTGAACATATGAACCTAGTGGCCGGTTTCACTTTAAATCCAACTATTCATTCATGGTCTGAATTAGTTGATATCAGAAGGACTAACAAGAATACATATCTGATTCCCTCTTCTTTTCTTGTGGCTTCATAGCTGTTGAATACCACAGTTTCTGAGCAATGACTCAACTGTCGTTCATTTTTTAAACGTTAGCACTTTACCAGTATACTCCACTCACTAGCTAAATGGTTGAATATATAATTTTATCATCTTTATTAAAACATTATGCAGAATTCTTGATTCTGATGACTAGCTTTCACATCGTTAACCGAAACAACTGATCCGGTGCTGTCATTACCAAACTGTTTATTTCTATCTTGACGTTGTCATGGTTGAAGCCATGTCCACGTGTCATCATTAACATATTGATCTAGTTTGTTTTCCATATAGCCATGCGTAATATCTAGTCTCCATTTTGATGTTCTTCCTGAGCGCTTTAATGTAACTAATATATTTTTACTGTATTCATTTTGAAAAGGCTCCCATGATACAGTTTGACTAAAAGAGAAAATCATGTAAGATATGCCCATCAAACCTGTGGACAAACAGTGGCACTATTGATGTCATCATTATGGTTATGGCAACATAGACATCTGTTACAAACCTAACCTTATTACAGACAAGAATAATATTATATACCTATAAATAATTATCCTTATTTTCAATTTTTCCTTTCTCTTTTAAAGGTTTCTTTTATTGTAAGACAGAGTTAATCCTACTATATGACTCTTTTGTATTTTATGTGACTTGATCATTACAAATGTTCGGCAATCTTTTGGCCATCATTTATTTATGGATATATACTTTTAGATACTGGTAAAATGTGTTCCTTAAACTTCTTCCGCTCACTGAGTCATTGAATGTGAAGTTAATAGTTAATGATGTATGGTCAAATAATACCAATAATGCATCATATGCCATTGTACGATATACAAAAACACCATTCTCGTAATGATTTCCTGTTCACATCATTACATGTGATGGATTTTATCAATTCTAAACAAGTGTACTCACTTGTACTGTAAATTACAGCACTGTAATTTTGATGTTATGAAGGTCTGAAATACTGAGCATTAACGTTTGACAGTACAATATAAAATATTTCCAATACACATAGCAAACATTTTATATGATTTTAAATTAAATAATCAGACGAATTATTTAGTCAGACTTATTTATTTATAAAACCTCCAAACACAGCGATTTATTATCCACATAAGAGTAACATCATTATCACTCTCCATGAGAACTAGAACGATGTCAGAGAATTTAAACTGCACACACATTATAATTCTTGGTGTTCTATCTGTAATGGTCCAAACTCTTTAGATTCAACACTGATAAAGACGACAAGAAGTTTGCAATATTATGAAGAAAGCTGTGATCAACAAATTTAAAAACTCGATGTGTATCATGCATGCTAATTTACTTAATTATAACTTGTCTATAGCCAAAATGCTTCCGAAACAAAATGTAGTCATACTTTACTAATTTTGGGTCACTGAGAACGAAAATGATGCATACATTGTTGATCGGTTCTAGTTTTAAAGATATGTTACTGGGTCCGTATTTTCGATTCCTGACATGGAAAAGGCGGAGGATAAGAGATTAATAAAGAGAAGGGATCTAATGTTAAACTAAAAATAAATAAAATACAACTTTGGATCTGTGAATAAATATATGACTGGGTTTGAACAATACTGGCTTCCTTGGCAATACAATGCATGGTGCTATATCGAGCTGGTATTGTGGCATACATGAGATGAATTGCATCATGTTATTCCTGCAAGTGATGGGTGATATTTTCGCAGCTAAGCTTACATCACTCTGCTGAACAAATTGCTCGTTATAAGCTTTAGAAAACATAGTGCCACGCTCTCTTGTTTATCAGCGTTTGATTTTGAAAAGAGACCCTTTTTCTTTAACCAATTTAATCCTAGATGTATTGTACTTGTGGCAACAATGCAGATAACTTCTGCATTGTTTGTATTGAAGTGACTTTTTCATCACAAAGGCACAGTATAACCACTATGGTTCAGAAAGCCTTTCGCTTTTATTTTGCCTGTAAAACTGGAGATCAGCACAAGAGGTGGGCCCCACGCAAACTTGATACACAAAGTGTTGCTGTTTTCTTTGCGAATGGTATAATCGTGAGAGATAATCCTACTACATCAAGAGAGATTGGCCACTCAGACAATCAATGGAGCCTGGACGAGTTTAGGACCCACCACTTGTTGAATCAAAGAAGATTTTGTTAACACCCTTTTACATCATACTGGGTCTGTAAAGGTCATGGATAAAATAGAAGCAGCTTTCAAGTATCTCCGTGAAAATATTCCTAGGTTAAGTTAAGCTATAAAAACGGAAGGTGTATTTCTGTACTGTTTAGTGAACTTCTTCTAGAAAATGCATTTGAAGGTGTACTGCGTGGCAAGGAACATATGGCATGGAAGCCTTCCAGTTAATGGCAACAAATTTGCTGTTACCTTTGTTCCTGTGTGTAAGGACCAGTTGTTGGATAATACTATCATCTTTATGCTTCTGTTCTTACCGTAACATTAAGTATGCAACAGTATTTTATGTTGTATTTTGATATTGTTTCGAGAAGAAACATTAGTTTGGATTCTTCAGTGAAACAAAAATGATCATTGGATTAAAATATCATTCTCGACAAGTGTGAATTATTCAAAAGAGGTCTAGACAACGACATTTTTGCACAAGATAGTTGGCAGACCAGTATATATACGGACTTTTATATTGTTTTAGATTTTAATAGAACATTTCATGAATATTTTTATTTCAAATCATAATAATGTAAGTTCCTCTTACATTTCATTGTATAATATCCATAATTCAATTGTTTGTTAACCTTTAAAAACATGTTTTGTTTCCTCTTTCTGGCCTGAGTCTCGTAACAAGATAGACTGACAATGTATGCTAGTCGAAGGGTGTGTATGTAAGCAAAAGTGTTTGAAAATTGGAACAATATAGATCATGACCAGTTTTAGTAAAAGCAATCTGGATATACATATGTAAATAATGCAAATTAATGCTTAGTGAATATAAATCATTTCACTGCTTATCATTAATTTTAATTCAAAAATAATGTATTACTCATGTAAACGTCTTATAGACCATATTTATGAATGGAAATTATGTCAGCAGATAAATCTCAAACTATTATCGATAATAGTATGTTATCAGAAATAGGTGCATAGGTAAGAGAGATAAAATATGAATACCATCAGAATTAATGTTATACGTACAATAGCTTACAATAAAGAAACAACCACTATAAATGCAAGAAGAAATAAATTTATTCGTTGATTTAATTAACTACTTTGCATAGATTGTAATCTATTAAAATCATTGCAAGAATATTAAGAATGTTAAAAGTAACAAGATAAATGATTATCAGAATAGTGTACAACTGTTACAAGGTTGACTAAAGAACCTTTTCGATCTGTAATGTAATAGGGCAATTAAATGATCAGTACAATTTTAACTAAAATAAATGCTGCAGCGATCTCGATGGTGGTAGTCAGTTTTACTTAATTCTCACTCAATTGAAATATTCCAAGACATTGTGACATATTCCAATCAAACCATTAAATATGTAAGCATGCAAAACGAAAAGTATATTGAAATCTTCTGTTTGATTTACCATTGTCACATGCGTGTCGTTTTTATTTAATGTTTTAATTTAGTTTTTCAAAGTGTAACTATTTTAAAAAGATTACAAAGTTATTTGTCTCATGGAACTCTATCAACGTTTTGGCCTTGATAACTTCTTTTGAAGTCAATGTATTGTACAGTCATAGCAAGACCAATCAACCACTCTCCAAGGTATGTCCTTTTATGTAAAACAGTTTTGACACCGGAAAAAATATATATGAGCTATAAAATAACTAAAACTTATCTAAAGATCCTAATCGTACTTAATGATCCTGTCACATATCAAATCAAAACAATGCGAAAATATAGCAATTTACACGTCAATTGGTGTTATCTTTTTAGCTGATTCGAGGTTTCCTTTATCCAGATTCAATTTCTTATGGTGAGGTGCCCCCAAACTACCGACTACTGGAAGTAGAGACGGAAGTTTCATATCATTTCCTGATATTTCCCGGTCCATGACACCATGTCGGAAGTCTTGATAGGGGATATCATTTGCGCTGGGATTGTCCTCCTTTGGGGCACCTTTGTGGTGTGAGGAATCTCGCCTCTCATCTTTGTCTTGGTAAGGGGGCGGTAAGTCCAAGGGGTCACTTGCATAGTTTTGGAAAGATGTATCCATCAGCTTTCGACTCTGACCCAGCATACCATGTTGCCGTCCTTGCCTGAGAAAGTTTAACTGTTCGTATTGGTCAAGATGACTTTCGAATTCACATCTAAATTAAATTTGTAAACACAATATCAAAGATGCAAACACACCAACTTTACAACGGGTATGTAAATGACTCTAAATAAATAAAAAGTGTGTATTTAGTGGAAATAACACGACTTGAAAACGATAAGCATGCTTTTATCATATTAACGTTTTGGTTAGTGGAAAGCAATATATAAGCTTTTCGTTTTAAATATGATCTATTTTAATAATCACGGTTATTTGTTTATATATCTATACCAAATTATTCAGAAAATACAGAATAGACATTGTTTAATACTTGCTAATACGTATGATCTTGTTATTTCAAAATTACTATCCAGCGAGATTAGCATTTTCTGATATATAATTTACGTTTCAATCATACATAACGAAATACAACAAAATTATATTGATCGGTTTTTATAACATAAGTTATTATGCGTTGTGCTTGAAATGTCATTATGGACTGAATGACGAGCATAGATGCATTCTTGGATCTTTACCAATTTAGAACAATTCTGAAAATTACCTGCTTGCAATGCATAAAAACAAATTTATTCAGACATGAAAAACTTAATCACTTAGACTGTCATAGACAGCAATACTGTTCAACAAATGTGAATAAACTGTTTTTTTTTCACTCAAGAAATAGATACGTACCTAGCCGGGAACACTTTCGGATTAGCTTTCGAAGACTTTATACGTCGACATACTAGGATGCAAAGTGCAGCAACAACGGCTGCACCCAGAATGATGAGCAAGAGATGCAGGATATTTACAGTGCATTTGTAGTCGTTGACCATGTCATGGCAATCATATAGGACAGGACAAGGATTTGTATTACATTCATCTATCTCAAGGTGACACCATTGTCCATAATAACCTGGCTTACAGAGACAGCTGAAGAACTCGAAACTTGTGGTTCTTACTGGGTCGGTACAGGATATATTGTGGTCTGGATTGACTTGACAAGTTCCAAAGACACAAGGATTAATCATTACATTTATGGTTAGAGTAATAGGTAGACTGTATGTGTTTGCATTATCACTTATTCTGACACTGTAGTTTTGAATACCATAAAATTCAGCTGACATGTTGATGGTGAAACCAAATGTTTTAACTGTCCTAGGTGTGACTGCGGTAGATACAGTCAACAGGTCAACCTTTGTATCATCTACATCGTTCATTGTCACATTAATTCCATTATCGTCGTCAAATTTGGTCAGAAGGGAAAGATTGTCGTGTTCATCGATATCAACTGCAATGTAGGTGCCGATGAGTTGCTCGGTCAAAGTAGAATTTGCTTCAATATTCTTTGAGACATGCTGCATATATTTGGCATTAATTGTTTCATTTCCTAATACAAGGAACAGCAAAGGTGGATCATTTACTCCCTTCACTACAATATGTATAACTTGTTCTGACGGTTTGGACATGCTTCTGTAAGGTAGAGATGTCTCCGTAAGCATCAAAGTGAGAGCATCTTGGCCAGCAAAATCTTTATTTGGCTTATAATACAAGACTCCGTCCTCTGTAATATTGGCTATTCCCTTTCCTGGACCTTGCAAAATTTGAAAACTTACACTGTCATTTTCTTCGTCAGTATACTGTAACTGAAGCTTTCCTTGAAAACCATCTTCCACGCAAAACATTTCGTTTGTGATGAGATGCGGCGTACTCTGTGCTAATGTCTTGTTCACAACGAAAAAAGCAAACATGCGCGGACCTTCTGCTGTGTAAGAGATTACAGCTCTACGCTTACGGCTGTGAACCAAATTAATTCCCGGAAGGCATATCTGTAAAAAAGATAAGAAATTTAACACTTCAGAGTCACATATATTTGCAAACGCCTTCTCCTCTCTCCCTCTCTCACACTATATATCTCTCACTCTGAATAATAAATATACCTATTTATCAGTTTATCAGTTCAATTAAGGTCAGTAAGCAAACACTGAGTCTATTTTGTGGGGATAGTTTCCTTAAATAACCAACAAATGAAATAAATACGGAATTTTATGGTTTGAAACAAGAATTAGTATTTTGCACAAGTTTGTAATGCTTACCTTTGACTTGTATATTGATGAGTCATAGTCGATGTTCTCTTCAGCAATACAATTTTCATGAACTGCTTGCCACATTTCTGCCTCTAAAATATCAAAGAATAATGAAACGTAGCGGTTTATGGGGATGACATTTCGCCAGTATTATTGTATATCAATGATGAAAACAATTGACTTGGAACAAGTAAATGAGTATATGGTACAATGAGAAACTTTAAGGGAGAAAAATGTCGTTGACGAACTGGTACAGCCAAAACGTCATGATTATACAATGTCACCTGAAAAAATGTAACTGACAAGATAGTGTGCACAAATTGGTGAAGACATTACGTCATGTTACAAACTGGATAGACAAAAATAAATTATAAATGTGTTGAGCTTAAAATATGTTTAAAATTAGAAATCTAGATGGAATACTAAAACAAATATACAAATATTGTACAAGCTTCTAATCAATTGTTTTAATATCTATATTAATAATTTATATAGAATTGACAGCGGATAATGGACAATGTGTTACAACTTATAAGATATCATACATGTTTACTCAAGCTCTTCGACGTGTTCCTTACGGTGAGTTATCGTGCGGTTATGAGCACCAATTTTACTGACGATATCTTCTCTTTTTATACCCACGTGCGCGTTCCGTGTTGTTTTCTGACAGTGTAGAGAAAATATTCAGGACATATATTTGCTCTTGTTTGAAAGACTAGAGATACAACGCGTTTGTGAAGGTTTTTTACATGAATGGCTCGATGGAAAAACATCGAAGCTTAGTTTAGATAGGTGCGATAAAATCATTGCCTTCTGCTACCAGAACATTTAATGATTCAGACCCAGGTGACAATTAAACTAGTTAAAGCTTCATTAGAGTCATAGTTAATTATCATACATCTCATCTACCGTCGATGAGTCAATTAAGTTGTATATTTACCTACATTGTGCACGCGATATATATGTTAGTTTCATTGCCAGTAAAGAAAATGTATATAATGTTTAAACAGAGTAAAATATTGCTTCGTTATTATTTTTAAGGATATTAGTCTTTACCGTAAGATACAATATGTTCATATGTATTGATAACACGTAAAATCGCATATTATTTGATGGTTTGTATTGATAACAGGTAAAATCGTATATTATTTGATAGTTTGCATTGATAACAGTTAAAATCGTATATTGTTTATGCTTTGTATCGATAACAGGTAAAATCGTATATTGATAACAGGTAAAAAAAAATCGTATATTAATTGATGGTTTGTATTGATAACAGGTAAAATCGTATATTATTTGATGGCTTGTATTGATAACAGGTAAAATCGTATCTTGTTTATGCTTTGTATTGATAACAGGTAAAATCACTATATCATCTGATGCTTGGTATTGATAACAGGTAAAATCGTTTATCATTTGATGCTTTGTATTGATATCAGGTAAAATCGTATATTATTTGATGCTTTGTATTGATAACAGGTGCAATCGTATCTTATTCGATGCTTTGTCTATTCTTTTCCTACTGCCTTAGATCACCCATGCTGAACGAACATTTTACAAGTCAAGACAAGAGTAGGTTATATTTTAATATCATCAGATTACACTTCACATGAGTGTAACTAACATCAAGCCAATAACTACATAGCATGCATGTAAGACATGATGTTTTGTAGGTGGATTTCTTTGTATAAAAAATAAGCCAATAAAATACGAAATTAGTCCAAGCAGTCTTTCTCCCTTCACGTTTAAATAATATGTAAAAGCACGTTTTCTACCTCCGACTTTCAATACCCCAACCCCATTACGGCTCAAATACTTAAGGTTTCATACACTCATTCACTACAGCCGTCAAGCTAACATCAACCAATTAACGAAAAATAATGACATTATCCTGTTTGTCTCATCCCTTAAAAAGCTATGCGAGAAAGACATTTTAAATTATTCAGTCTCTACAATTTATACCATCGTTCCATTCTGCGAGGACTGGGACTGTGATGCCAGGTTCGAATTCAGTTTTGTTGAAGCGCAATGACACGTTGATATAACCGGCGATCATCGTTTCTCCCACCGGTGCAACAAAGAAGGGAGACCCCGAATACTTCAGTATCCTAAATCAGGGATTACTATAATTTATTGTCTTGATCTTTAATTACCAAGCCATATGCTTGAAGACAACTAAATTCGATAGTTTTGAATTTGTTCTAAATTATTTGACAGTAAGACATATAGAACATATTATCACACTCATGATGCACAATTTGAACTTGCAATTCGAAGAGCACATTGACGAGATAAAACCAAAAAGGCTTTAGTATCATAAGTTTGTATTAAGTCTATCTTCAATGTAGTCATCATCAATATATATATATATATTAATTAATTAATTTGCAACACCTATTAAATGAATATCTAGACAAACAAAAAGCATAGCAATATTTTAAAATGCATAGATAAGGATAACCTATCACAAAACCAGGCATTTGTCTGCCACACCTACATAAATAATTTCTAGAAAAACAAAAAACAAAGTATTATTAAGGTGTTAATCTGCAAGCCATAACTTGCAGCACCTACATAATAAATACCAAAAAACATTCATTTGCAACACCTATATAAGGAATATCTAGACTAACAAAAGCCAAGGCAATTACCTAAAAATAGCATGACATTTATCTGCTACACCTACATACATAATATATATCAATACAAAAGCAAGGTATTAATCTGCAACACCTACATAAAGAATATCAAAAAGTAGGCATTAAACTGCAACAACTAAACATGGAATACCTAAGATACGGCACTGCTCTTTGAGTAAATACTTTCAAGAGCAAACATCAGTCGAAAATTAATAGTCGGATCCCAGGCACCACTATACGCATAACACGTGAACGTGTTACCCGCTACACTATGATCGTTGCAAGATTCAAAAGGCCACAAACAGAAATCTCTTTCTGAGCTAGGCTTCCTAGTTGTATTTAATATTGCGGCACCAGAATATGTGCACGTTCCCGCATAGCCAATACACAAGCAGTTCCATTACAAACGCAATGATTAATAATAATTTCGTCTACATTAATGGATCCTAGTACAACCTTTATAATCCGCTGATTTCATAACTTTTAAAGTAATGTAACTAGCATCATGTTGTCCTTAACGACCGATACATGTATTTTAATCTCCAGTATGTCTGGTACATTCCCAAATAACCTATCTATAGAGATAAACAGTTACAACGTTTAGATGAAGTTTCATATTATAATAAATGACACCTCAAGTTCTATATATGGTTTGCAAACAAATGACTTACCTTTTCTTTAGAAGTCTAGAAGTCCTAGTAGGAGTCTCTGGGGATGATACATACGGCTTGAAATCTGAACTGGCAGCCGAGCCATACAAGGAATCCCAGTCAGAGTTTTGTAGAAAACCGACAGTCAATCCACCGGACAAGCCTTCAAGCAAACATTTAGAATGTGTAACAAGCATCGCTATTATACAGTAGATTATATATATATATATATATATATATATATATATATATATATATATATATATATATATATATATATATACTGAATAGACATTATAACAGTTCGGTAACCGAATCCAAAATAATCACTTGAAATATATCATGACACATTATTTGCATGTAAATGAAGTCTATTTCACGACCATGTGGACCGAGAAAAGCGCAAAATGTATGTACTGTTAAAATAAGATCGCTCATTATTAATACATATATTGACCTTGTTGCGTATTGCGGTTAAGTACGTCCGATGCTTAAGTATAAAGGGATCAGCCAAATGTTGTATCTCATGTAAATATTACTTATTGTCATTGATCGATTCATGTTTATGTGGACCGAGAAAAGCGAAAAATGTATGTACTGTTAAAATAAGATCGCTCATTATTAATACATATATTGACCCTGTTGCGTAATGCGGTTAAGTATGTCCGATGCTTAAGTATAAAAGGATCAGCCAAATGTTGTATCTCATACAAATATTACTTACTGTCATTAATCGATTCATGTTTATGTGGACCGAGAAAAGCTCAAAATGTATGTACTGTTAAAATCAAAATGTATGTACTGTTAAAATAAGAGCGCTCATTATTAATACATATATTGACCCTGTTGCGTATTGCGGTTAAGTATGTCCGATGCTTAAGTATAAAAAGGATCAGCCAAATGTTGTATCTCATGCAAATATTACTTATTGTCATTGATCGATTCATGTTTTCTGGCTGATCGAAATAATCCCTTACCATGATGCTATACATCAGATAATTGTTATGTCATCTGATATGCACGTGTACAATGTTTACATTACGTCACAATGTATCTCTGACGTTAAAAATGGGTCGACATTTTACGGTATATGGAGTATAAATCTTACATATATTTTATTAGATCCAATTTTGGGTAGTAATTTGTGTTTTCATCAATGGTTTTAAAAAAAAAATAATTTTGTCTTTTCTGCCAACAATCAAAGACCTAGCCAAGGAAAATGTAATCTTTTTAAAATATATCAATAACCGAATACGAAAGCACACGAGCATGTTGATTAGCACAGTAACATTTAGGTGGGATACATTTAGTATGTAGTTTGTTATTGTTCTACTAATGTACTTTAAGAGTTCCAATGGTGCATTGCCTGGTATGAAATCTACCTAACCCATCAAGTTCTGTATAGGATACGTAACAAACTACATTAATAAGCATGATGGTACCTCAATATATATATATATATATATATATATATATATATATATATATATATATATATATATATATATATATACTTCTGAATGTCTGATATATTTTATGTATTTTTATATAATAAATTAAACATCTGCCTCGTACAGACACGTGCATGGTAAACATTGCATCTCCAGGAGTACTTACCCTAAGCTCACAAGGGTGCCAGCATTTTGACAGTATATAATATTCACCAACTTTCAAGTCTAACCAACCAATTAGCCCATTACACTTAACTATGTGTTCATATATATATTGTCGGAAATATCATTACAACATTAACTTTTTAAAATAAAAAAATTTAAAGTTATTTTTCCCTTTACAATAACAAAATATAGAAAGATCGGCGAATATACAATGACGTTACAGCGATTATCAAACACTGAATAGGAAGGCGCAGAAAGAACCTGATGTGCTAAATTATATTTGTTCTCCAAGGTTTGGTTCAAAAGTAACATTTTCGTGTATTCAATCTGTTATGCAGTCTGTCCACGCCCTAACACGGGGTTTTATTGGGACACTTTAACACGTATCAGGCTCGGACGGTCCCTTGTAATGGCATGAATTCAATATTGCGTCATTAACTCAATAGTCTAAAACCAATTAACATTTCACCGGTATGTAATAATAGGTGGACCAATAATGTACAGTCGTATTGTAAGTTCACCGTAATTGTTGAAGATAAGTTTCAAATATGTATTAATGATTCATTTTATAACCAACAGAAGTAATATAAATGTGTTAAGTAAAGCAATGCTATTGTATAAAAAATCTAATAGACAATGTATATCAATATTATCAAAATTGAAACGAAAGAGAAACATTAACTTTTATAACTTACCTTTAAAACTGAGATGAAAATCAGTAGCGTTTGCCTTCGAAATCTTTAGTGCATTCCCACTTCTAATAACCGAATGGCTCATTACTTTTTCAAAACTGATGACTACATCCGAATCCCCTTTAAAAAAAATTATTTGCTATTTAAACTGAAACATTCCTTTGAATTAGAGAACTACAATTCAAAATTATATTATTGTTATATTCAAGAGACCATTACTTGAAATAAAAACAATGTTTAAGTAGACATTATAAAATGAATTAAACATTTCTAAGCTTTTGCATGCAATGTTAATATCTCCGTTTAGAAGCTGGAACATGTTCAACCTCAATTAATTGATGAAAAAACTTATACGAACTAGAAATATGATTTCCATGTCATAAAAAACTGATTATCAATGTAATCAATTATAACTTTGATAAAAATTTTCACAAATACTGTTTTTTGTATGTAAAGGTATTATTTACGATACGCTCGCTTAGAAACAGCTATGGTATAAATTATACCCTGTGACATTTTGAGTTTCAATATTATAGAAAATACGTACTTTTTATGCACATTGGTTGAACGGGTATCTTGCTAGACAAATGTGATCTGCTGATTGCGTAGAGGCCAATATTTAAGCAGCGACCGGGTTCGAAGTGAAAATATCCACCATGTCGTTTTGCTTCATTAAGACTCTCATTGGTCCAGTTCTTTAGTACAAACTGTTGAACGTTCGTACTGATGTTCACGTTGTCCAGCCACACATGTCCATTTATTACCGCCGCTTTTTTGGATTTCTTGGTACCAATTTTCACTCTTGGTAAAATATCAGCAACGCCCTTTTTGGAACCTATTTGCATTTCTGAAATATATCGCTAAAAGCTTATATGCAAGTTTTTTTTATATAACGGTATGTTTTTTGACTGCTTTGTGCTAAGCTTAACTTATTCACTCGTAATTTTCGACAGTCGCCAGAGAGGCCTCAGGTGGTATAATACGCTTGCCTTTTCCGATCACTGTCATCTCTACTCTCTGCGCATGTTAGTCTCGGGCTCAGCCAATATTGGTTTGTGAGAAAGCTTGCCTTTGGCCTTGACATTCTTTCCAGGATTCACCAGGGTCGTCCTCCACCAAAGAAACCTATTGTCATGCTGAAAGGTTACGTTAAACCCAAGCAACACCAACAACAACAAGAGCAACATTAAGAATCGTTTCAATGAGCTGACAGTTGTAAAGAATTTATCTCATTTTTGCAGAGCAAATGAATTCAATCTTCGACTACAGTGATTTGCACAATTTCTGAAAATTCTCTCTTTGAATTAAAACACTGAGTTTTAACATTACAATACTAGTTAAACTAAATAAGCAAATCATTTTTAAATATGTTTGTATAAAATAAAGTCGATAGATAGATAGATAGATAGATAGATAGATAGATAGATAAATAGATAGATAGATCGACAGACAGATAGACAGATTCTTTGTTTTACATGTATATATGATTATCATTACATTTTTTATGTCGTACAGCAAATAATTTTACCGAAAAATTCCACGTCTGGGTCATCATTTTTCCAGTCCACTCCAATGCTGTCTGAACTCTCCAGAAATGTTACGTTAGGAGGCCCATCCGTAACGGCGATGGAAAACATAGTTACAGCCCCACTATCAGCCACATCGGGAACGTTTAAATCAATTGTGATATTACAACTGGAGCTAGTCTGAAATATTAATAAAGAAGTAATGACTCGTAGAAATTCTAAAACTGCTTAGACCTTTAAATTTGATTTGAAGTGTGAAACTTTTATTTAGCAACAAAGCAAATGAAATATGAATGCTATATGCGTCATGACAAAGGAATGTCTTCCTCTAGGTAAGAATGAATTTGCTAATGTAGATCATTCTAATTCTCGTGCTTAATAGATAATAATAAATATGATATATCGTCCATGAATGTTCTATACAACTGTGGACTGGCCATACAAATGTTCACATTTGTAAATCACATACAACATGTGATTTCTGTCTATGTTTCACTGATGGACTCAAGTCCAACACACCTTACCGACCTCACCTATGATGTGTAGACACCAGCAAGATAAATACGCTCCTCTTCTTACAATCGTGTGCTCATTATTTCCGCTACAACGTTCTTTTGCATATCACGGCCCAATAACGTGGAACGAATTGCCCATTGAACTTAGATACAAAACCACCGTGATCTCTTAAAACGCACCTATTTCTACTGCAAGAACTAATTTAAAGACCTAATAATGTTTCCTACTTTAAATATTTTCATCATGTTTTTGTTTTCTAATTTCATGGTGCTTGTTTTCCTGTAGTCATATCATTATATATGTTGTAAAGCGCTTCGAGCTTCTGAAAATTAGGCGCTATATAAAGTCATTATTATTATTATTATTATTATTATTATTATTATTATTATTTAACGGTAACAATAATTAGTTTATATTACCTACGGATAATTGTAAGATATGTGTGTTTTGAATTTACCTTGAGCTTTGCTTCATTGGTTGCAGTGACAGTTATGAAATATGTCTCATTGTTCCTCAAATAGTCTGTTAAATTATGGATTACCACTGACTTTCGGAGACCTAATGCCATGTTAGAAACAATGTCATCTGAACCCTTCCTTGATCCAATACTGACTGTGTACCCCGTAATTTGGCTGATGTCATCATCAAAATCCCAAAACGCAGCCATACTTGAGTTTGTTCCTTGAAAAACAGATGGTTCATCTTGATTATGGATTGGGTCGGCGCATATCACATACGTAGCAATCGGTGGGGTATCGTCAATTATCACGGCTTTAGAATTTACATTTGTCTCTAGGCCAGCAAAATTTAATATTCGCACATTTATAAAGTAAGAGTTGGCATGCAATATATCAAAGCCAGTAGAATTATCTGCCCTCCGAGTATCACCTTTTTCCTGCGCAGATATGTTCGATGATGACAGAAGAGATAAGTTTCTGATATTAAATGACATTACATCAAAAGCATGTGGGCTTTCATGCGTGCAGTTTGGATCACACACCATCGGACACTTCTCATTGCAGGGCAAACAAAACTTCTTTTCTAGTTTCATCTCCCTGACATTTCCACTTTCGTTAAGAGAATTTGAAATACCAATCCAGATCTCCTTAATAGAACTTTCTCCGTCATAGAATCCCGCGCCATACATGCATGGCTTATCCGTTGAAACAGGAACTTTGATTGAATTCAGACTTAATTTTGTTTCAAAGGGACTAAAGGGATCTCTCACTGGTGGAATGTAATCATTATCGTTGAAACCGTAGACAAACATTGCTACCGTGTCCTTAAAATGCAGAGAATTAATATTTATTTTTTCCACACCATTAATTAGAAACTTCGCTTGCCATGTCATACCTGTGCTGATATTCACATGTTCCAAATCAATTCCATATTCTGTCGCAACTTTGTCTGCACAAATGTCTAATTGAAGGAACTTAACTTCAAATTTGTACATATCCTTTGCCCACACCAAGCAGTAGCAAGTGTAGTTTTCGACCAGGAAACCTGGGATAAAGAAACCTGCTCCATATTGATCCTCTTGCCCTATTACGTTTTGTCCTCTTTCTTCTTCATTAGTACTATTCAAAGACATGTTTTTAGAAAATTCTTCTCTTTCAATAAGATGAGTAATATTAGATGGAATAGATTCTATGGATGATGCGACAGCTAAACTTGCAAGCATGTTTTCGCCCGATAGACCTTTTAGAACAAAGGTGTACAGTCCTTGCCGAATTGACATGATTTCAGACGAAATCCCGCCCTTAACAACATTTGTAAGATCATCACTATGACGCATCTGAATTTCTATAGGAATTCGTCCATCTATTACACACGATGGTGAAAAATCTTGTCTTAGCTTTATCCAAGAATTCGGCAGTAATTTAGTGGTTGGAGAAATGATTTCTTCTTGATGTGGACATTTGTGAGAGTCTTCATCTCTCGCTACTGCAAGAGTTGTGCCAATTTCTGTAAGAGAGGACTGTATTGATGTTTCATGGAACCAGTCATATCCAATTTTTACAATTCCTGGAGATGTGTATGTCGTGTCTAGCAATATTGGTACACTTGTAATTTTTGTGTTCAATTCCGCTCCATTTACAGCTATTAATGTAACATAGTATACATGGTTGATCTCCAGATTTAAGTTGTAAAATGAAGTTTCTGTTAAATTGTATACGGTTACGGACTGTATAATCGAGTCAACTATGATCATTTCATTCTGACTGCAACCATTACCAGACATAAGTGAAATATTAAAATACTGAATGCCACTTTCTTTATCTTCAAATCCCATCCAGGATATATGCATGCTCCTCTCGTCAGTCACAAAATTTACATGGCCCGATGTTCCATCGAATATAAGGGTACCAGACAATGGCGACGTAGTGTCGATAGTCAGAGGGCCAGCATTCATTGCTATACACATTCCTGACTCGTCAGTGGCCACTACTGTCACATAGTAGGTGTTGTCATGTTGCAAGGTTAAATTCTCCAATGCACTGTAAGTATTAGTACCAGCACTCATCAGTGATTGAACATCAAAAGCTCTTGAATATCTTTGGTAAAATACTTTACAATCCATCGTCTCATTTAGCGGCAACGTATTATTATTGCTTATTCCTACTTCATATTGACGTATACCATAGTCAGATGCAAAGCCATCCCAAGAAACAACTACCCTGTTTGTAGTATGTTCATATCGATTATGCTGGACTTTGCCAGCAGTGACTCCTTCATGATACCCCACCCTTATTCCATTCGAATAAACCTCTTCAAAACTACCAGCATGACTATATGCACGCACAGTCACATAATACTGGACAATTTTTTTTGTTAGATTAAGCTTTGTGAATGTGTAAGATGTATTAAGCCCGACGTTTACGAAAAAATGTACATTTGTTCTTGTTTTTTCAAATCTTCTGTCATTCCCGATAGCCACCTCATAATGGGAAATCTTTTGTACAGGATTATCAGATGTGGGGTCTCCAAATCCACCCCAGTTAGCAGACAATTCTGTTGTTAATATCTGAAAATTAATGTCTTGTTCTAGTCCATCATTAATATATCCTGGGGATGGTGTCTGTATACGTATGGTTACTCCATCTGTTTCGGCTGTATATATCCTTCCAATTGCATCCTCAATTCTGATCATGCTGATGTATGTGAATCCGTTCTCTGTAGATAATTCGTCATTATAGAAGTGATTCCTCGCTCCCGCTATAGCAGTAAAATTTTGAAGAACCTTGCCAGTAAGATCAACAACTGACCATTCAGCTGACACAACTGGACATGGGTCTGAGTAATGAAAGTTTCCTTCGATAACTGACAATTTTGATTGGAAATCTAAATCTTCTCCACCAGGCCCGTCATTTACGGTAAGTAAAGGATGAGGACTGACAACCATTCCATCTGAATTGACAACACTATATAAACCAGCACGATTATACGCCTTCATGGAAGCAAATACTATTGATCCAATAGGTAATGCCAGGTCTCCAAGGAATAGACTATGGACAGATGAGACTGGTCTGAATGAAAGTATGTCTGTGCTACCAGCAGACGTCCCAAGGGCTATCTCATATCTGTAACAAAAAGAATAATAAGAACATGGCAAACAAGAACAAGAAGAAAAGCAATAATAGCAATTTGATTTCGTCATCAATCTTAATGGTTCATTTATGTCTCCTCTCCTTTATTGTTTCTTCCTCCTTAATAACAGCTAGAGGGGAGACGACTACTTTACCAGTATTCAACTTTCTCGTAAAATAGCCACCAACAACTGAAGTAAGTCAATCAGTATTTTTATTTCAGTCTTTGCTTTCAGAACGAAATATGTTCTCGAACTGTGTTAGATATAAGTCTGTACCATTTATAAACAAGGAAAGTAAGATTTGGGAGCAATGTGGCAAACTGAGTAAACATACAAATCAATAAGTACCTTTCAACAGAAGATTCTTCATCTACCGGTTCAGTTGCATCAACCTCGACATAGGATGTAGGTATCTGGCATAATTCTCTGCGTATATCTTTAGTCCCACCCATTTGTGTCGTGAATATGAGATTTCCGCCAACTGGGGGTGTCTTGTCCACTACTGTCTTAAATTCCAAGACTTTTTTGAGCCCAAGAATATTTTGCACTCTAAAAGCTGTAAATATAGCTTTAACATTATCCCTACCTACAAACGAATGCATGTCTCTCGTCCATCCAAATCGATCGAGAGGAATATTTGTAAAGTTTGCAATGTCAAATGACAGTGACTTACTACCAATTGCAAACGACATGGAAGCTATTGAGCTTTCATATTCCTCGACTTTTGACCACGTACAAGTAAGCAATGTTTTGTAGATTGAGATATAATCAGTACAAACAAAGTCATGAATATCCGGAGAAGACACGTCAGTCACAATAGCTGGTGACGAAAGCTCCGTCCTTAGTCCACTCATATCGGTAGTTAATATATTAACAAAAACTGCTTCACCCGGCTGAAGCTTTACATCTCCTGGTGTGATGGAGTTTGACTTAGTTTCTGTTGAATTATATTTGTCTCGACTGTATGGAAGATGCCCCACGGATACAATTACATCATTCACACCTGACAGATCAGTCACATTCCAAGTCAACTGTATACTGTCTGTCTGATCTTGGTATGACGTTTTGAAAAGGTCATAAACAGCCTCAGACGAATATGTATTATTAGCTGCAATAAAATCGATTATTGGTCCAGTGGTATCAACTTTGAAACCATCAGATGTAGACACGATATACTGCTCGTGACAATTATGACCTGTTTGCGCTCTGACGGTGGAAAAGTATAATTGGTTATCATACAACTGTAGATTAATCTGTGCATGACCAAATGTGTCATTGATCATGACAATACCGTAGTCTGTGAATGGAAGAACATCAGATCCGTAAGGCAAGAAACCAATCGCCCATTCATAGCCAATTATATTACAAGCTTCACTTTCAAAGCCATTAAATGACATAGTTACTGTTGAGACATCTGAGCTAAAGTCAATGTCTTCGAGCTCAGTTGTCCCATCATACACTGTGCCTGCCACGTTGGCTTTTAAAACTTTGATTGGCTTGGAGTGTTCAACTCTGGACTTTAACCCGGCCTTGTTTACAACCTGGACGGATACGTAGTATATGCTGTCATTTCCAGTAGTAGGTTGCAGCTTTAATCCAGATAGTTCGGCCACAGAATCGTCTGAAGTGATCGTCACTGAGCCATCTCCGCCGGTCATGTTTCCAGGGATAGTTCCAATAGCCAGCTGGACTGTCTCTATTCCGCTCTCTGGGTCAAATGCCCTCCAGCTCACGGTAATACATGATTGACTTGCGTGTAAAACATACCCAAATTCGTCTAGTTCCTCCTCATCCATTGGCCGACCAATGTGAACCTGTAAACATAGATTGCCGAAATGATATACCCATCAAATACTAATTATTACATATACATATGACGTTATTCAGACTCGAAACAGTGACTTTCAAAACAAATGACGATGTATGAAATATCACATATATCTTTAACATACCGATGATGCATGTGTGACATGCCATTTCAAACTATATATATATATGCGTCTCAGCCGGTAGTTTTCTATCCTGGTTGTATATACATTGAATCACTCTCCTTTTTGGTATCAGTATCTTTACATATTGTTCGTTTTGTGTTGTATTTTAGCTGTAAAGTTCGCATTAAGACCTCACTATGGCCTCTTAGAAGCAACGAATAACAAATATATAGATGTTGATAAATTTGATTGATTTAAAAACTTGTCACCATCATCAATAGTTTTCAACAACTGCCAAGAACTGACAATCAAAAGACAATGCATTTATCCTAAGACAGTACATTTCACAACAATCCCTGAAATACAGCTTTCGTACAAATGGGTTACCCAGAATCTCACCTTGCTCAAACTTGGCGGTGAAGTGTCTATGATAATGCCTGCTGACTCATGAGAGGAGGAAAGCCTTGCTTTATTCAACGCCGTTACTTGTACTGTATATAAAGCTCCGTCCAACAGGTTAAGTGTGTGAAGATCAAGATTAACGAGCGATGCTGCCGAAGGAATTAATGTTTCAAATTTTCCATTTCTTGGTACAATCGCGCTGTGACGACCCATGTAAAGTTCGTTCACCACATATCGATATTCTGCTATCCCAGATTCTGCATCCTCAAAGTCCCATCTAAGACTGAGCTTCGACTTATCGGATTGATATTTTTCACCATTGAATGAGTCTTCGAGAAAAATGACATTGGGAGGTGTGTGATCCACTAAAAACCCATCGGAAGCTGCTCTCACCCATAAATCAGCTCCATTGAGCGCCAAAACGTCGATGTATACATTATCCAAATGTTTCAGGGACAAAGAATGATCCAATAAATTGGTGTCTGTACCTGTGTGAATGGTTTTAACATGTTCTCTGTTGATGTATATATCAGCAGTATAGCTGGCTATATAACTTTCTGCATCGGAGAAATTATTCCAGGATGCCTTTACTGTTGCACTCTCTGATGAAAATGCAATATCAATTGTTGTGTTTTCGTAACTGCCTACATCAATGACTGATCCACCTTCAGGAGGTGTAGTGTCAACCAAAACTGAAATAAAGAAGACATCACCATCTTCCATACACAAGCACAAAAAGTAAAATTAAGATACTGTTTCAAATATATTCAATAATTTAAGCCTAAATTGACCCATCCCACTGGGACTGTGACATAGAAACCGATTTTTAATATAAGGCAACGCAAAATAAAAAACAGTTGGAAACATTTATGAATCTTTTTGGAACGAAACTTTATACTTATGTCTGAGATTAAAAACATGGTCCCGATAGGGATCTGCACAAGTTACTGAATGCATATTATCAAATAACTTACTAAAAATAGCTTGAAAAGAAAAAGTGATACGGAGAGAGGACAATCTATTTATTGACATTTTCTAGAAAATTCCGTATGGATATACGCTGACACGTGCATAGAGGTTTAGTTTCCTGCAATGAAATACGCAGTTTTCGCAGATGACGAGTCTAATATACTCACTTCCATTAGATGAACTGTTACAACTTTTCGCATTCAGAGCATCGTTGTATGCGATGATAGTTGAATAGTATGTCACATTGTGTTTCAGCTCTGCCGCATGACATGACCTTTTGGTGGTTGAGGACAAATTTCTGTATGGTAGAATATTATCCTTCCCAGGGGCAGTGCCGACTCCCCAAATGAATCTGAAAGTTTACGAGCCATTAAAATAAAGGAATCAAACCTTCCAAAAGCAAACTTTTTTTTACATATTTTAACTCAAAGTTTATTTGACATGAATACAAAGAATCGGAATGGAAAAAGGTATGTGATAGAATGTTAACATTTTTTTCCTCAATGTTTTAGAACACGTTATGTACAAATGCCAGATATATTATTGTAACATGATTTAACAATTACGTCGTGCTTTCCAATCTCATATAAAGATTTAACGGTCGTAAATATTCATACAAAAGACCCGAGATTCATTTGAGTATCATCCTTTTCGATAAAATGTCGTTGGTACTCGCTTTAACGCGACTTTTCAAAGACATTTAATATCATACACAATGTTAAGGAAGTCCAGAGTTGCAATCTACATGAAGCAAATCTCAACAAGTTACAAATTACAATCCAGAGCAACTGCTTTTGGTCCGTTAGATAGATGTTAATTACTGATTTATCCCAGACTCTGGATCATAGAAATATGTCCACTGAGAACAGATAGTATCCGTGTCATGTTGATACTCTCGGTCTTGTCCCAATACATCTCCATCCAAAACTTTGCCTGGCAATGGGGGTGTTTTATCAACCATGATCGGCTCGTTGCTATGACCAGAACCAAACAACTCCACTAAAAGTATGAAAAAGGATAATATGAATTTTCACAATCACCAACGTAAGGTAAATTAAAAAATATGTTAAAGATCAATATCATTTAGGTAGGAAATTATGTAAAACGTACAAAAGTAATGTAAAAAGGTGATTTATTTCATTCTTTACGTAGCAACATAATTTTAAAACAATTTTTTCGTAAAAGCAAACTTTGTTCTATAATAATTACTTAATCATAATATCTCAGATGTATATCCACTAATTCGCAAAACCAGTTCTCCAAAGATTGTTGTAGCACTAAAAGTGCTAAAGAGTCTGATTTCTTTGCATGAAATCTCTTGAGTGCAGGGACTGAGGCCAAAACCCATCCACATTTCACTTATTACTGAAGTAGATGTGCTGTCAGAAATGTATATGCGTGGACATCAAAGAGAGAGTGCCCGTGTTATGACCAGTAAAATATTATTGCCTATATATATTGTATTACCAAACTTGCTTTCTTCTCCAAATACGTTACCCAAACTTTATATCATAGGAGAGTAGTTAAAAGGTGATGGGAATAATGTTGCGTGACCCAGGAGATAACCCTGCCTATAGTCCACTGGTGTAGGATACGTTATTTTGAATTTCGTATCGGATACGGGTTATGCTTGGCATATGGATACGCATGGACTAATATGAAAATATGAATGAGAAGTAGAGTTCGAAACTACTGAAAGACAGGAAAAGGTAAATTGTTTCCATGCTGCGATAGGTTTTGCCAAATAAACGCAAGTCCTATGGGATGAACAGTCTTTGAAGTAAAATATATATCATGTCGTCTGCTCCATCCATCCCACGACTTGGATAGTTCCAGCAAGGGTACACGTACATTCAACACGCTATATTAGTGAAGAACGCCCTAACATCGTGAGCTGACATGAAGGAAACACTGATTTAGTCTTGGATTACTTCTGATAAGTGATAGAGCAGATAAGCTTGTGAAGATAGTCAATTGTGTTGGAGCAAATATATCGTTCCTCCCATATTCTAGATGCAAGCACAAACAATATCTCCCTTTTTGTTTTCAGCTTCATTTGCTTGAGGTCTTGTAGATAATCACAGTCATATATATATATATATATATATATATATATATATATATATATATATATATATATATATATATATATATAGAAAGATTTCATATAATTGAGTATTTCGATGGATTTCGGTCTCTGGTCATATTTCGGAACTACACCTCAATCAAGACATACGGAAGACGTTGGCACATTCTGACACAGAAGCAAGTTAACTTTGTGAAGGCTGGATTTGCGAGGTAGTTGATATACCATAAATATTCTAATCTTGCAACATTTTGAAGAAGAAACAGATAAGTGTGTACTGTAAGTCATATATAAAATATTATAGCACCAAACATTAAAAGACATAATCCAATAATTTGAATAATTGACCTGTCTACATTCGTTCATCATTTATCAAAGAATATATTCATTACAACATATATATATATATATATATATATATATATATATATATATATATATATATATATATATATATATATATATATATATATATATATATATATATATATGTATGTATATATATTGATCTGTCTAAAGTGTTGTACATACCATTATTAACTGCTCGAAGTCGAATCCAAGCAGGTATACCCGGCTCCAAATCTAAGTTATCGATAACTAGAAATGGGTCATCTCTGACCATATAGTTATGCCTACTATAGCCTCGAAGTTCCACGTCATGTTTGGTTCTTCCTAGTCCAAAATCGACACGTAGAATGCCAGACAGTGGGTCAGAAACATTATAATACACGGCCAAAATGTCAAAATCCTCATCATACATGACGTCGCTTACCTCAAAGAAAACAGGTGGGGTGGTATCTACTGTTACTGGCGTCGAATGACACACTGTTGTTACCATAGCTCCGCCAAACACAACATTGTTGACGGCCTGAATCGTAACGTAGTACTGACCATCGGGTAAATGCAAATCCGTGGCATATCCGGAATATGTCCAAAACTTTGAACTACTCAGGTGGGCATGGGGATTAGTGTATTTAAGTATATTGGTACCACAGACGTTTGTTCCTGATGCCCAAGTGAAACCATATATACCGCTTTCGTCGTCGTGAAATCCATCCCAATTCGCTGCAATGAAAAGTAAGTTGCTCTGCCATACTCGTAACAAAAATGGCCAAGCCATCCCCGTGATCACTATTTTGATTATTAAATGCTATTTCACCAACGATTGTCAAACGTTACGTTTTAGAGGGGAACTTCGTATTTTAAGTAAAATTTCCTTAAAATATAAATAAAGGTCTTTGTATATGTATACCAGCATTTGACTGCATTATTAAAGCATGTCCTTGTTCTGATCAATAGCTTTGAAAAGAAATGTATCTATATAAACGTTATCTCTACGAAAATAGGTGAAAATATTTGAAGTCATTTGAGTCATGTAATCTCATCTAAAAAAAGCAAGTGACAATCGACCAAGTTACTTCGTTAAAATAGTATGTTCAGATTATGAAAGTGTTAAGTTTCTATTAACGGTGATATGGTCGTGAAAAGATCAGTCAGACCTTCTTGCTTGCAAATCATTTACGTATTCCTCGTATGGCCTATCGGGTTTCGTTTTACCTGAGATATAGTGATTTGAGATGGTGTACTTCACTTCTTGAAGTGGTTTGTGGCCATTAAATATAGTTGTTCCATCTGAACCATCGATAATTTTTCTGAAATATAAGATATCGTAATCAATATATGTTTTGATATTTACACATTTTTCTCTTAGAATTTGCAGCATGGGATATATAAAAGAATGTCTCATCATGTTAAAATTTCAATAGTAAACAGCAGCGTTGTTTGCGGAAATTAGTAACATTTATAAAAAAACATTTCACGGGGCATTTGAAGGCGCAAACATATGCTCTTTAGAAACAATGTTCGACTTGACAAAATAACATGACCTAATGACAATTAATCATCTTAATTTACAATCACGTCTAATTTTAATGATTAACAAAAGATTTATATAACCAAAAACATGACACACAAAGAAAATAACCAACATAATGTTGTTACACAAGCAAAACTTCATCATATTCATTGAAAACAGTATAATTACTGATCATCAACCACACATAAACGGGCTTCTATTGTTTACCTATGATTTGGTAGCCATGTTACTTGTTCGCATCTCTGAATTACAGATGCATTACATCCAATGGCCTCCATAACGTCGTGTACAGGTCGCCCAATATTTCCAGGTTCAGGAGGAGTGAAGTCCGCCATCGTACCGCCCGAATGCAAAACGGATACATAGTGCAATGAATTCTTTATTAATGCATTTATGTAATACATTGCTCCGTGTTGAATCTGTATATTAGTGTAGGAAATATATGCAGTGTATCCAACATCGAGACGTTCGTAGTTCTTGTATCTTCCATCGATATGAAGCTTGATTTGTCCACCTTCAATTGCGTCGTGGAAGTTACATGATTCGGATGTCTCTTCAAAATCAAAAGACATACATTTGGGTCCATATTGTTTACATTGACTCGCACAGCCCTCCACTGCCTTTATTTGAAGGACTTTAACTGGTGATGCGGACAACCTTCCTTCCCTTGGATTAGAAAAGTATTTTAGGTCAGAGTTCATAGTATTCCGTAGATCTGAATTTTCCAGGTTTAATGTTTGCCACGATGTAACTTGTGTCCCGTATTCACCCGGACTGTAACCTAAAGCATGGTAGGCCTCTATCACAGGAGAATCCTCCATCACTATCACAGTTCCGGCAATTTGGTTTGGAATACTTGTAAACGGATGACTGGCTTCCACCCGACCACCAGGAAGAGTGGTATCGTATGTGTTAAGTTTGCATTTTAGGTATGATTTTAAACCTTGACTATTTTCTGCTTTTATTGTAAAATACAAAGGAATACCATTTGGTAGTTGCATGGGAACAATCTGTGTTGATCCCCTAAACTCTGTCCAGCTGACAACGTCCGTACCACCAGGATATGTACCGATTCCATAAAATTGAGTAACAACACTGTTTTCGTCATTTGTATAAACCACGATTTGGAATGCCGGATCGGTGGGATGACGATCAATTAACTGTTTCACTAAGCATTCGTCGACAGAACGTTTTGACCTAGTCGTATTGCCACAAAATCCGCCATTTATGAATTGTGGTGCGTCTTGGTCATTGTCAACAAATTTCTTCGTCAGGATATTCCATGTGATTGGTTCACAGGCCCACGACCAAATACGCTTGTCGAATACTTTTGCTCCAAATACTTTTGCCCACCCTCTCAAGCTGAGTTCAATAGGTGTTAACTCCAGATCAATTTTCATTCTGAATTTACAAAAGAAAACAAATATTGTCAAATGCGTACAAGCGTTGCAAATGAAGACAGACTCTTAATGGGATTTATTTCAAAAGCGTAGTATGTGCAGTTGTTATAACAAGAATTCCGATATATATATATATATATATATATATATATATATATATATATATATATATATATATATATATATATATATATATATATATATAATAGTCATACCAATATAAGAGCGATATCTTCAATTTACACGCCGCATCAATGATGAAAGATATTAGCTTCACATCAAATGCGAGATATATCTGGGAGTTTTACAAATGTAGGTAAAACATAGCGATTTGGCAGGTTTCATCTCCGTGGTATGAGAATGGCGAATCCTGATTGGTGACCCGGCGCTAAATACATAATTAGAATCATAGGTGCCAGTTATATACCTAACAATTCTGAGACATAAAAAATTAACACAACATGATGCTACAGTCACGTAAGTCTGTTGATTTTATACTGGACAACACAATTATGAAAATGCGTAGGATGTAAATAAATAGATTTATTATGCACTATCCTTTGACATTTCACGCCAATGACTTAAACAAAACTTTCCAGAAAGTAAGTGACGGATGTGTAATACCGATAATGATAAAATTTCAGTGGTCAACACTGATTATGTATTTTAATTTTATTGCTTTATAATAAAATTAACAATTGTTTACAATATACATAAATGTACAAATCAAAATGCAACGTACACTACTGTCACTGGATGTTTTCCTTGCTGTGTTTCTTCGGTCACAGGAAATTTAGTCTTGAGAATATAACCAATTAGTTTTAGTCCCCCACTGGCAATTCCCAGTTCGAGGCTAATACCGCCCCATACCATACCCGACACCCAAGGACCGATAGAAAACTGCAAAAGTGATTAATTGGATAAAACAGACTTTACTTACAAATCTGAAGGAATTGCTTCTTAATTTTGTTTGTTAAATCTGCATAGATAATAAAGTTAGAAAGCCATTAAAATGAACTACGCAAACAAAATTTTTAGCAAGCCTACAAACATTAAAATATTGCATCTTTATAGAGTCTACATTACATGACATATTTTTCGTATAAGTCATTTTCTTGAATGTTTCTATAAATATATAAATATGCATCTACATATATTACTTTTTACTAATTCTTTCTCCTTATCTCAGATAAGATTATCACGTAGATACGTAGACAGATAAATGGCTATAACTCTAGGGACGTAAACTTACAGTAGTTGCTCCACTATTTGTCCTAACGTCAGACCACATCGACATCCCAATGGCTCCTCCCGCTCCAAATTCTATAGTTATCAAAAAAAGAAAAGTATGCATCTATTTAAACCATTACTAATTTTTCTTCTGCAAGTATTTTAAAGTTTGCTAAAAGAAGTATATGAAGAATAACCTTCATTTCAATCTGTCAATAATATGCAATACTTTCGTTAGATCACAGTATGCGTCTGGAATATGCAAAAGAAGAACTCGCTGAACTACAACAGATTACTAACGTTACGCATGTTGATTCGCTATTTCCCTTATTAATGTCCAAATTGATGTATGCATGCCAATAGCTGCATAGCCAGAAGACGAATATATTAAATGAGAATTATATTTAATTACACACATCAGTTGTCTCTTTTAGATTCGCATTGATAGACCAAAGCCTGATTTTGCCGCATTATACTGTGTAATCTCTAATCATTTATTTCCTACTTAGTCGTATCTAATAATCCAAGACTTTTGTCTCCTCTTTTAAAGGTTAGGTAACTAACTCTTTTGCTTCTTTCTTTTTCGATCAATGTTCTTATCCAGCATAAGGAAGTGTATGTCCAGATTGTGGAACTGCAGCATATCGCATGTAACATATATCAATCCTATCATACGGTGACAATATACGCTCTACGAAGTAATTTGTTTACATTTAGGCCATTTTACATTTCTCTATTTGGTCATGACTGTATAATTCTTTCAAAACAAGTGGACATTCAAGAGCTCAAGCCTGCTGTCCTTGTTGGTACGTATGAATATACAAGTCTTGCTTTACTGTAATTATAAGTTGGTATTAATCACATAAATACAATACGAGTGAGTAGCTAAATGTTCTCATACATAATGAAGTGCCAATAAGGTGTGAATATTCTTCAATAACCTTTCCACTTTTAACGAATACAGCCATAAAAGCTAGATTCATTCAGATTATTTCACGCACCTAAGAAAAGTTTATTCAAATTAATTTATATGTTAAAGCCAATTGCAGATGGAAAAAGTGCTGTGAGACTTAACTCAAGTGCGTGTTAATGTAAAAATTAGTATATCGTTCGATTAAATCACATAGAAAACCAACTGATTTTAAGTATTGTTTTTGATTAAATTGCCAAAGTGACAAACCTTCCTACTAGGTGGTCATCGTCGGCGCCACGGTTTATAACCAGACAAACAATCTGTGATTTTGTTGAATTATTATACAGCAGTTTCAACCAATATCCGTATATTTGTGTTAAAATCTTTCATCACACTTGTGTTAATAGCAAGTCTATACTTATGATTATCGGACACTGTGATGTGAAAAGCTGTTACAGATTGTGCAGGTCAATTTCCTGTGTCTCTTAAAACAATAATTATCAAGACGCATTATACGCTTACCACGTCTATGCTAAAGAAGGTTCAAGTTCTGTAGCTTGGCAACTCACATCAAGAACCAAGACATACCTCTATTTCAGAAATCTTAAATGTGTTACCTAGACGGAGGCCAATAGGTCCCACTCCGAATGTCCACCCTACACTGAAAATAGTAATGTCGATATGCCTATCCTTGTATTCAACCCCGTCCTTTTTATCTCTTGCAGGTTCATCTTCCTCGTAAGCATCAACCGTCAATTCAACGGAAACAGATTTCTCCACCGAGACGAGCTGAAAGGATGATGACTTAAAATATCATTTGATCTAACACTATTGAAATAACTCTGCGATGCCATCAAAATGAATGTTTTTTAATGAAGGTACCGAGTAATGGTCTAAATTTAGTAAATAAACTGTACAGGTCTCCTAAAGAGGGAATCAATATAAAAAATTGAACGGAGAAATGACCTCTACAGGCATGATAACTTCAACTTCTTGTAGATCCATGAGAGTAAATTGTTAGAGAGTGAAACAAAGCAGATGCATTCCATTGGATGGGATTACAGTATTTATGCAGTGTGATGGACTTTGAGATTAAGAAGAATGCTTGATTACAGTATTATTTTACTTTGCATAGATCAATATTAATAATAACAATTACCAGATTGATCTAAAATGTCTGTATTAACGCTTCTTTTCATCAAAAGAAGTTTTAATTTCGAATGAGTTTGTGTTCAGCTTCAAGCTACTCACATAAACTTAAATCATCTACATGAACTGGTTAGTTGTGGTTTATGTTTGTTTGTTTTCTTTATTTCATTGAAAAACCTACCTGAAATCTACTTCACAGTGAATATATGTATTTATTTTGCTGTAATATGCATATAAAAATTAACGATTGATGTTCCAAATATCATCGTTAAATAATACAAGTTTACTAATTATGTATTAACAATTCGTTACGTCAACATTTGTTTCCGCCTATAAAGACCCAAAAATGAAATATATCATGTATGCATATAATCATGAACAGTAATGACTATTTGACAAACTCACTGAAGCAATATATTGCACAATGCATCGGAGAGGGGGAAGGGGTCGATTGAGTTATAAAATATTAAATAACCTAACCTTACCCAATGATTATACGAAAATATAATAGTACTGATAACATTACCTATGTCCCAGTTATTGTACTTGAATTAACATCTGCAAACAAAAGTGATATCAACTTACCTTGTGTCGGATTCCGTCGTTCATATCATTTTGTATCTTGGATATCTCATCTTTATCCAAATTGTGTTCCGCAAACATTCGACTAAATTGCTCTAGGTTGAGACTGTCCGCGTTTGGAATTGGTATTTTAAAATCGCCAATTGCTTTAAAATCAAATATAGACATTAAATTAATAAGATACGAACATAATTTTAATTATAAACTTGTATCTTTAAACGTAAATCAAGGAGAATTCCAGTTGCAAACCAGAACAACAGCTACACTATTTGAGGATCAACAACTTTTACAGTTAGGAATGATATAGTTGATGAAGTTTGAATTACATTAATTATCTGCAAAACAGTTGACACCTAAACAAAATGATATTCAACCAAATCTTTCTTTATAGCAATTATTGGAAGTTCTTCGCATCCTTTTGATTCCTTCGATGTATCATTTTGCTACAATTAAACAAATATTTAGTCCTATAACTACTAGATAAATTTACAGATAAACACTTGACATATCAAAAACATCAAACAGATAAAATACGAATCACTCACATATATCTCCAACAACTTGGCCATCTTGAAATTTAATGTTGGCTCCAACGTTTCCAAATCCAGGAATCGTAGCGCCTACTCCCAAGCCATTGAAATTTCCGTTGGCATCAAAATTTCCTGTCATGTCAAAAGAACATTTGTCTGAGGTTCTTTTTCCTATACTGTGCCTATCTGTTATGCTATCCTTAGTGACGTTGTTATCTTTGAGACCATAATTTGGCTCATCGACAACTTTAGATGCATCTGAAAGAGTTGTTACATTGCTGTGCTCATTGTAACTGGATGGCTCATGTATGTGTTCGTCCGTTTCTAAAGTATCCATCCATCCAATTGTGCCATTTTGGCTGTGTTTCATGTATCCAGTTCTATGAAAAGTACCATTTCCCACGTGCACTGTACCTTCAACCTGTCCATTGATTGTGCCGTCAGAGTTACCTTCAACAGATGCATCAATACTATTATTGTTTCCGAATTGAGCGGATATAGATGCACCGCCACTAGTTCCATTCTGGTCATGATGTATGTGCGCTTCGCCATCGATACTAGTATTGCCCATGTTCAACTGACCTCCTAATCCAGCATCAATTGCACCAGTGTTGCTTCCATTGACAGAGGCCTGGAAATTTCCATCTCTACCGAAGTCTCCAGATAACACGCCTCCGCCATTTGTTCCGTTACTGCCATGTTGAACGTATCCAGCTCCATGAAAGGTACCATTTCCCACGTGCACTGTACCTTCAACCTGTCCTTTGATTGTTCCGTCAGAATTACTTTCAACAGATGCAGCAAAACTATTATTGTTTCCCAATTGAGCGGATAAAGATCCACCGCCACTAGTTCCATTCTGGTCATGATGTATGTGCGCTTCGCCATCGATACTAGTATTGCCCATGTTCAACTGACCTCCTAATCCAGCATCAATTGCACCAGTGTTGCTTCCATTGACAGAGGCCTGGAAATTTCCATTACTACCGAAGTCTCCAGATAACACGCCTCCGCCACTTGTTCCGTTACTGTCATGTTGAACGTATCCAGCTCCATAAAAGGTACCATTTCCCACGTGCACTGTACCTTCAACCTGTCCTTTGATTGTGCCGTCAGAATTACCTTCAACAGATGCAGCAAGACTATTATTGTTTCCGAATTGAGCGGATAAAGATCCACCGCCACTAGTTCCATTCTGATCATGATGTATGTGCGCTTCGCCATTGATACTAGTATTGCCCATGTTCAACTGACCTCCTAATCCAGCATCAATTGCACCAGTGTTGCTTCTATTGACAGAGGCCTGGAAATTTCCATCTCTACCGAAGTCTCCAGATAATACACCTCCGCCGCTTGTTCCGTTACTGTCATGTTGAACGTATCCAGCTCCATGAAAGGTACCATTTCCCACGTGCACTGTACCTTCAACCTGTCCCTTGATTGTGCCGTCAGAGTTACCTTCAACAGATGCAGCAAGACTATTATTGTTTCCGAATTGAGTGGATAAAGATCCACCGCCACTAGTTCCATTCTGATCATGATGTATGTGCGCTTCGCCATTGATACTAGTATTGCCCATGTTCAACTGACCTCCTAATCCAGCATCAATTGCACCAGTGTTGCTTCTATTGACAGAGGCCTGGAAATTTCCATCTCTACCGAAGTCTCCAGATAATACACCTCCGCCGCTTGTTCCGTTACTGTCATGTTGAACGTATCCAGCTCCATGAAAGGTACCATTTCCCACGTGCACTGTACCTTCAACCTGTCCCTTGATTGTGCCGTCAGAGTTACCTTCAACAGATGCAGCAAGACTATTATTGTTTCCGAATTGAGCGGATAAAGATCCACCGCCACTAGTTCCATCCTGGTCATGATGTATGTGCGCTTCGCCATTGATACTAGTATTGCCCATGTTCAACTGACCTCCTAATCCAGCATCAATTGCACCAGTGTTGCTTCTATTGACAGAGGCCTGGAAATTTCCATCTCTACCGAAGTCTCCAGATAATACACCTCCGCCGCTTGTTCCGTTACTGTCATGTTGAACGTATCCAGCTCCATGAAAGGTACCATTTCCCACGTGCACTGTACCTTCAACCTGTCCTTTGATTGTGCCGTCAGAGTTACCTTCAACAGATGCAGCAAGACTATTATTGTTTCCGAATTGAGCGGATAAAGATCCACCGCCACTAGTTCCATTCTGGTCATGATGTATGTGCGCTTCGCCATTGATACTAGTATTGCCAATGTTCAACTGACCTCCTAATCCAGCATCAATTGCACCAGTGTTGCTTCTATTGACAGAAGCCTGGATATGTCCATCTTTTCCAAAGTTTCCAGATAGCATACCTCCGCCGCTTGTTCCATTTTTGTCATGATGCACATATAAAGCTCCATGTACAGAGGAGCCATTTCCTAATTTCATGTCTCCTTCTAATCCACCTGTGATTTCACCGTTAGAATTTCCCTCCAGTGATGTCTTTATTTGACCATCATTCCCAAACTGAGCCCCAGCAGAGATTCCTCCGCTTGTGCCATTATGATCGTGGTGAACGTGGCCTTCTGCTTGAATAGAGGTATTACCAATCCTCATTTCTCCTCCAATCCCTGCATTGATAGTCCCATCAGAACTAGCATTGACCGAGGCAGATATTGATCCCTTGCCATTAAAGTCTACAGATGCTATACCTCCACCATGAGTTCCATTCCTATCGTGCTGTATCCAGCCTCCAGCTTTGATAGTGTCGTTTGCTATTTTGACAGATCCTTGCATACCAGCTGTTATTTCACCGTCTGAATTGCCTTTGACGAAACCACCGATACTGCCTTTATCGCCAAACTGTGCCTCTACGCCAACACCGTAAGACACTTTCCCATCTTTATTACCATCGACTTCAACTGATCCTTTGACGGTTGTACCATCTCCTACATCTAATTCAGTGCCGAGATCTGTGTGCCACGTTCCATCTGTGCTGCCGTGGAAACCCCCTGTTATTTTCCCATTCTCGCCAACATTAATTTCTGTGTTTATTCCTCCACCAACTATTTGTCCATTACTACCGATATCTAAACCAGCGCTCACTTTCCCATGACCTTCAAAGTTTGCACCAAAGGAAACTGAACATTTACCTGTAAAAAATGGCTTTATATATTACCCGTTTAGAACAAAGAGACGACTTTAAGACGCAGATAAATAATAAGATTGGCTAGAAGACATGCGTGTGTTTCTGTATGCACGTATGCATCTATGTATAAAAAGTATTGACCTCTATATTTTATTGCAAAACTTTTTTATGACAATTTAACCTGGATTCTTAATATATTTCATTTTAAACGTAAGAATTTACGTCACAATTTTCAGAAGAACTTTACTTATACTTACGTGGTTTTAAATGGCGTTTTTATATGAAGTGTCTAATTCAGGTAAAATAGTATGCAGAAACTGCGATAAATGTTATATATTCCTTTTCCATGACAAATATTTAATTAACAATATTTTTTAAGACCAAAAAAATTTGACTTTTTATTTACCATCAGCCGACCTTTCAACTCGTCCACGATGTTGAAAGAATGTAAGATCATGAAATATGCCAACATTTTGTAAACAGGTCAATTCCGCATCGCATAGGTGCATGGTCTGTGTTAGCTGGTAAGCATGACCAAGATTTATAGTTATGTTACTAGCTTGAGATACAAGTATGGCTGTATATCCCGCGAAAATTGTTTGCCTCAAATAAAAAATCACGGGATTTTCTGCAAAGAAAAGTAAAATAAAAGATTAAGTGTGTATGCAACAAACCTGAAATATGGAGCACTTGCAGTGATGTTGCGATAAAAAAAAATTAATGAAACTTAATAATACACATTAAAATAAAAAGCAAGAAAGGATAGTTTATTAATAATATATTTACTCTTGCATATACAGAACTGTTCATTGAACATAAACAGATCAACAAAACACAAACAAATCTTGCAAAAATCGTTACAAAATATTCTGACTCTTTCCACAGACATTTAATAAAGACCAGCAGCTAATGTGTGTAAAATGCAGTAATCACAATCCTGATTTTAAGTTACAACAAAGATTGCAAAAAAAAAAAATCTAAGAATGTGTACGTACGTTAGTTAGCAATGTTATACTGTCATATGGCTGATAAATGCTATGATATGCTTTTCTGGTGTTAATGGCAATTTTAGCATTCTATCGGCTCAATAGTGACGAGAACAGGGAAACCAATATGACCGCCAAAAGACACACACACACAGTTGTTATTCATCCGTGCTTGCACGGCTGGGTGTCCAACCCTCGACATTAGAATTACAAGTCCTACATTCTACAAACTAGGCTTCCGCGTACCCGTAACCCCCCCCCCCCCCCTATTAATTTCATAGCATAAACCATTTAAAATCCATTAACACCAGAAAAAAATCATATCATTAAGGTATGATGTTCTTTCAGGCGATACTTAGTTGCTGTATTGTTTCTTACATCTAAACAATCGGTTAAATCCATCAGAAAACTTAAATAATGTTTTGATTTGTTAATTAACAGCTTGATAATTTTCAACATTGATTAAAAAGTTAGATTGCTTATCGTTTTAAATCGTTTTGTATATACCAATATTATATCTGTCTGACAATTTTCTCATTGTATTCGTTTTAACAGTCCTATTCCGTGACACATTCCTCGCTACATCTATATGTGGTGATGCTAATCAGTATGTATCTTACCGGAAACTGGAATGCTGATCGATTCGTTCTTCACGTCAATTCTAAACACCATTGCATCCAAATCAAACATAACCATTACAGGCAGTTTTGAGGTGGTTATACCAAAGGGGATGCTAATAGAGCAATTGAGACCCCTGCATCCTTCAAGTGGAATGCAAATATGACCGTATCCTTGAACCAGTCCATTTTCAAAGGTAGGACATGCTGAGTAAATAATAAATTACGGTAATTTAGTTTTAATGCATGGAGGTAAGTATTATATCTTAAATAAATTCATAAATTATGAGATTTGGCAGAAAACTAAATACCAGACGTAATAATAGGACACAAAGAATGTTTATTTTCATAAATAAAAGTTATATAATTAATCTCTAATAATCATACACAATTTGTCAATAAAGAAGTTCAAAAAAAAGCTGACCCGCCGAGGTGAAATTAATATATAAGCTTTAAAAGCACGTACTTGTATTTATCTTGATGGTCCCCGTTAATTAAAATATCATTAACCACGTATGCATTGGACATATTCAGATAGTTAACTCTACGTTCAATGTGGAATTGAGTTTTAAGTATTACCTCTCTTTATCAAATATTTTCGACGTTAATATTTGCTTAGGACTATAAGGAGAAAGATCTTACCCTTCCACAGCAGCATTTGAAACATAGTCGGCATAGATTGCTTGCCTCCTCTAGATGGGACATCAAGCCGGGTTAAAATCTGACCGTAGCGTAAGAAAGGCATTGCAGCCATGTTTTCCATAGGTAGTTCTGATGCTGCATTTTGTAAGTTTTGTATAGCAGATTTTATTGCTTGAAGACGATTTGTACCACTGGATGTGTCATTTCCCAAAGCTTCATATGTTTGTGAGATAGTTTTCTTTGATACAGATGGATCATCCGGCTCATCACTATAATAAAATATAATATTCATTTAACACGTAATCATAAACATTGGGTGATGCGCACGTTATCTGACTATATTATTTCTAATGACGTCATGACAAGTAGAAAAAAAGAACCATCAAGGGAGACACAGAAATGGGGATATGGAAGTTATGAGTAGAACGTGATATAGACCTACCCTGGCGGTTTAGGTGCAGATATTGTTTGTGAAGACTGTGTTGTTGACTGTTCCCCACAAGAAGCCATTAGGCCTGTCCCTGATGACTGATCCTTATTGCCAGTTAAGAACACCTTTGCTATCATTTTATTGTATTTTGATAAATAAGCAAGGCTAAATTGTCTAGCCATTTGTACAAACGAGCTATTTGGAAAGGTCGTAGATATTTTATCTATAATTTCAGCTGCGGCCCATGCAACGGCCCTTTTTATCAGTTTCCCGAACAGATCTGCAAATCCTTTTCCACTCAAGCCTGCTTCTATGATTTGTCCAATGTGTTTAAAGGTAAATTCTTTGCACTCCTGCTCCCATTTTGGAAAAGGCTTGGGATTGTCAACAAACGACGAAGGATCGATGTAAGAACACGACTTTTCGGATCCCTCTCGTTGTCGAATTGCCACGTGAATATAACTATCATCACAAATACCCTTTCCTCTTCCAACTCCTAATTCTCCTCCAGCATTCATTAGAATCCCCGTGTCAAAAGGAATTGTACTGCTTGGATTGATGTTTCGAATCAGGACTTCGTAACCTTTGAATTGTTCTCCTGAAGGTATGATCAAAATTTCATCTGGTGTGCACGTTCTCATGACGTACCCACTAACCGGACAAGGTACCTAGATGCAAAAATTAGATATTTAGTCGATAATACATTCTGTGAAAAACTGACTCTCAAAGAGTTAATTTTATAAAGTCATGTCACTTACTGTGTTGGTTCTTTGACTTAATTTAATTTCAACATAATGTGATAAATGGCGTGGTCAAAAAACGGACACCATCAAGTTTTCCACAATCTCGCATACAATTTTTTTGGCAGAAAACAATTGTATGTTACACAGATTTCAAATAATTTTCATGAACTCATAGAAATAAAGCATTGTTCAAAATATTGCTGTCATGTTACTTATTATCTTCTGAAATGCAAGGAAAATACAGAATAGAACTTATATATATCCTTTACAACTCATTGAAACACAATAAGGTACACGCTCCATTTACATCATAGACTAATAACAGAGATTGAATGTGCTAGATAAATAAATGTCATCTCTATTGATGGAAAATTTACTAACAATACCAACTGTATTTATGTCGAGAATAAATTTAATGATATTTTAAATTTAATCAAATTTAATCCACGTTATATTATGAAATTTAGTTGTGTACAAAACAGTCATCTCGCCTTTTCATTCCAATCTACTAGAACATCAATTCCAGGAGTGTCATTGTACATCCCGCCTGCTATTGACGGCCATGTTCCTTTCTTGCAATTTCTATCCGTGCCTCGTCTCTGTGATGGAAATTTGGGGTGGAATTTCGCTCCAAAGTTTGCTAAAACTTTCCTCTGTGAAGCTTTGGTCCTGTTCAAAAAAATATAAATACTACATGTATTATTAAAGATTTCGTTTATTGTGAAGGAATATTTTACAGTTGAACGACAAAAGAAGTACGTTCCAGTTAAAAACGTTTCTAGTACTAATTTTACATACTTTAAGTCAACTTGAGGAAACAATTGAATGGAGTTTAACTTATATAGGCAACTTTAACATAGTTAAAGAATCTTCGTTCACACAACTACTCAATCGATTAATTAAAACAAAACCTTTCTCCTTCTGAATAATATCAAAATTGAGTCTATACGAAAATCAGGAAAATATGAACATTGTAGGTAGTCTAGGATAACGTTGGAAACAATGTCAGTTTAACTGGAGAAACAAAACATTGAACACAGGGCATTCAATATTTACGAAAATACTTACCTGAAAGTGACAATAAAACACAAATGTTTAAACATATTGTCAGCTAAGCAGAAATCACCTTTCGAATAATTTTTTTAATTGGCTCACTGGAATTCGACGTTTCTAGAAGAATCAAGTAACTTCCCATTGTTTGAGCTAGGTCACATGAGTAGACAGATTCGAAACACAATGAGTAGTGTGATCTGTTAGACAGGGTACATTTTAAATAAAGGAACGTAATATTGGGCTTATATAAGTAGAGAATCAGAATAATTCCAATTTTGCAATCATTGTCATATCTAGCGTTCCTGTTGTAAGTCTGTAGACTCATTTATGTTGTACTTAGAAGCATTAGTCCAAAGGGAAAACATTTCTTTCTACTATTCACTATTCGAATAAGTCTGGAAATCGCCATTTTGACAATGTCAGGACATTTGGCGGACCAGTACATTCACATTTCCGGTTACGAAATTCATCCAAAATGTGTCATTCATTTGGGACTTTCATAGACCTTTGCCCAGATTATTCAAATTCTAATAATACAGGTTCCTCTAACATTTTCATTTACAATTTTGATAATAAAAACCTTCATTAAGTTTTATAAATACTTGCTAGTTTTGCGTCTTTCTGTTACCATAGAGTCGTAACAAATATTAATTACTCGACCAAGATACGAATTTCAAAGAAATTGAAATTTTTTTAAAAGTTATATTCATTTAATTTTGGAACGTTTTATATCTTGTTCTTTAGATATGACCTAGTAAAACCAACAAGCATTCACGTATCATCTAAAGTGAAAAACGTTGTTTTAAATTCTAACCAGAAAATGGTAGAATCCTTGGAAAAATATCAATTTGTCTAACTTGCCAGACATTATGATCCTTCGGAGGCAATGTCATCTTTTTTAAAACAAGAAATAAAAGAATAAAAGTGTTTTGGTTCCGTAATTGGCAGAAATTATTTTCATTAAAAGTGCTTTCGGATGGATTAGTGATTCTTCATCTTATTTACTTACTTAGTTACTTACTTAGTTACTTAGTTACTTACTTAGTTACTTAGTTACTTACTTAGTTACTTAGTTACTTAGTTACTTGCTTAGTTACTTAGTTACTTACTTAGTTACTTAGTTACTTACTTAGTTATGGAAATCAAACTAAAATACATCAATGAAATAAAGTTGGAAAAAAAACTGAGCTTCAAATCTGAAAAGAAGGAAAAGTAATTAAAATGCAATTGCAGGAAAAAGAAAGCAAGAGGCGAATTCAAAACAAAAATGAGATAAATAAATTCAGAAACAAGAAAGAGATACAAATTCAATAATAACAGATTTTTAGATGAACTTGCAAATTCAAAAAGAAAAGGAAAAAGGAATTTCAACTTAGGTTAAAAGAATTCGAACAGGCGAGCATAAAGCACCACACTCATGAAACTTCAGCTTTGATGTTATCAGAAATATCAAATGAATTCCCTCTTTTCAGAAATAAGAAGTAGATCATTATTTACAATTGTATTACACCGTATCCTTATGTAAAGGTTATTCTTCACTGTCAATCGAAGCAAGTGCTGATTATGATTTTGTCAGGGACTATATATTGATGACATATGAGTTGGTACCTGAGGTATTTCGACAGAAGGTTCACGTACTGAGTTCATAGTAAAGTCAATATTTACCTTCATAACGCAAGGAACCATTCTTCGTGCATCTAACGAATATTTTTGGGTTTACTCTCAGCCGATGGTTAGTAGGACACAAAGTAAATCTTAAACAAGCACTTATATATGTCAGTCTACTACAACTTATAAGAATCAAACGTCTAATAGACCTGATCAAAAATTGTAATCTCTTCCTACGTGCAGTTATTGCAAGACAATAGGGTACGTTCTTTCTGCCTGCTTTAAGTTAATCTACCTTGGTTGTGTGATCTCCTCTGATGCCAAGATCGACAAATAAATAGACAAAAAGACTGGCCAAGGCAAAAAGCGCCTTCGGCTGACTTTAAACGAGTGTGGTACAACGCCAGTCTTAAGAGATATACAAAGATCAACGTCTACATAGCTATCAGACATGACCACCCTCCTGTATCTCGCCGAATCCTAACTTACATGCAAGCGATACCTCAGCACCATCTTCAACAACTTCTGGAGCGACGTCGTCACAACGACTGAAGTCCTCAAACAAACAAGGATCAGCAACATTAAGACCATGCTCTTGATGATACAACTACTCTCGACATGACACGTCCTCAGGATGAAGGATCATTGCCTGCCAAAGATTGTACGGTATGGTGAGATGTCCAACGGACATCGTGATAGAGGTGCACATCGAAAGAGTTATAAAGACACCTTGGAACAAAAAGCTCACCGCATGTGGTATCGACCATCGCCAATGGAGATCACAAGTTGCTGACCATGAAAGCTGGCAACGTACAGTTCACCGGGTCACAGCCACGTTTTAACAAAACAGATGGACCAGCTTGAATAAAACAAAAAGGGGTGGCGAAAAAGCCTGGAACCATCAGTAACACCCATCACAGCCCAAATGTTCACCTGAAACTTCTTTGGACGGAGATGCCTGTCGTGTCATAGGCTTGCCTGCCACCAGCGCGCGTGCAATAGACGTGGACATCCCTTTTCTAAATCTGTGCAAGCAACGTCAAGCCAACAAGTTAAACAATGCGCAGCAGAAAAAGGTAATCAAAGTTCCAAATATTTCTTGTTTCAATGTCATGGTTATGTATTAGAAACAATACACGTATACTGGTCAGGCTTTTGACGATGTCACTTTTGCTCCTGTTACTGGTCAGTCAAAAGGTATTGATCATTGTGAGTCTTTTGTAACTATTCAATATCTTTTGTCTAATCAGGGTAGCAAACGACAATCACAGTTCGTACATCGTGAATTTAAACAAAAACACTGTCAATCCTTAAATATCCAAATTATTCAAGACGTATTTTTTCTACCCATATTGAAATAATGACTGATTGCCTGGGCCGAATCTGACCCTTATAACACCACTCTTTAGTAGAAAACTAAATACTTACGCCTTATCGATTAACTCTACTGCTTTCTTGAGCTCTTCAACCTTCCGCATGGTATATGTGAAAGCTTGCAAGAAGGGCTCAGAGGCGTCATAGATGTCATGTAATTCACGTAAACAATCTTGAAGCGCTTCTTCTATATTATTCAAGCTACTGAAGTCAACCTGATCCAAAAAATAAAAATAAATATATTGAGGATTAAATATTTGAATTCGTTCCAAGCACAAACTTCATTATATGCAACACCTTAAGTTGACGTTAATGAACTTTTTCAATGGCAAGATTACAAAAAAAGGTATTTAATGGTCACCAGAGAAATAAATATTGGAGATTAATTGTAGTTATATATAGTCACAACTATAGTTACAAGATTCATCTTTAATTTACCATTGTTTCAGAATCTGAAGATACTTTTAGTTCTCGACATACTAATTTCAGAAAAGCCTACATTTTACTCACCAAGTCTGTGCCATCATCATTGGTGGTTGCTTCGTAATTGTTTAGTTTGCTTTTTACCTTCAGCAACATCTTTTGGACTGCATCGGTGAGCATTTTTGTTTCTTCTTGAGAGCTCAGCCATCCTGGTAAACTACCTGTACATAAAATTATTGTACCATACCTTTATATATTTCCTGGTATTTTCCATATATATATATATATATATATATATATAGAGAGAGAGAGAGAGAGAGAGAGAGAGAGAGAGAGAGACAGACAGACAGACAGACAGACAGACAGACATATTATTCTATTTGATTATATATTTGATTATATATATATGACAGACAGACAGACAGAGACAGACACAGACGGCACACAGAGAGAGACTAAACTCATGTTATTCTATTTGATTATATATCAGCGTCTATAAAGTTTTCAACTAATAACAAGATACTCGTTTCATCCTGCAATGAGCTGCACTTAAATGTCTTTGAGACCTTTTGTAAACTGTAAAACACACTGAATGTGTCATTCAATTGGTTGTGTATACAAATGAATTCAGAAAGGCAAGTGGACACATTAATCCATCAAAATCGAACCGAGATGTACATACAAAATTGAAATATTTTGCTATTTTTAAAACAGTACGGTTTATTCATGTTATTTTGTATATCTCTTCCATCCCTCTATCAAATTTTATGCATGGAAAACACGTCAAAATTAAATATCATTCCCTACTTAAATTATAAAGAAATATTTGTAACCTAATTATATCATTTATCATATTGTTAATTGCACAATCACGTCTAACAGCAGAACTGTCATGTTTCTGAGAAACTATCAAACAACAATTATTTAGATATCAATACAGTTACAATAGCAATGTATGTTAGTATATTCTAACGATAGTGCACATTAATAATGCAGTTTTCCCTTTGATAGAAAAATAGAAGCAAGATAGGAGAAAAATAAAAAGATAGATTGGGATTACCCCCATGGCCCGATAATGCTTCAGACATCTTTGATTTTGCCTCTAAGATCTGCTGCATTCCAATTGTTATCCTAACAATATTGAATTAATCAGAACATATGATATGCATTTGCTAAACATAAACCATACAATGTTCAACATCCTAAATAGTTTAGAGGGTAACTCTTACAGATCTTTCTCATGCGTGCTATGTACCCATATGGTAATTAGATATTTTGCAAACTTAATAAATAAATTCTTTGCAACTAGTTTTATTCCTAATAATACATATACAGAATTTAGATTTTGACAAGCATCCTATATTTGGTACAATTGCTGGAATAAATCCCATAGATTATACGAAATGGTACTGTCACAACCCAAATCTGTTTCAAAAATCTTCAGTAATCACGGTCTTTGATTTAAACTGTTACGTCGTCTTGGCATGAATAGTACTTTTGTACACTAACCATATTGGCCTTGCTAAAAATTCCAGTTATAAAACATTCTGAAGACAAAACACAAATTGCATATATATATATATATATATATATATATATATATATATATATATATATATATATATATATATATATATATATATATATATATATGGTAATGTAAACGATACAGCTATTAGATCATCAAACTATCCATAGAAAAAAAATAGATCACGAAAAAATATCGCAAACAAAACTGAATAATGTAATAATGTTACGTATTCTAAAGTCATATATAATTACAAATCCTGCTGCTGAGATTATATTATGATAGAGATATCTAAAATATCGACTAAAATATGTAATGTTTGGGCAATACCTTTTCTTTGCTGCACTTAAACTTTCAAATGCTTGTCTTGGACTTGGTCCAACCTTCTTCTGTGCTTCCACAATACTGTTGGTAGCTTCTGTTAGCTGTTCTTCAGCATGAAGTAGAGTGACAAGTCCAGCATCTGAGATTGTCTGATAAAATTCCAGAATATGTCTTAGAGCAGATACCCGACTTTGCCATAGTTTTGATACGACAAGCCAACACAAGCATTACGCATACAATACGATGATCTAATTACTTACAATCGTTAGTACAGTGCACACGAATTGTAGAGAAAATTCATGTCAAAATGATAAACGTGACAGCAATTGTAACTAGAAGTTATTAAGCTTCTTGACAACTACATTTTACCAATTAAGAAGGCAAGGCAATAATACGTACCTGATAGAAAATCAATGCATCGTTTTTTATATCCTCTGCTAGAGACTGGAGTTTAAATGCCACATACTTTGCTCTAGAGATCAGTGGCAAGCCGTGGAATCTATCTAGTAGTGAAGTCAGTTTAATTGACGCCTCAAGAAATTTTTTGGTTTGCAATGGTATGTTTCGAATGGAGGCAGATAAAGATGCGAAAACACTTTTTGATTCTCCGGAGCTGGATTTGAAGTTGTCACTCATCCCTTTGACAGACTGTACGATTGGACCTATGATTTCATCAGCCGCTGCATTAAAAGACTGGTAGAGTTCTTGGTCTTTGCCATAGGCAAAATGCTGAAAAATATTTACATTGCTTAAAATAACAATCATAATAAAACTAACAGAAAAAATAACGTTCAAGGGAAAGGTAGGTAGGTCAATAGATTGATTCAAAATAGCCCAGCCCCGTACATATATCGATGTATATCAAAACATACCGTTATATATATATATATATATATATATATATATATATATATATATATATATATATATATATATATATATATATATATATACATACATACATACATACATACATACCTTTAATACATTCATGTTGTATTCAATTTTTCCTTTATAGCAGGCCACTATCTTCAAGATGTCCACCTCAAGGCCCAGGATTCCAACATGAGCTTCAGCATAGATCCGATCAAAAATGTTTATACGGAGAAAACCGCTCAATGGTTCTATAAATGATAAGAACGGTGTGTGTATGTCACTTGTTAATGTACTTATAGTATCCTAATTGAAATGTATTGTTTATAAATCAAGTGTAACGTTTTGAATCCAGATTCTAAGTAACCTTAAAACATGATGTGAGCAGTAAGACTTTGAAGAACACAAAGGTAAACACTTTATTTTTACCAGATAACATACGTCGAATATTACGTAATAACGTTAACAAAGCCATAATAGGAAAGTCCAATTTACAACACTTGTACCTAAACGTCAGTGCTTTACTTGTAAATATTTAAGAACAAAATATAATCAATTATTTTATAGAAAGGTCACGAAACAAGAACATCCTTGAAAATCTGCATTTGCTGCTCATTCTGGCATCAACAACAAAAAATGTTCATTCTGTTTTAAAAGGACTATACAACAATTAACTAACACGGTGAAATAACATTATTTGCCAAATCTATCAGGTGGTTTTCATATCACGAGAACATTAAACATTAACGCCATATTGCACATAATGACAGTGTTTAAAATGTGAATAAATTTGGGAAACACCATACGACAGGTGACCATTAATAATTTTCAGAAAACCAGTACCTAATATGGCAAAGTGAGAAGAAAGAAAAGAATGAAAACGTGTGTGTGTGTGTGTGTGTGTGTGTGTGTGTGTGTGTGTACATACGGAGACGTATATGTAACTTGTTGACCATGTCAACTCCAAAGCTGGCGCCAATTTTCGAGTTTCCAACAGATTTACCCCAGTGAATCTCAGGAAGTTCTACCTTGAATTCGATTAAGACCGTGTCCAACGAAGCGTCTCTGCGCGCCCTCATAACGGTCTGATATGTGTATTTACGGCTAAAAGTAATGAAAAGAAATGAATAAGCGACTTACGAGATGTAAACATGCTAGCATATAGTATATAGTATAAATGCTTTAGATAGTCCAAATAACGTTTCACAACATCCAGTTTTATGTCTTGAATTAAATTGAAAAATTGTTGGGATAGGTTAATCTGCAAGAATAGATAGTTCCGATTATCCAGAAACAGATATTTAAGAACATTTTTATAGTCTCCAGTCAATAAACATCTATGAGTACTACATTAAATGTTGCGATTGCTCACTGTTAATTGATGTTAACGATCATGTTTCATTTTCTGCAGCGGCAATTTCAGTTTCATTGTTATTGTAGGCAGGAGCTACATTTGGTACATATTACCAGGTGGTAAAAATCAAATAAATAAAAGTCCAGGCCATTATCTTCAAGGTTAGGTTTTTCCGACATTGCAAAACATGTTTTTGTCATGTGATGTCAGTTTCCGTTAAGTTGTTGAGGTAAGCAGAACTATAAAAGTAGCTCAATATAGCATTTATGAAATGGCTCGAAAATAGACGTATTCAATACACATAAAAATATATGAATCTATAATTTACACAAATAATTCATTCTTAATGTAATTATAACGAAATGTTTTTGAGAACTGTTGTGTTTTTAATAGGGAACGAAGGTTTCACGCCGAAATAAAATTAAACTACTAACTTGTATTCAATGAAATTGTGGATCAGTTTATTCAGAAAAGATTGTATATTTTTGTTACAACTACAGCAAGTTTCTTATATATATTTTTTACTCGTTTATACTAATTTTAGAAACCTGTAACTTGGTATAACCTGAATATCAGATTTTGTTGTTCTGTAGTCAGATTGTTTCTCTTTGGGTGTTGGCCGTATTCGATCCATGCCACCTGTCGCACACTTTCTGTCTCGTCATGTAATATACTGGTCAGCAATATCGTAGCGCTCTGTAAATAGGACAATAAAACAAGATTGTATATTATTGCTTTTAGTGTGAAAGAACTTTTATTATAACTAGATAGGTCAGCTTAATCTAGCTATTGTATACTATGACTATAAATAAATACTACTCCCTCTTAACGTTAAAAACGTTATTTCTAAGAAACTTTAGGGCTTTTCGTATTCGTTATGCTTTCCTCCCTTTTTAACAACTGACATTGTACTCTGATACACTTGGTGAATATCCATTTTCACTTCATTATGACATGATTACAGTGGTAAACTTCTGTTTAATTAAACACTTTTAAAGACAATGCAGGGATGAAAGGATTCGTTTTCAAAGGATTTGTGACCCAATACATATATGAACTAGGAGTACACGTGATTGCAAACATTGGATCAGTTTATTTTCCCCCAACGTCATCAAGGTATCTCAGCAACAATACAAAAATGTATCCTGGCCGACTCCTACTGCTCAGCCGCTGACATGCTTAACCGATTAAGTATTTCAATATTGATAATATATTTATAGTTGCGTAAATTATCACATATTACGTTTAGTAAAGAAGAATTGAATAGGGTGAGTAAACAATTAAACAATCGCAAGCTTATGTATTATGAGAGTTTTACATAGAAGTCAGCAAATGGTTTAAGACATGGTGATAGGCTGACCAAATAGAATACTGACTTTATTTTCACTTAAAGCATTATTAAAGACCAAAAGATCAAAGTTATGTACATGGAATATGCATGTTTGAAATGTTCGTGTTATTTCCCCCCGTATCACATACGTTTAGTGCATGCACATCGATATGTATCCTCGATATTCTTTATATCATACTTATAATTTCACTGAAGCTCAAAACTGTCGAGTAATTATCCTCGACGTTTATCATCATTGATAACAAAAATATATATCTTACTTCATGACAGACATAATGTCTCAGAGATGACAGCGCGGCCCGTCTCCATGCTGACTGTCTCGTATTAGGCTGGGCAAAAGTCTTCAGATGCGATATAGAACTTTGGAGACCTGCATTACCTAAAGAATGGAGTAGCACAACCTTCGAGAGGAGATGATCGTCAGAAACTGAGTCATCTGCCACCATGATATATCTCTTAGGTCGGAGGTGCTCAGGCGTCACTGAAAAAAGTAAGTGATACATTTGCCTATATTAGAATAAATCTGTACTAAATATATATTTAGGTATATATTATTCCATTTGGAAAGACGAAAAGACGAAAATTTATATTTTCACTTCAATCATCTATACTTGCATCTGCACTGAGATAACACAAAAGAGAAATGTGTATACATTTCATCAAAGTAACAAAGAAGACAAATATTCATTCAGTCAGTGACAGAATCTGTGAATAATTTTGGACTCTGAGCTATTCGCCGAAACAAAGATTTTTGCAACTGCTATTCTTTCACTTTCGAGTCCATGGATATTACGGTTGTGCTTGCAAAACAGCACTGATATCAAACAAGCGCTATCTGAATACCCATCTTTCCTAACCAAGGTTCCGATATGATCCCCATATCTACATCTACAACCACTGCATCCAATCAAATTAAGTTGTTCAAATTTAAACAATGTTCATACATGAGCACACAACTTGAATAGACTGGTGAATAAGCCAATTTACATTGCCAGTCCGTGTTCTCACGAATAGCATTCACTTAGGCGTGTAATGGCTTTCCGCTGGTACATAGTCATACTTTCGATCTTAAACTTGCAAAGTATTCTTTTTAGGTCAATTGCCTCCACCATTTTAGGTTGATATACAATTCACCACGCTATTTGTTAGTTGGCATTATATACTAAGGAAGGCAACTCACAACATCCAATATATGAAGATGGGACAAATCAACAATAACTCCATTCAATCACCCATAGTGTAGATATGGATATCATATCGGAATCTTGGCTTGCGAAGATTCTGATTACCGGCCTCTGCTGTTACTTATATCATGTTGTTACTAGTGATCTGTATCTGCTGTGTTTTTTAAATATGGTCATTGACCGAATGATTGTAACCGTTTCTGCTCAGATTTCCGAAACTAGTCAATTAATACTAAAAATATTGGTTTAGAAAAATGCATACGCTGACAGTTCGTTTGGCTAACCTCGTAACTACCACCTATTGTTCTACACTGGTCAAGTTTAAGTCTTGCATCTACCAAATATAGGATACTTTTACATCTTACTTCAGACCACCTGAAATGTTGTTTGATGAGATATTTCTCTCACAATCAACATACTAAACAACTAGTGTGCTTCCTGTTCAATAACATTTACAGTTTCAATTGTGGTATATGCAGCCATAAGTCAACGTTTATCAATGTCCTTTAAGGGTATCGACAATATGTGTTCACTTTATGATGCTGATATAAAACCAATCACTGTGGTTCATTCTTTAGACCAAATGTACGTTTCTTGAAGAATCCTTAATTCACATTTTGAGCAAGAAATGTTCTATTGATGATGTTCTTGACCGAAATCTCTATATCCAATATCATTGTATGGACATACACATATGCATACACGTATATATAAATATATATATATATACTTGCCATCCCCCTGTGTGTAAAGCCAGGTGTGAATTTTATCCATTAGTCTCTCTGCCTCGGTGTTATTCCCTTTGCTGTTAATAGCTTTAGCCATTGAACCCACGCACAGACAAGCTCTCCTCTGGGTCTCGGTCAGAATTACTTTACCTTTAGCTGAAATGAGAGAATCAAATAGTGCTCTGATTATGTAACAGTACTACATCTTAATTGTCATTATCTCACCATCGAATTGTCATACACCATCAGTTGATAAAGATGATCATTAGTTTCACCTTGTTATTCTTTACCTAATTCTTCAATGTTACCATACATTTTTATATAGAATGTGTAATATATATATATATGTATATATATATAGTAGAGAGAGAGAGAGAGGGAGAGAGAGATGTATTTATAGAGGCGCGTATAAAAAACATTTTTTCAATGTTTCGAGCTAAACAACTTCCTCATCAGGGGAAGATACGATTTACATACACAATATAAACACTAAACACTAAATCCAAGACATACATTCTTCATTCTTTTATTCCTGCATGTTGTGTGTGTGTGTGTGTGTGTGTGTGTGGTGTGTGTGTGTGTGTGTGTGTGTGTGTGTGTGTGTGTGTGTGTTTTATGCTGCCGCCAATTCAAAGATGTATTACAAACATCAAGGAATGTGTCATCTTTCCTATGGGCGGAAACCATGTATATTAAAATCAACAAACACTGTCTACAAAATGCGAAACAGATATTATATCCCAGTAAATGTTTACATGGAGGTACTTGCGAAATATGTCAAGAGTATGGTGTCGCGGGATAATAATAATAATAATAATAATAATAATAATAATAGCACATGTACAGTATCGCAGAATATTTACTTGCGTAAATACTGTGTCAAAATTAAGAACATCTGTTAAACTGATGCCTGGCTATAATTTTTATAAGACTGTTTTCGGAAGGTTAGACTTTTTCATTTAGACCAAACTCATCAGGAATTTTGAATTGTAGTATCTGTTGTCGTTGCTTACATGTGTTGTATATGTCGATCCACTCCAGCTTAAGCTCAGTTGGTAGCATTTCGATGAATTCGACTGAATGCCTAGTTGCAAATATAGTTGCTGTGGCTATTGATTCGCTTTTTAAAATCAGCTGTTTCACCAACATATTGAGTGACGTAGATGTTAAAAGATAGATTATAGTTTTATTTCTGATTGATAGTGAAGCTAACTCCTGTCACAAACTTCTAATCAATTTGATCTATGGTAGCATATTAGGCAACGCTTCTCTGTGAAGCATTGTTGTGTCTGAATATGTTGTCGTACTTAAGTAACCTTCGCACGTACCAGATGGTCCTTCACATTGGTAAGTCTACCGTACGCATCCGAATGCGTTCGAAGGATTCAATCTGGTCTCAATACTTCATTAGAATCAATTGTAATTTTATGGCATAGAGGTGGAAGCATTTTGTAACCAGTACTTCTTAGGAGCCCCTTGACCTTTCGTTTTCTCTTTTTGGTCAAAACACACATACCGGTTGTTAAGAATAAGAATAAGAATAAGAATATTACTGTGGTGGGAATCTTGTTCTCCAAAGCAAATTTTTTCCACAACGGCGATGGTTTCCTGAAAACAAAAACTTTGTTAAACTTTAATTTTCCTCCACCCAAGCCAAGAATAGGACTTAGAACAAAACTTGCATGTGCTCAATGTGCAAACCATACATTATTGAATGTTAGTCGTTGCACGTTATAATGTGGTGAATAAAAAAAATGATAATATTGATAAGAGCGATGAATGGACACAAGCTTAATCTCACTTGTGATGCGTATAAATACAATTGTGATATAAACGTTGTATATCAGCTTTCTCGCTCTCTTACTACAGAAATCTATTTTTTTACAGTTACATTCTGAAAGGAAAGCAAGATTAGATGCAAATTCTGGAAAGAGAAAATCTTAATTAAGACAAAACAAAAAGGTACCTATAAAAATGAAGCTGCATGTTGATATGTATTATTATTATGCACTTGACACCTTTCTCTAACATTAAAAGAATCTTATACGACTTCCTTTATTTTAATAATCATGTGCAAAATAAGTATCACCTGTATAGGATGTTCAATGACTGATAAATGGATAAAGATTCTCCTCAAAACTTCATCATCGCGATGCTTGTCACTTAGAAGGAATTTCAAAATAAGATGTTGTGAGAAGGGATCCCCTGCTCTCGCTATTATATCAGTGAAAAGGTACTTTTCATCAATACATTTTGTATCGTTCTGACCACAGGTTCGGTTTAGAAAATTCTCAGCCAATAGCTCATAGTCCGACGTCTCCAACTTCAAAACCTTTTGTCGCAGGCGATTTACACATACAGTTCTGTTGGTGTGCCCTGGAGAGAAATTAATTAAATGACCATGAATTATTTGTGGCAAAATATAAATTTTATTCCGTTGATAACTACAATGGAATATTCTGTATTGGATGCATCTAAAAATCTTTACTATAATTCTCAAAATACTGTCTCCATTGAACAATCGTTTAAATAATTCCTTCATTGTAATTCGGTTTCAGGATTAAAAACTTAAAACATCTATTATAAGATAATATAGTCACCTAGAAAGACTTCACGCTGTGGTCATTCAAAACATATACCGAAACCTGTAGTACAAATATCAATTATCAATCTTTGTATTAAGCGAAAACTATAGTTTTAAAAGCAGATGAAGCTGTACCTGCGTTCAATTTGTAGGCCAGACAATTACAATCTTTAATTTGTGACTAAATCATAATATGAATCTGTGAATCATGAATAAAATGTACCCCAGTGTTTTAAGTTTAGCTTAAGAAGAATATATGTAGTAGGTATTGGAGAAATTTGGATATTTTGTGAATCGAGCGTACCTTTATCAGTGTAATTAAGGATACAACGTAGAGCTTCGTTAACGTCCTCACTAATATTCTTCATGGTCAACTTCTCTTCTGTCTTCTTAAAAATTGACAAGTGAACATTGCTACATGTTTAAGTCATGATATTAGCGAGATTTAGTTAGATTAATTTTCTCTTTCCTATCGACTGATACTTCAATTTTAGCCTAACTTCAAACGTCTTGATATCACCAAAGCAAATCCTTAAACGTCTAAATGCTTATCTGTAACCAAGTACATGTTACTTATCGCAAACCATTTATAAAAGGAATCATTTCGTCGTAATGTTCAATAAAACATTGTTTCTCTTTCTTTGTCAGCGACAAACTTCAGAATCTGTTCAAACGTAACCATGCATCATTCTAGAGAATCTAACATTATATACGGTATACCAATATCTGTTTATAACTGTTCTCTAGAAAATGAAATATGGTAGATACATGGGATTGCAGTAGACGATTCCTGTCACTGCATGGAAAACATTAGTGATTTACACTGTGCAATAATAAGGGACTTTAGGTATGAAGATGCAAAGCAAGTAGGTAAATATATTACTACCTCAATACTTATGTAGGCAACTACTACTGAATTAAGGTACCTGCTTTATTATTAAATCATCTTCTAATAGGCCGTGGTGGACATCCTCAACTTTTGTACGTCTCCACAAGAAAAAAAGAAGAGTTTTACATTAAAGTTATATGCTAAGTGCAGTAACAAATGTACCCAATTAAAACACAGAAAGGCTAAATTCTTTTAATGTATCTATGCTTAAAATATTGCCATTCATTGGGTTTTCCTTTCGATGATCACTGACGTTAATGTGTGTGAGAGAATTGCAGGAACTTAATATTGTACAAAATTAGAAGGCTGTACAAGTAAATGATATTGTTTAACTACATTATGAGCGTACTAAGAATATGACTTTAAAATAAAATAGACAATGTATTAATATTTTAACAATATAATACCTTTTTGACAATGTAATACCATTTTCAAAAATGGAACACTATTTTTAACATGTAGTACTAGGTTAACAACGTAATAACATTTTAACGATATAATGCTATCGTAACAATGTTCTGTACTAATAATTACATATTACACTATATACATACCTTTTACCAACAAGCCTCATCGTGTTTTTTGAATTTGCTTTTATAATTCCAATATCTAATGAATAAAAGAAACTTAATCAGTAATATATCAAGACAGATCTATATTTTCCGTATTCATCTCTCGGTTTACATTCTCCCCATATGTTGAGCAGTAATAGTGAATATTGAAGGGAGAATTATTACAAAACAGCTCCAATATATCTCGTATTTATGGGTGAACATACAAAAGAACGAAACACAATGATAATGTTTAGAGAATCTGTGTAAATAGTGACCAACATAGAAAACAGATCTTAATTTTTTATTCGTCTTATCGAGAACCTTTGACGAAATGGAGATATACAGTCAAAACTGTCGACAAGACATTTCCAGTCAGGCCAGCGACAATTAGCCACTGTTACTTTTCTCTTAGTTTAATTTTACCGTTCCTTTGGAGGCTATAATGGTGTATTCCATGAAATTACCAAACATATAACAACATATTTTGACGAATTAACAAAATAACTTTTCCTCACCTCCTTCCATTGACGTTTTGATAACATACTCCTCGGGATAAGGTTGTCTGGGAACAAAATTTAACAAATAAATTTAATGATTTCAAAGTTTTAAATTGTTTCTGCACCATACTCCGTATCCGTTGATCTGTATGAAATATGTTCCCTGAATCAATTTCAAAATAATGATTGATGGAAGTATATTTATTTCATATCCAATTTATATTATTTCACTTTTCATGGCATTACCTACAGTATTTGTTTAGCATATGAAATTAAATGAGAATCTCGTTTCAGTTCAACAAATTTGGGAAGAGAATATATTTTCCTGCAACATTAACAAAATGTAACAAATCCATCTAAAAATTAGACATAAATAAATCAGCATTCTGAGACAAATTTTAGGCCAAACAACGTCTACATTTTTTCAATGATATTTCCTTATCAGAAAAGACAGCAAGAATTCAAAGGTTCATTATAATGTTGGTGGTAATTTATATTCCTGCGATTACATTGTATTATCAAAATTTAATTTGTTATCAATATATCATAAGTAAGTAATGGTGTTGGTAGTAATTTAAATGTATTTGTATTAGTAATTTAAATATATTTGATCGAACATTTTATCTAAGTTTCAACTCAACTCAATACAACCTTTTTGTTTCATAATCCTTCCGAAGTCTGTCTTCCATTATATAGCTGTCCTCGGATTCTACAGAATGGATTGTACCTCTGTTGTCCATTTGAGTAATCTGTATTGATCAAAGCATTATCAAAAAGTATTATTTATATATATATATATATATATATATATATATATATATATATATATATATATATATATATATATATATATATATATATATATATATAAATATATATATATAAGAAATTTTTTATTATTTAGAAATGAACAGTTTTATTCAATATTTTCTATTACATGTGTTGTATTATTTAAATATATTTTAATTTGAAATAATGAATATTGTAAATTATATTTTTATATTTTCGATTTGACAGTCTTTTAAAACCAAAATAAATTATGTGTTAGGCTCTATAAACTATGTTATTTTAAGGAGTGACATTTCAATTACGTCCCCTTCTACGATTATTTAATAACAATTCAATATTATTCTAATTTTTAAAATAAACACAAAACAATAGAAGAGTGATAATACTGATATAATATCAACATTTTACTATTAAATTTAAAAACAATGGATGGTATGAGATAATTTCACTATAAACTTGGCGTATCGTTTATTATAAATTACCATTAGTATGCAGATCGTAAATGCAATTATATAACATTCCGTTTAATTAAAGTATTATCTTTGAATAAACCAAATCAATAGGTTGAAATGAAACTAATCTTTGCACAGCATGGGTAGCACGAATCGTACGAAAGACTACCCAAAAAACGGAATAATAAGAACAATACGTAAACACAAATATGGGATTAAAATTACACTGTATTAATACCTAATATAAGGTGAAACATGCACGTCACACACAGCACAATCATATAACATACATTGGACGCCATAGATCCCTGGCAAGGGTCACTTTCTGTAAGTCCGAAACCAACCCCAGGGTTTAAGACTTATTATGAAAATAGAACAGGAAGGTGTACAAAACCCTAATAAAAAATTCATAAACCCTTTCTCAAACTTTTTTTTACATTTTTACAAACACGATACATACCATGAGGGGGACATATACACATAAACACCATTTAAGAGTTCGACATTAGGGGGTCTTTTCTATAATGGAGACTGAGAGGGACCATACCAATAAAGCACAGTGTGTGAGCTTTCATTAGTGTCTGAGCTATGTTGGTCCATACATTTCTCTCTCTCTCTCTCTCTCTCTCTCTCTCTCTCTCTCTCTCTCTCTCTCTCTCTCTCACACACACACACACACACACACACACACGCACACTATTCTGATATTTATTAATGATGGAATGATTTCAATTCCTGTGCATTTGCGCAAATTCACATTTTCATATGTGTATGAATTAACAGATTTGGGAAAGGAATTCATATTGTTCCACAAACAAGTAATCGTTCAGTCATTCCTTAAACTGGTGGTTTGCAGAAAGCGTGAAGTTCGAGAAAATTGGTAATAGCTTTTAACGTCTCTAAATCCAACACATTCATTTATAAAATGTGTTGACTTTGTTTTGGATTTAACACAATTTTGCAGCACACGATAGGATATACATGGCGGCCAATATAACTAGTGAAAGAAACACGTGGTGGAAACCCTGTGAAGAACCACCTACCCAAGGGAAGCTACAAGCCTTCTCACATACCCCACCACTATCCACCCTCGCATTTCTTAAAACTAAAACTTATGTTTACCTTTTCGTGTATCCTCTCAATTTTATCAAGGCTTCTATGATATCGCCTGAGGGTTAAACCACTTGATGTCGTTTCACTCCGATACTCATGGGTTAGATCACCTTCGGAAACATGACAGAACAATATTGTGTATAACAGGTAAAGAATGCTGATATTTTCATTTAAAATATCCAATAATTGTTTCGTTATTTTAAATAAAACATCATCCTTATAAAAGCCAAGCATGTTACAATAATAAATTATAATACAAATAATAATCAGTTTCCAATGATAGCATTTTTATTATTACTATTATCTGCATGGTCTTGGACACCATACAGGAGTGGTCATTAATTTACCAATGTACTAGCCACACATATGTCGATAAAGGCAAAAGAACATTGATATAAAACTTAAACCACAGACCAGCATACACCGCAAATTTGTATCACTGCGAATTGAATCATTGTATCGTGGATATCAATGATCAATCTCTTCGGGGGGGGGGGGGGGAATTGATAGTTTAATAGGTAAATTGTTTTCTACGGATGGGGCATTGTTCGTTGGGTCTTTATATTAGCCATTTTAGAGCATTTGTTAAGTATACAAATCAATTTAAATTCACAATAATGCATTCAAATTTGAACACGACGACAGAATGTGTTAAAAGAATGACACCCTGGTCCATTTACTATTTCTGACTTGATTAAAAGAGTAAAGCCGACTTTTTTTGTCGAGAGAACTTTTTCTTACAAAAATACTTTAATATAAAAAAAAAGTTTTGAGATCGGGATGTCTCTTTCAACTGGTAAATTGAGTTTGTACGGATTTTACTTTTGGGCTGGCCTGATTTATTTCCGTTTTGTTGTTTCAGAGCTATGTTTACACTAATTTAACAGATAAAAACTCTTTATTTTAACATCATTATGTGAAGTATATTTTAATCTTTGATGATAGTAATTATAACTGATTTTTATATTTAGAGATGTATCTATTCGTACTTGTTGTACATCAAACAACGATTTTTTACGATTAGATATGTGAATTATTTATACCCAGATGATCTCTCTCGTTGCTAATGTAATCCGAGGTCGACTCGTTAAAAATCTGAAAAATAATAGACATATTCATAAGAAAACAACGGTTCTGATTGGTCCAGCTATCTTACATATAAGACGATGATTACGAACCTAATTTTCGTTGCTGCAAAAGGGTGACTTCAGACTGAATTACATGGATGTAAGTACTAGCGTATATCTAAGGTAAAGACAGCCTCGAAAAGTTTCTCCAACAAAGAACTCTATCTACTGGAAATGCAGACAGTAATGGTGATAATACACAGGATAAATGTTAATGAATCCAAGCAAAGCAACAGGTACATTTCGTATGAAATATACCTCTATATAAATATCTTATCACCAGCAGTATTGTACGACAATAATCACACAATTTCAGCGTTAATATTTGTAACTAGAGGTTGATTATCCCTCGTTGTTTTCCTTGTTCGAGAAAAAAAAGCATCAACTATAAGCTAACCTTGACCTTGACGGAGAGCGTACTGGCTAGTACTTTCTTGAGAGTCAACACTTCATCTTGGTCCTCTGGATGGATGTGTACCATATCTACAACTCCATCATGGGTACTCACGAACAAAAATCTGGGAATATGGTTATATATTGTAGAAATATTTCATGTTCATCTCTTTTCTTGGGTTCGATCCGCTTTTGTCTTTAAACTAATATTTATGTCATTTTATCCACAAGCAATCTTTAACGTTAAGAAAATAATATATATCTCTTATCAACTGCTATTTTTTGTATGTATAATGTCAGTACGTTTTAAGCGAAAACTATTGTATTAAATAATTTCCTTGCAATGGTATACACTGAACTTAAAAAATAAATGTCTTTAATATACTAAGATTTATTCGAATAGTATTCAGCAGTAACTGCAAATTATTTAAATGCTTTGGAAAAGAGCTTGAAAAAAGAAAAATACATTACGGTTTCGACAAATTCCAATCTAGTGGGTTTTCGGCATCTGAAAATAGCAAAAGTAGGTAGCAGGTAAAACTCAATGATTTAACGTCTTAATTAAATAACGTTAGTATGTGATTCATAATTGTTATTTTTCATAAATCAGTAGAAGGTGAATCAAATCTAATTCAAATAATAATAATAATAATAATAATAATGATTATAATAATAATAATAATAATAATAATAATAATAATAATAAGGCCTAGTCTAATACAATTGTATCAATCTACAAGGACTAGTCTCATTTAACTGACGCAATGATCAAAGACTAATATAAGTGTGTCAATACACAAGGAATAGCCTAATATAAGTGTATCAATAAATAAGGAAAAGCCTAATATAAGTGTATCAATACCAAAGGAATAGCCTAATATAAGTGTATCATTACACAAAGAATAGTCTTATATAAGTCTATCAATACACAAGGAATAGACTAATATAAGTGTATCAATACACAAGGAATAGCCTAATATAAGTGTATCAATACACAAGGAATAAACTAATACAAGTGTATAAATACAAAAGTAATAGAGTAATATAAGTGTATCAATACACAAGGAAAAGTCTAATATAAGTGTATCAATACACAAGGAATAGCTTAATATAAGTGTATCAATACACAAGGAATAGACTAACATAAGTGTATCAATACACAAGGAACAAACTAATACAAGTGTATAAATACAAAAATGATAGTCTAATATCAGTGTATCAACACACAAGGAATAGCCTAATATAAATGCATGAATGCACAAGGACTCGTCTAATATAACTGTATCAATACACAAAGATTAGTCTAATATAAGTGTATCAATACACAAGGAATAGTCTAATATAAATCCATGAATGCACAAGGACTCGTCTAATATAACTGTATCAATACACAAGGAATAGACTAATATAAGTGTATCAGTACACAAGGATTAGTCTAATATATATTTTATCAATATACAAAAATTAGTCTAATATCCTAAGGAAGCATTTGAGGATCAGTATTGCAAAGATTACATGTTTCGGTACATAAAATGTTCCGTTTGTTTGTTAGTGTTTGCTTTGGTATGTTTGGAGCTTTTCTTTTCGGTTCATTGGAAAACTCCACAAGGTATAAAAGCAATTTACTCACAGTATCCGCTTTGAGAAAATTGAACAAAACTATCCAGGTAAAGTGAATGTAGATTTCCATTTCCACTCGAGTTGACAAAGCGAATGTGAAACTGAAAAAAGCACACAAAAAGACTCACAAAAAGATTTTGATAATCCTATACCATTTTTAAGTGAAAGAAAGATTGCAGCCTTTATAGTTGATAATCCAACACCATTTTAAGTGAAGGATTACAGCCTTTTAGTAGATAATCCTACACCATTTTAAGTGAACGATTACAGCTTTTTAGTTGATAATCCGACACCATTTTAAGTGACAGATTACATCCTTTAAGTTGATAATCCTACACGATTTTAAGTGAAAGAAAGATTACAGACTTATAGTTGTTAATCGTACACCATTTTAAGTGAAAGAAAGAGTACGCATATTTCAGCCTTATAATATAAGCAATTTATGAACATATTAAATTCACAAATTAATTATTTATGCCTATAATTCATTTACTTGAATTTAAACATTTACATCTATCAAACCTGGAAAGACTGGTTCATATAAGTCTGATATGTAAACGCTCTTGTTATGAATCGATTGACTAATTAACTGATTTGGTTTGCAGTATCCTTATTTTTCTTGATGTGCTGTTTAGGAAGACGCAAATTGTATCAAACTGGCATATACATATTATATCTCATTGATGTCGCCAGTTATTCTAATTAGTGCCCACCACTCAGTCAAAACGAGTAACATGAAACAATGAATACCAATGCGATACATTTGTTTGCCTTTTGTTTGGTTTTTTGTTTGTTTGTTTGTTTGTTTGTTTGTTTTATTGGGAAGGGGTGTTTTACTTTTTCTGTTTCCGTTGTACTTGTTCTCTGAAGGGCTTCAATTAACCAACAACTCAAATATTCCAATAAAAGTTACAGAAATGTTCAACTCGAATTACTAATATTTGACTAAAAAGAAACAAATATAGTTATAAATACATTGACGCGTCTTTGAAAAATGCAAATAACTCTAGTAATGCGTGATGAAATGCGTGTTTTTGCAACCGCCGGGGGGGGGGGGGAGAGAGAGAAAGAGAGAGAGACACAGACAGACAGACAGACAGACAGCTTACCTTCATTACACTGGTAACATTATGCATGCCAAGGTAATCGGATGTGGACTTGTAGACATAATGGTGATCGTAACCAGGTTCAAAATATTTTCCACTCGATATTTTCGTGAAAACAATAAGGATAGCGAGAATGTAAGTATGTGTATCAGAATACATTGTGAAAATTAAGGCCGATTCTACTCCATGAAAGACCTAATAACGACACACGATCTGCAATCAAAGAGGTAGAACATTGACTTGTTACAACCTGCTGTTTCAGTCAGAATATACCGGTAGTGGACTATATTTCGAGTAGCAATACTGTTGAATATCAGTTATCAGGCAAAGGTTGTCCTTGCTCTATTATGCGTCTATTCCATTTTACAATCAAAAGAGGCATACCTATATATGCAATAATTTGATATTATAGCGTCCCTAATGAAGTCGTGTAAATGTTTTTGATACCAGATTTAATAGCTTATAAGTATATGACAGAAACAACAAATTAAATTATGTTAAAATCGGACAACATAAATGCCCAACAAATGAAATCTCTCTCTCTCTCTCTCTCTCTCTCTCTCTCTCTCTCTCTCTCTCTCTCTCTCTCTCTCTCTGTAATGAAAACCATTCGTAATAACATTAAACATTCAATAGGAACACAAGGATGCAAAGGAAAACTGCAATATCGGTAATTTTTCAATAAAATGAATTGTTCTAAATTTTGTGAACGCAGAATATTTCAGTTTTGCTTAATGTATCGGTTAAAGCGATTTATCAAGTATTTTCTGCATGTAATTACGTATAGTTTTTACATATTTATTTTGTTCATATATACCTAGATTTTAATTAAATAATCAAACAAGTCTTTTACGTAACATCAAAATCAAAGGACAAACGGAAAACATCAACCCAGATCTACCGAAACTTTTTGCCTGCAGATACAAGTCTACACGTTTGGGTCACATTATTCAATCTCTAATATTACTACTCACTTTTAATCTCAGTGTTTCATAACTCAAAAATATTAAACGAGTTTCACAAATTTCATATAAAATGAGACTTTTATAAGATTTCTTGGCTTGGATGCATTCCGTTTATAAATAGATATATTATTAATATTTTTAAAGGATAATGATTACAACGGTCTCAAAGGAATTCAGATAACCGACATCTCGACTATAGTTTTCATGTTGGTATTGTTTGTTTGTTTTACTTTCTTTTTATTTCTTGAAGGGGATGTAGTTGTTGTTTTTTCTTCTTGAATGACTCTTAATAGCTTGAAGTAGCTTGAACACTGAGAGAGAGAGAGAGAGAGAGAGAGAGAGAGAGAGAGAGAGAGAGAGAGAGAGAGAGAGAGAGTTTATTATGACATATACGACTATACGGCGTTATCCTACATTAAGGAAGCACTCACGATGACGATTTATCAAACTTGAAGAGCAAACCCCAACTTTACCAATCGATGATCAGTAGAAAAGTATTACTCCGCGGTATGCGAACTATTTTAACGCTTCTCGTACACTGCTGTTAGTAACATTAAAACATGTTGTTCTGTCATTATCGTCTTGCACTAATTAACTGTATTAGTTACATTTTAATCGTGTATTCCTTAGAAGACACATTTCATCACGATGTGCAATTTTCTGGAGAAAATGGTCAAGAGATTAGTCTTGAAAGTCGAGGCGAATTCACTGACATTGTACATTTGGATACGACACCTGGAATAAAGGTAAAATCATCGAGAAAAAAATATAAATTGTCTTGTGTATAATTATAAATAGCTTTTGATTTTATGTTGCATCTATCTACCTACGAATATCTTTTTCTATTTCGCTCTATCTCTATGTATGTATGTATGTATGTATGTATGTATGTATGTATGTATGTGTGTGTGTGTGTGTGTGTGTGTGTGTGTGTGTGTGTGTGTGCGCGTATGTACGTATGTTAGAGTTTATTCTTTTCTTTCAGTACATGTAAATATGTTTTCCTCCATTTTGAATAATTCTCTAATGTCTAAAGGAGTATCACCTGAAATCGTTTATTCATTGCCACAACAAAACACAGAACACGAAAGCATCTATCTTGAACTGCGATATAAAAATATTTGTTTCTGAAAATAAAGCACTTAGTCCATTGCTGGTAGACATATTATGAATGCAATGATAAAAAAGCCACGTATCTAGTTTTGCTATAAAATTATAGTTCATAAAACTTTTAATGACATGTTGCCAGAAGTGAAGGCATTAATAGAATATAACAGAAATTTAAAAACAATTGCATCCGAATAAAAAAGATTTTTTTGCAATAATTGTTTTTCTTCTTACAATTTCTAGCAATCTGACAGGCTAGGTACTTTTTAATTTCTTTGCTTATACCGGTATGAACTGAAACAGAATAATGAATTTGACCATTCACTACTTTTTTCAGACAATCACATAGATTTATGTGTAAAATATTTGCAACCTACACTGACATAATGTTGACAGTGTTGCATGAGTACTTGTGTGAGTAAAAGAAACGAACCCCGACTTAAAAGCTCAGAAAATATATCGTAGAGTATTGGATCGATGGTGCCTGGCATTCTAATTCTAATCCAAATTAGATATTATTTATTGTTTGAACATTTTAGCATCCAAAAAGGTCATGAGGAGTCTATTATTTAGACAAGTAAGCTTTATTCCTAAATCTTGTATTCGGGGGAAAACATACCAAAGAAATATTCAACTCCAAGTTAATCTTGTTGTTAAATTATATGGATATTACTCAGCAATGATTTAAATTTAGTCAGTTTGACTAGATAAAGTCCAAAATAGGTTTCTCAAGTACGAGATAATGACCATGGGTCAGTTTATGACACATCGTCAGGCAACTGGTTGACGATTCCTGATTGGCTTTAAGCAAATTACGGATATATATGCCTAATTCATGTACATTCGAACACGGTTAGAAAAGTTATATTGGTGTTATCAAAATGCACATTTACGTTGATTGAAGTGTGAACCGAACAAAGCCGTGTCACTTCTCAGACCAAACATTTTGCACAGCGTTATTTTCGGCTCACACTTCTCTGACCGTTCAAAAAAGTGAATTATCAATTCCGAACTAAAAATTGATCCAAAAAGGCATCCTTATCGGGAATAGCGGCAGAGAAAGAAAACAATTAGTAGATGAGTATGTGAGCCCCATCACCACCGTCCCTCACACCCAGCCCTGTTATAGATGGTGTTAGTTAAGGCGATGCCGGTTTGGTTGGTCCGTCTGTTCGCTAACATTTTTGTTGCCGCGCAATTAAATTATTTTCACATACTTTGAATGAACAGTGAAGTTTGAGTGCACTAGAGTATGTAGAGGTAAAAGGTCAATATTTGTTGTGACCTGCCCAATTAACCTGGCTTTCATAAGATTACCGGAGTTCTGCCTCACAGACATTAGTCAATTATTCTAGCTCGGCTGCTCCAAGAATAGATTTAAAAATACAGTTCCTATTTATCTGGGACCTCAACGTAAAAGGCCTAGGTCACGTTAAGCCAAAAGAAGGTGAAGCTGTAAAAAAAAAATAAAAAGGGGGAGGGGTGATAATTTGCATTCTACTGACAATAACTTTGCCAACTTTCACATGTGTAAATCGCCTTTAAGAGTAAAGTGTCCTGCGTTTCTCGATTGTCAAACGTCTTGTATGTGTTACTCTAGACGATATAACAAAAAATGGGGTTCTGGTGAAGGTAAACACATGCCTAATGATGACAAGAAATTTGCTTATTGTATGTCATAATCATAACTCTTTCTTGTGATAAGTAATGACAAGTATTTTGTTGCAGAGACTGCTCTGCAGGGATGATAAGCTACTGATTGCATTCAACGAGGAGGTAACTCTTCCAATGTGGCATGAAGGGCAGATAATTCTGGGTAGTGCCAAGTGGAAATGTTTTCTGTCCAGCACGAAAAACACCCATAAAGGAATATACGCAAAGATTAAGGACATCTACCATCCAAAAGAGTCGAGAATAGATTTGGTCATTGAAGATGTTGGGTAAGCTTCATAATTAAGAACTTAAGACGATTTTTTTAATTTAAGAAAACGTTATAAATTTAGGAGCTTCAAACTGAACTCGATTGATCAAAAGACGTAGAACTTTGAGATTCGTTCCTTTCCAAAAGCTCATTATCAGTGTTATATCCATATTTGTTATTTATACCAGATATGAGTATCATTTACAGCGACTGCATGCAGTGGAATGGGCAAGCATCAAAATATAATTTTGGTCAGACACGTTTGCTGGAAATATAAACGTTCTGTTTTAAAGGGACTTGAAAGATAAGACCGTCAAACTAATATGACAAGTTGAAAGCTACCCTCTGTTAAATAACCCTATGTCATTGTTTGCTAATTAAATATTTTGCTTTGTGTGTAAACATATGGTTTGCTTTGTGTGTAAACATATGAAAGCAACAATATGAACAAGTAAACAACGCCGGCGTTATAATTGATAATGATCTGTTTTGGTTTTTGTTGTTGTTGTTATTATTATTATTATTAGTAGTAGTAGTAGTAGTATTAGTATTATTATTATTAATTGTTATCATCATCATCATCATCATCATTATTATGATTATTATTATTATTATTATTATTATTTTTATCATCATCATCATCATCATTATTATTATTAATTTTTATTATCATCATCATCATCATCATCATCATCATCATCATCATTATTATTATTATTATTATTATTATTATTATTATTATTATTATTTTTTATTTTTATCATCATCATCATCATCATCATCATCATCAGTAGTAGTAGTAGTAGTAGTAGTAGTAGTAGTAGTAGCATCATCATCATCATCATCATCATCATCATCATCATCATTATTATTATTATTATTATTATTATTATTATTATTATTATTATTACAGTCCTTTTGATCTGTTAAAAGAAGCTTCGATACATTTACAACTGACCCAAGGGAAAGGCAATTCTAAACTGAGACGAAAACGAAGCAAACGAAACCGTCGCCACATGTCCAACATGTTGACTGATATCCTGAATCAAATAGATTGGCATGCGAATGAGTCTTTATATATTCCTTTTAATTACGATGCAAACAGAAACCAGGCTGGTGCACAGTTTTCAATAACACGGATGAATGGAACAGATGATTTGGATATAAATATTCACTCTAACGAGGTGAATATTACCGCCATGCCAGATTACTTCTCACTAGACTGCATATCCTGCTATTCCAAGCAAAGAATGGCTTACACTTTGTAAGTAAAATAATTGTTTTAGTTCCTTATTAGGACATTGTTACGTACCTTCTTTCCCACAGCCCCCAAATTTACGTACATATTAAACTTTATATATATATATATATATATATATATATATATATATATATATATATATATATATATATATATATATATATATATATAATTTGATTAACTTTGGTAGATATTCTAAGACATTTTGGCCTAAGTTTGAGTCAAACATTTCTTATGAACAATTTCGCATATTATACCAATTCTTAAACATACTTTCATTTGTAATGATATCTGTGTAAATATTTCACCTGGAACGTGTCTTAATTTTTGAATTATAATCCACAGCGATTTGAAAATCGAGAAGAAGGACAACAAGCCTGTCTTGAAACAATATGTTTCCCAGGTAAGTTACTTGTGTTGTTTTAAACTACAGCTTTATTTCAATTTGAAAATATATTTGCTGTTGTAATAAAATTTACTTGGAAGATTTGCATTTTGACGCAAAAAAGATTCCAGTTTTTTTTATGTGTATGTTCACATATTAATTATCAAAATTTAGTTTAATCTTTAGAATTAATAAAAGGGTTTTGAACAATATACGTGTGTGTGTGTGTGTGTGTGTGTGTGTGTGTGTGTGTGTGTGTGTTTTGGATTAAACGCCGTTTCTCAGCGTAGGATAGGCTATATCACCGACCAATAGAAATCTCCTGGCAGCTTTTTTATATACACATATTGGCCGAGCCCGAGACACAAAATCACGCTAACAGTGGTGAGATGGCAGCGATCGATAAATCGGTAAAGGCGAGCACTTTAGACCACTCGGCCACCCTGGGCTCTTATATATCTTATCTTATCTTGTAGAGTAACTTTAAATTTGCAAACATATGCTCGAGACCAAATCGTTAAACAAGAGTTAACTACATGATCATTCAGAAGTTAGGATGTCAAGCCAATAATACAATCTTTTTCTGACCTGAGAGATATGTGCCATTCAATATGTTCGCGAAACCATCGATTTCAGAAAGCGAATGATTAATCACAAAATCCACATTTGCAACAAAATGAACGCAAAAGTCGCCAAAGCCGCTACAATTTCAATGGACATTCAGTCATGTCGCAGGGGATGTTACCGATTGATCCAACATATTATGGACATACACAGAACCCACGCGATACTGAATACTACGATTTCGCCTTAATGAAAAAATGTAACCTTCCAGTTGCCGCCTTGTCAAAATTACCACAGTCACTAATTTTGCACCCGACGCAAAATTTGTTTAATATCTACCCTTGTCATTATTATTATTGTTATTATTATTATTATTAGTAGTAGTAGTAGTAGTAGTAGTAGTAGCAGTAGAAGCAGTAGCAGTAGTAGTATTAGTAGTAGTAGTATCATCATCAGCAGAAGCAGCATCATCATCTTTATTATTATTATTATTATTATTATTATTATTATTATCATCATCATCATCATCATCATCATCATCATCATCATCATTTTTATTATTATTATTAGGGATATAATTTCTGGCATCCATATCTCACCATACATTGTCTCGTCCTTTGTCGTTACAATTAGGTTAAAATATTCTGAATAGTTTGTGATGTGATCGAATGTAGAACTAGCTCGTCTATTATTCCTGGATAACTTTGTATTGTTAATTTTCTTATTGTAAATTACCCCTAGTGATTCTAATATGGAGGAGTCCACGCTTGTTCATAGATTGTGAGTTAGTTATTGTTTGTTTTGAAAGTATACTTATTTTTTCTCTAATGACGAAGAGTTTACCCCTAAACGTTTGGGAGCGGCTTTGAATTTGCGCCGTTATAATTTATTGTCTAATGTGTGTGTGTGTGTGTGTGTGTGTGTGTGTGTGTGCGCGCGTGCGCGTATATGTGTGTGTTTCATATAAGTGTTGATTGATAATTAAAATGTCTTGTATGCATCTTGCATTTTTAGAAATCCGGTTGGTTCATGCAAATACAAAAAATTTACAATTCCATTCTCCTAGCATGTGCACGAGTCCTTACTCTTGATTTTGTTCAGTGCTTTTTAGAGGATGAACACAATAGTGCTGGTATATGGAAAAAGGTGTTATATTGGTCGCTAGGCTCTGCATTGGTCGTTCCCTGCTGGAGTGAATTATAGCTAACTCTCCGTGTATTTCTTTCAGGCAATTTTTGAAACAAACTATAGCTTGAAAAGCTCATTTACAAACCCACTGGAAATTATGTGTCCGTTATTTTTACAAAAAAATATTATCCTTAATCCGTATGAATAGCATATCTTCGTGTAGAATCAGTTTTGCACATGACAAATTAATTAATGCAGCCATTTATAAGACCGGCACTCAAATGACATTGTTTGTTTTATATTCGCCTTCAAAGAAATAACTGAATGGTTTTTTTTTCTTCTGAAATTAATAATTTTCAAAATATATTTTAGTTTGAAACAGATATTGAAATGCACACCGACTTAGCGATGAGATTCCGCAAAGAGATGACGATCAACGGCAGCGTCTTGTTCTGGAAATCCTTGCCCAAACAACTTCTAAAGATACCACTCGCCGTAGTTCCCGGGCTTCCACCCGTCGAACTCCTGTTGACGTACAGTGTTGACGTAGTAGCGGAGGTACACGCTGCCGTCAGTGGCCCAGCAATACTAAGAAATAAATATAGGACCGATGGCTCTTACGTTTTATGTAAGTGATAATTGAAACTGAGATGATGAAATCTAGATTAATGTACAAATTTCTATGATTATGCTTGGATAGTTCAAGAGGGGCATTTCTAAAATGAGTATATCTACAGACACTACTATGTAAAACTATATTTTCTATACGCATTTTCTGTTTACGAGATTTTAAATCCAAACAACAATAGCACCTCTCTCTCTCTCTCTCTCTCTCTCTCTCTCTCTAAGGAAACAGAACAATGTTTCAAAGTGATGAAAGTAACATCCATCTGCTCAGTGTATTATATTATGACTGACAGATCTTCCATAGTTACCGATTAACAAGACGTTGATAACTACAGTTGCATTATGAACCGTTCCTGGTATCGCTACTAATAGTAATGAGGATTTATTCTTGAATTCCCGTTCCTACATGTAATAAGTGAACAATTTTTAGACTCGCAACTTATATTGAAAATTGTAAAGGCACACAAATTTCTTTATGACAATGCACTTTCTTTTGTGAATAATTAAAATGTGCCCTTTTACATTGGAAACAGTTCCCTTCATTACCCCACCTACATCGCTGTATCACTTGATAAACGATAGTGTGTTATTTACATTTATCTTGATATACGATAGTGTGTTATTTACATTTATCTTGATATACGATAGTGTGTTATTTACATTTATCTTCTGAATAGTAATCCAAGTATAGAGATCATACTAATGATAGGGTATGCACTAAAAATTTAAAGTTTAAACCGCAATCAGTATTAAAAATTACTTTGTTTGAAACGAGCCAAATGTACATGCACGAATTCTGAATGGTCAAGTATGCGTATTTGTGCGTAAATTAGAGCTCTATTGGAATTGGTTAATGCACGAATTCTGAATGGTCAAGAACGCGTATTTGTGCGTAAATTAGAGCTCTATTTGGTTAATCAACATGATGAATAAGACAATAATGATGATAGCAAAGACATTGGCGAGCACGAATTATCTTCAGTAGTAGTGTAGTTTGTCATTTATGTTTAGATATATAATTAGGTTACATGTTGCAAATCATTTTGTCAAACTTACTTTTTAGCGCAATCGATGTTCACGCATGGAAAGCCCCAAGGAGATGTATCAGTCTTTAACTGGACTGTTTCCCCTGTGTCGGTTAAATCTGTCCTTCCGGAGCACGCAAATGTTCGGATTAAGTTGTCACACAAGGTATAAATAAAAAACCGCTAATCTGTCAATATACGATTACACATTGCGTCCTACACTGAGTATGTATTTCGTATGAAATTATTCGTTTGAAACACGTATACTTATTAATGGTTTCTTGGAGCGCGCGCGCGCACACACACACACACACACACACACACACACACACACATACTTTAGGTTCATCGTTGTGTACTAATAACAGCGGTGGCGAAGAAAAATCTTTAAAACGTTGCGTAAAATACTATACCCTATAAAACCTATGCTCTGAAAAATAATATATAATAAATAATTCGGGAAATTTTATATGTTAAACGAGTCTCGTGGCCCAAGATTGTCTCAAAAGCTTTTATTAGGGTAAAGTTGACACAGAGATCAGACAACATGTTTTTAAAATCTGGGACGTTACGTTTGATAATGGTTTTGCGCAGAGAACAACATTTCCTTAAGTTTGAGTTACCTATTTACGCGATTTTTGTATGTTTTCGGAGCAACGGATGACAGCATATTATAGTGCTATACATCTGTTATTTTCAGATGGGATTCAACTCTTCTCTGGTTTGGTCAGGAAAAGACGTGGATATGTCACTAAGCCCACCTGCAGAAATAAGGTGAACAATATGTGCTTTACTCTCTCTCTCTCTCTCTCTCTCTCTCTCTCTCTCTCTCTCTCTCTCTCTCTCTCTCTCTCTCTCTATATATATATATATATATATATATATATATATATATATATATATATATATATATATATATATATATATATATTAGCAAGACAAAATGCTAATCCACCCTATCTTGCTTGTTAAAGAGAATACTGGTGAATGACTTTGATAGAAGTAATAAATATTATGGCATTAATGTTGTGAGACCACCATTGATTCACGCTCGATTTTAGTACGAATGTCATTTTATACAAACCAAATACACTTTGATTCGATGAAACATAACATTATAATATTTGCTGTTCTATAAACATACATTTCTACATAGGATCACTTATGAATTATTTCAGTCTGAAGCCGGAACTAATAAACAGAGTCACCGCAGACCACTACGGCAAATGTATGGTGACGGATATCGATATTCAAAGTGAATTCAGCATCAAAGATGCTTACTTTCACGTCCAGGCCTTTGGTCTTGAAATATGGTAGGTGTATTTTTTTAGCCAAAAACATATCTATCATTTTATATTACTGACATCTGGCTTGTTAGTACAAAACAAAAATAAGGGGAAGAGAAATAAATAGATCACGGTAGTTATTTTAACGCAAAGTAATGCATGTTTCAAAGATAAGATTTTCTTTCTATTATTTAATCTATCATTGCAATAAAAATGGTTCGATTTCTTTAACTTATTCAACAAATCTTTGCCATCACGTTAAGAACAACATATCCGATTTTGATACAAATTTTAATTGGACATTGTGAATAAATATGAGTCTATTAATACATAAATAAAAGCTATGTATTACGTTTTAAATATTTTAATAAGGAATCTTTAATTCTATAGCAATTTTTTTACCAAAAAGTATTTTATTTTTACCTGTGATTATATTAATGTAACTTGTAGCGATAAAGCCACACTAAAATTCTCGTTTGTTTAAAATGTACTTTCCAGGAATAAATTCCTGGCCCAAGGATTCACTAGAGCCCTGCCTGTCCATCAACATCATGTCAACACATACTGCCGGGCACGATGTACCGGGGCTAATGAAATTAGACAACATGATTTGATGAAGGACGTATGTGGACCTGCTGAAACAAAGATGTCCAGAAATGATTCAAGGTTGAGAGAGAGAGAGAGAGAGAGAGAGAGAGAGAGAGAGAGAGAGAGAGAGAGAGAGAGAGAGAGAGAGATAAGAGAGAGAGGGGGGAACCTTTACAGTATGTCTATTTTTGATTCATTGAATACATGCGAAACAGATTTTGTCTCATTTTCGTGTGTAATGACCGATACAATATACTAACTGGAAATATTAGTGAAATACATTAAAAATCACTATTCATATTTATAAGAAGGATAAGAACAAATCACGTTTTTTGTTGCATGTTTTTAATTACAAGAGAGTTTTAATAACATATTTTTGTTTTTACAGATTTTAACATTTTTAATTGCACTCTTTTGCTTTCAACTTAAGATGAACTTTCGACGACTTTCGTTCTATTGTTGTTTTTGGTCCAAACATTAGGAATTTGTGTTTTCCTCTAAAGATAAATGTATTACGGAATAAATTCTATTTGAATTATTACTTACAGTTCAATCAAGATTTATCAAAGTGTGTGGTTAAGTAAGTGATATTATGTTAATAGTCATTCTGATTACCTTCCAAATGCTGCAGAGCAATAGTTGCCAGTTTGATTTTCGAAAACTTAGCGAAGTGATAGGCAACAGTTGCTCAAGCTTTCTGGAGTCTTGGTTAATTAACTGACAAGTTCATCTGTGTTTTCTATTAAACACACACAGTCTTCAATATATGCTTTTTATGAAACCCACCAAGTTTTCAATTTGTACTTATTACGAAACACTTCAATCTGTGCTTTTTATGAAACACACAAAGTCTTCAATCTGTGCTTTTTATGAAACACACAAAGTCTTCAATCTGTGCTTTTTATGAAATACACGGTCTTCACACGTGCCTATATATCTGATTCATTCTCAGGTTGACTGCTCTGATAGGAGACGAATTCGTATTTAACAACGATGATTCTATCCCGTCATGGTGTGGGCATCCGGACAATTTTTGCCACAACTGTTCTGAGTCATCGGCTTCGACACAAGACGCTTGTTCCAGAAGAATCGTGTCATCAAAAATGGCATTCTCTCTCGTCAGGCTCGCACGTTTTGTAAATTATGAATGGACGAAACGTATGTACATAACAAAACTAGAACTTTAAAGAAAAGGTTTGCAAGTTCCTTGTGATAAAGCATAATAGAAATATTAAAAGTATGTCGTCTGCTCCATCAATTGTCTTATCACAGTAACACTTGGTTTCTTTCTAAGATGAAAGGTTATGAAGTGCCTGATATATATATTTTTTAATGTTTCTAATTAATCATTACGCAAAGATAATGGGCAACAATACAGACCTGTAATTCACTAACCTTAACTAATCACTGTACATATTGAATGACTGGCCTTAATCATCTGCTGCCTTATTGGACTATATATATATATATATATATATATATATATATATATATATATATATATATATATATATATATATATATCACATAGTCCGTAGAATTTGCCTATAGTATGTGCAGTTTCATATTTTTGATATTATAAATGTGAACATATCACTTTATGTGATTCTGATTGGTCCAAATAAGTCCGTGAAATTACGGGAAAATGTTTTAACCCCGTTTTCTAGATTTTTTTCTTTTCAATAAACATTTTTCGCCGCCATTTTTCGAATCGACTCACGCAAGGAAATTGGGGTGGGGGGGATGGTCTCGTCTGTTTTAATATGGATAATTTACCCCCCAAAGGGGTTGTTATGTCATGTATAGTATATCATAACATGAAGCATGGCTAAAATACAAGAGAAAAATAATAACAACAACAAGCAAAACTACGGGTATTGTTTGTGTGAGATGGGGATTGAGGGAGGAGGTATATCTGAAGCATGGAATCCACCTTATACACAAGCGTGGTTTAAATGTTAATTTACAGAAGTAAATAAACTCTTCTCTGTTCACATAAGGACGCGGACATAAATTGGTTTCCAAACTGACAGAAGTTCATCACACTATTGCATATGTACACGGTAAAAATGTGATGTAATTTGGAGTCAGAATAAAATTTGTTTACGTATTCTGTAGTCTGCTCTTCGAAGTAAAATACTGCAAATATCCAGTCAGAATTAAATGACAGTAAATATGGGAATTTCTGCATCCATTTCACGTAAATATTGCAACACTGTATGGTTTAGTTATGAAAATTACATTTTTTTTTACGTTACGAATGAATTGTCCACTATACCCTAATGGGGTACTGCATCAAACAATGCGACATCACGGGCATCGGACGTTCTGTGTTGAAAAATGATTTTGTCAGTGCAAATTGGTATGTTTGTTAGAAAGGACGCTTGTTCTTTGATTTGTATTTTGTTCGCCAAGACTTGCAAAAGCTGGACATTATTCAATGCCATTACCAATTAAAGATTATATATATATATATATATATATATATATATATATATATATATATATATATATATATATATATGTGTATGTATGATGTATGTATGTATGTATGTATGTATGTTACGTCTACATCGTTAGTTCTCTAATTATTATAGGACGACTCGTTATTTTGGAAGCGTTTGACGAACCCGACTCTGATCACTCAGAAGGAAAGTATGCAAACATATCACTCCATCATGAAGGCCGTGCGGTTTATGTTGCAATAACAACTGAAATGTCAGAAGATGGAAACCATACAATTGAAATTGAGAATACGACTAATCTCTACAAGAGACTGGGCCAATTGGCGGTGTGCTCAGAGTTCCCATACGTTGTTTATAAACCACACAGGAATGCTCTTCACCTTGCGGTTAAAAAAGAAGTAGAACTATCTATCAACGAGACATCTCAGTCAGAATTAGATCCGAAGCAAATGTTTCATAAAACAATTGAAAATACACGTAAGAGTTTAGTAGGCAATATGCCGTGTATAAACCTTTTGAATTAGTAATTATATACATTTCCCTTTTAATCACTAAGCAGGTATTCACACTATTGTAAGTGTCATGTGATATATATATATATATATATATATAGAGAGAGAGAGAGAGAGAGAGAGAGAGAGAGAGAGAGAGAGAGAGAGAGAGAGAGTTACCGCTGTTGTATGACTTTTTTTCGAGAACACATTAAGCTCTTGTTTTACCGAAAAAGTTGGAATAGCTCGTGTATTTGTATCATGTGAGTCATGTAGTAATTTGTAAAGATTATTCCGAATACAGATACAGTATTTTCAGTCTTGCCGAGTTTAATCTACTCATGATCCGTATTGATCTAAAATAGCTAGAAGACAATAGTAAATTCCTAATAACATAAATATACGTTGTGGCTTAATTAGAATGTGTATTTCTGAAATGTCGCTTCAGTTCAACATAAATGTTTAATGAATCTGTCCCATAATAAATATTGTCACATTTTTACGTGTGTGACTTTCTTCGTCGAACTTTACATTGTTTTGTGCTTAAGTTCGTTTGTGTTAAGTTTCAGTTGGAATCTGTAACTCCTCATTAACGCTAAAGATTGGTGGGAAGCATCCCACAAAAGGGACAGTAGATAATGTATGTGGGGCAGCCATGGGACCTCTGTCACGATTTTCTGAAGATGGCTTGACAAGGTAAGGTCTATAAAGTGTCAATAGTTTTAATAGTTGGACTCATCCAAATATAAAATTAATGCAAAACTAAGTAACATGCAAATTATTTCCTATCATGCAGTATTAGAAATGATTAAAGCAACAAGATAAATAAATAAGTCGATTATTGTTGTTTCCAAAGCGCGTTACCTATTGATATAAATGTTACAACTAATGAGATAGTGTGCATAGAGTAGAAAATATCATCACATTTTATTTACAAAATGGTTGTATTTTGTTGCTGTTAATTTCGTTTTTGTACACCAGGTGTATGTTTGGAGCGGGTGGGTTAGCGGATTAGTTATATTTAATCGGTCTCCTGCTAACTCTACATCCACCTATATATCATAAAGATGTTTTAATAATAATAATAATAATAATAATAATAATAATAATAATAATAATAATAATAAAAAATAATAATAATAATAATAATAATGATAATAAATTAATAATTTACATGTATCGTGTGCTGCAAAATGGCGTTAAACCCTACAACAACAACAATAACAACAACAACAGCAGCAACAGCTACATTGAACAGATTACATTTTTGTTTTAGACTGTATTACTACTATTTTGATGACGTTGAGTTTGCTCCTGAGACGAGCACCACGGGTTGGTGTGGTTCTAAGTCCAGACAGTGCAGGTCATGTGAAAGAGCCAACGAATTTCAAGAAACCTGGGACTGGTGTGGTACAAGACTTATGACACCTCGTCTAGCTCTCCGGCTGAGAAAACTAGCTAAACTTGCGGACCGGCAGTCACAAAGTAAGTTCAACTTGTTAAAAAAAGATTAATACCATGGACTAATCTATATCCCCTGCCCTGACAAACTGTAGATCTAAAGACAAAATAATGTGGAATAGTTTTCCAGTTGTTCTTTCAGACAGGAAACTGAATGCTAGATGGATGGAATGCAAGATGGACAACAGAAAAACAAACATTTAATTTTTTTATAAATAAAGCGACAAAAGAGCAGAGGCACATTACAACCACGAATGTAATATATATATATATATATATATATATATATATATATATATATATATATATATATATATATATATATATATATATATATATATATATATATACCAATACTAAACATTGACTCCTGCGATAACGCTAACAGAAAATGATTTTTGTCTCGTTTGTGTCTTGCATTCATAACAATCAAGCTTCAGTTCAATAATGTTATGTATTTCCTATAACTTTCAGAAATAATGGTCGTTGCTGCGTTTGTGGAAAGCAAGGAAGGCGGTAATGGCGTCAGCAACTACTCATCGTTCTATTATGAAGGGAGGTAACTATTTCAGATTCTCAAACGGGATTTTTTATGTGAAGATTAAGCAAACACCACTTCCATCGGATAGAGATGAAATAACTTTCTATTTCTATTTGCTCAAATATTTTTGAACGGTTACACAAATGCATCTATTTCAAACACACACACACACACACACACACGTACGCGCGCACGCACAGAAGTGTTTTAAAGCAACAAAAATTTACTTTTTTAATTGAATATAAGAGAAGATAGGGTTCTAAATAACTAACTAATGCATATGGTAAATTAAACCTTGATTTCAAACAAACAGATATAATGTATTCGTTAATGTACTTTTTGCATATTAACAAAACTTGTGAATGTATTCCTTTCTAAACTAACCGTAGTTATTCTGTAAATTTCTGTAAACGCTGGAATGCTATGAACAACAGTACATTTTGAAACAACAACAAATTGTATTCTTATTCCAGAGCAGCTAGAATCAAGTGGTCAAATACATCTACAGGGTTCTCAAACTCGGTAGAAGAACTTGCCAAATTAGCTGTCTGTGCAGGGTTTGACTTCGTGGTTATACCTAGCAGTTCCTTCATAGAAGTCTTTGTAAAATATCAGGAATCTTTTCAAGCGAGGAAAGTGTCTTTTCCCAGTGGCAGATTTATAATGGCAATATCCGTATACAAAAACGAATCGCTGGAGTATTCTTATCCGAAAGAACTCGATCGAGAACCCATCAAGCCTCTTTTACTTGATGGTCATTTAGAGGGGATCCCACTATCTGAAAGTTATTTCATTAAGGATTTCAAACATCAGGACCATCGATATTTCAGAGTTGACTCTTCACTAGTGGATTGTTTGGAAGAGGCTTCGACGGAATATGGTCAAAAGCTTTTCGTTATCCCTGGATCTGCTTACCGCCCCCGATCCGAAAACCTTAGAAATCTGGACACAAGACATCCAGAGGAACTGTTTCGATTCCAAGCTGGCCAAGCCGTTGAGATAGGACTTCAGACAAAATTTGCTGTAAAGGATTTGGCAAAAGTCGGAATGTCTGTCATTCGTCATTGCGTTCCAATGCTTCAGCTTCAACAGAGGTCAATTGGCCTTGGTTGTCATAGTGACCGATTGTATCTGGATATCCGGCCCGTATTTGCTCATGAAGAAACCGATGTTTTACACTTTTGGAATGCGGGTGGAGATGCTTTGTTTAACCTTCTAAGGCAGGCTGTTGAATCAGTTAATTCAGGTTGGAGGCTGTATTATTTAAACATCAGCTACATGCGTCACGAATACTAGTCTAATATAAGTTTTCAAATATGAAATGGCTTCTTCTTATAACTTGAGAGATGATACAAAATGTTCTGACAAGCTTCATTGCATGTGTTTATATAATTTTCTCTTTTATTTGTTTAATATATGTAAACCCACCCAATTGTAAGCGTTATCTTAATATTCACAGCTATGTTGTTTTGAATATATTTAGATAAAGTTACACAGGCATGCCATAAAGTGTCATCATATATCTAGATAAGTTTTTCTAGATGACTTTCTCTTTAAATAACAACTGCAGTAAGATATTCGTCCTAAAGAAAATATAAATCAAAAGCGACATTATCCTTTTAGGGGGAGTGATTGTAGTGCCTTTGAATAAAGCTTCAATGTGCTCCAGCTCCATCGTTAGCTCGGACCGATTTTACCTGAGTTTTCAACTAGGACATCCGCCGTATGTATAATCATTTTGAAAATGTTTAAAAGTAGTCTCTTCGTGTGTTTTTGTTATTTGAATGAACGACAAAAGATTCATTAATACATAAATTGTTAACAATTTGAATTGAATAGGTATGAAACCTAAAATGGAAAATTAAATTATGGTAATCATTTTCAATTATACGGTTCCCTAAATATTTCCATCTTCTTTGACATTACCTGCATTTCCCCCACATTACTCGTGTAATTGTAATAAGCTAGTTCTTCATTTTAGATTTTTATGACCAGCGGATTGCTCGCTGAAGTTTTGGACATCAGTCGTGCCGAAATATTAACAATAATTACATATGACAACTGATCTCATAAGTTTTCTGTTTATCAAACGCCTTCTTTCAGGTAAATTCTTACTTTATATTCATTTATAAAATATCAAGTCAGATTGATTATCGAGAGAAGAGTTAAACCCTTTACATTTGACTTCAGACATGAAACCTTTATTCCTATTTTAGCTAACATTTGAGTATATCTAGCCAACTATGTGATCATGTTTCTATGTTTTGTGTCTTAATACGTTCACCTATCCACATTTCCAATTTGTAGACAATGCGACCTAACCAATGGTGACTCTTTCTGCCAAGGAGCACGTCCTTTCTTACAAGAGGAAGCCAGAAAGCTTCAAGAGCAAATGACCTCAGCCGCCGGGTCAGGTCGACTGCCCCGACAAGACATTATGGACGAAATTAACGAATGTTTAGTAAATGTCTGCGGAGGCTGTCCCGGTTCAGGTATTCTCACACTCGTATAGAAATTGTTGCTCTTCAGTATAAAGTTAAATATCTCTTCCACTTGCCTTTATTTATCTTGTTTCTTACATCTCTTTCATATTGCAGGCTGTCAAAGCAAAAATGAAAGTTATTAATTTCTTTAATGCACATAAATATATGTGGTTAGCCCAAGGTGAGATATATTTAACGACTCAGGTTAACTTAAATGATTTTTATAAGAACAATGGCGATCGGGTAACATTTTATCAGCAATATAAAGTCCATTGTTTTTTAGCTAGCGTTTCTTCTGAAAATGTACTTAAATAAACAATTATTTTAAAATTACACATTTTTTCTGAGGATTGACTAAGGTATATTTGATGATAAGAAATGCAATAGCATACGTTAAACAGCTCCATTTACAAGCACGTTCTTTAAAGTAAATAGAAAATAGAAGATTAATCGCTTTCATGGCGAGTATACGTCCCTTGGTCTAGATGTGCATTGATAAGTTGAGTCCAAATTATACAATTTTATCAACAACATTATTCAATCAATCAACAGATCCGAGATAGATATTTAAAATAAATTTTGCTTGGTATTAAACCTATTCCCATCAATAACATATGACAAAGATATTGGTATTTCTATTCTGGAGTTAATTGTTCAGAAAGGCTATCGTTCTTGTCAAACAATTTTAAAACTTCAGAAATGTTAACTTATATATGAAACGGGTGTTTCCACCTACTAGAGCATTACAAATATAAAAGTGATGCATGAGATATGGAAATACTGAATTTGAGAGAGAGAGAGAGAGAGAGAGAGAGAGAGAGAGAGAGAGAGAGAGAGAGAGAGAGAGAGAACTTGAAAAATAAATATTATATTTTTTAAATTGTGACAGATTAAAATTTCACTGTAAATGAGTAATTCTTTCGAGAAAACAATTAATGTAAACTAGGAATCCAATTTAACCTTTCTTATAGCGGGGGGGGGGGGGACATTGCATTTGCAATCATTTCTGATTCTGATCCACAAGAAACCTACTTCGTGTTTGCAAATATGTATGAACCCATGAACTTCAATGTTAATGTTCAATTTATTGTTGGATTAATTCAAATTTATTGTTTAATTATGCGTTCATCTGGGAAATTGCACGTGACCAGATAGTCATTATAAAAGAGAAATCTATACAACATTGTTAAATGCTTGAAATTTCAATGTGCGAAGTATACTATGGAATGTTGGTTCTTCTTCGTATATATGCATGTCTACGTATAGTTCGTTGGTGTTTTACTGTCAGCATATTATGTTTGTCCCTATAGGTTAGGGGTGGGCAATTTACAGTCCGTCTAACACTTCTATCCTACCCGCCGTGACTCCAAGCGATCAAGGATATCACTAGAATCTTCCTCTGTTTAAACTAACACAGTTTTGGTAATAATGTGTTCAGCTATGTGTTATTAAATGTATTTACTTTGTTATGGGAATAACATACTATGTCGTTTACAATGGATTGCGAGCTATTATCATTAATTTAGTGGAAATGTGTGACCCGTGATGACTTACCAAAATTTGTTGAATGGCCGTTTTGTGAAAAATATTCCCCACCATAGGTACAGAGAAAATGATTTCGAACGAATGGCTTTTTATCTACGAGTAAATGTGTAATTCTTGGTCCATTTGTGCACCTAAGTGCACGAGTATATCTATATAATCATTCACAACAAAAATATCGTTAAATGTATTTCAAGTCAACGAAAGAATTATGTTCCTCTGCATTTATATGCCTATCCTTTTCCATTTAGGGCCGATATGGGACAAGAAAGTCAAGGCCTGTTCCATCATGGTGGCCAAATATTTGAGCCGTGCCAGCTCACCATTCCTGGACTTGAATAACAAGACAACAATCTTCAATCCAGAAAATATAGAGTCTACAGTTCATTCTCTCGCCTGTCACGATGGAAACGTTTGCATAGAGAATGTTCAGATTTATTCCTTACTTAGTAAGTGTTAACTATATATATATATATATATATATATATATATATATATATATATATATATATATATATATATATATATATATATATATATATATATATATATATTTATGTGTGTGTGTGTGTGTGTGTGTGTGTGTGTGTGTGTGTGTGTTGTTGTTACGTGTTTAGGTTCTAATAAACAGTAAGATAGAAAAAAAACAACAATAAGCTTTGTACAATTTAAAAAATAATTTATTTCCCTAGCGAAACTACAACAGAATTTACAATAATTTCAATTTTTTTTTGTTTGGTAACTCCAGTAATACAGAATTGCCTCACCTATTTTCAGTGCCAGTCATATCGGCAAGATACAAACCGAATGCTCAGGTTAGCGTGGAACAAAGATTGTTTAGCAACGAGAACAACCCCAGTCCGTTACTAGAGATAGTACACCAAGAGCTGGCAATGCATGCCAGTGGTGTTGTTAAAGTTTACATCGATACTCAAAGGGATCTATCGATTCTGCGAGCCGTTCTTAAAGTAAGTAGCAAGACCCTTTACGATATGTATATTTAATTAAATAAGTTAATATTTTAAAGGAAAAAAAAATACACTGTCTACCAACCAAAAATTAATTTTTGATCACAAATGTATAAGATATATACAAATGCTTTCTTTCCTTTGGATATGCAGAATACTGCCTATTATTAATTATTTATTAATACACCGTGAGGTACCGTGACCTATCGTGTAGCGATCTAGTTGCTTTTCATAAAAAAACTAACTAAAGACATGATCGAAACTATTTTACTCTCAACAATGCGACTGCAGCATGTACATTTATTTTATACATTCAATTATCCCAATCTTGCAGTGTCAACTCTGTCATCGCAAAAATTCAATATTTATTTTCGAGTTATTGTGAATATTGTGTGAAAGCTTTCTTCATTAAAAAAGTGTATGGTCGAAAATTCGCAAAAGACTACTCGACAGGATTTCTTATATAATCAGTTCATCAATTATCAAGTAATAAAACAAGCTGCAATTCGAGAATTATAAAATAAATTGCAATACGGATATTCAAGAGATTTGTTACTCGTCAAACTGACATAATGACCATCCAAATAGCTTGTATTGTTTAGCAGATTATAAATTGGGGAACATGAAAAATAATTTATACCACCAATGCATGTACGATTGTATAAAGACACCAACATTTCCTATATAACCAACATTTCCTATATAAATAATAAAACATTTAAAGAACATTATTGAAATGAAAAGAAAATATTAAGATCCTCCACATCTCATCAAATAAAGTTATTTATTTACCTTGCGAAAAACGTTACTTTAAAGTATTATGTGCTGAAAGTTTTATGGATAAAGCTTATTGTGTGAGTAATAAATTTGAATAGGGTTACCAGTCAAAATGTTTCTAGCCGGATGTATTGCATTGCCTTGTGGTTCCTATCCTTAAATCAATGATTATTAGTCACTAAAGTCCCGTTGTTTAAACATGTTCTGCTGCTTATCTTCAGTGCAATAGACTCTATCAGGTTTCATTACCAAATTTTAACCGTGTAATTTTAGGTGCTAATGGTATTCAATCCAAACGTCAGCCTTGTTGAATTCCACATCAGCGCCACCTTAAGGAAGGATTCAATTATGGCAATCCTACAGAGAAAAGTGGAGACGTGGGCTGGCACCGTGTGCAATGAAAGGTCAAGGTTCGCCATTGCACCCTTCAATATTTACGTTATACACGAACACATCATGAAGCGGAGCATAGAGAGAAGTGTTCCTAGAAATATGAATCAGCTGAACCTGAAAAACTGGGAAATTAATTGGCTCATGAAACTCTGATTCCCCGACGTTGAGCTGACAGCTTCTTTTCTGCTTACCTTTTCATCAGCTGTGTTGAGTTGTACTTTTAATATCATTACTATAGTTTTAAAAAGAATATGCAAAGTTTTGAAAATAAAACAATTTGGCAAATTAAGTATTTTACATTTTGATAAGACCACCCTTTTGCGCGCGCGTGTGTGTGTGTGTGTGTGTGTGTGTGTGATTTGGATGTTTAAGGAACTTTAACAATGTTTGTTTCATATCGCCATGAGGTGACAGTTTACTGTGATGCCTCGCACTGAGGTATCATTCCGCAGACATGTAGCATATGTTCCGACCTAGTCACATTTCCTGACACTAGGCCGACCAATCCTTACACTAGCATTTTAATGCTGAGCAAGTAGCTAGGCAGCTGTTATGACCATTTGTTATATGACTCGGTCTGGGCTCGAACCCGCGACCTCCCGCATCACGAAGCCACTGGTGTGGTCACACTCTTTTGAATTTAACTTGCCAGCATATCGCCTATTTAACTGACTGAAACAAAACAAAGCGATAACGAAGATCTAAAGGTACCCAAAATATTGCAAAATCAAAAATTAGATATGTATATATTTGCCATATAGCGCCAATGTAAAGTAATGGTTCAAACATGCGAGAAGAAAGAAAACAACAGAATTGCACAAATGCTTCTGAAGCTGCATCCTTCCAACCAAATCTCAAGAAAAGAGAAACACGAATGTCTGACGTACTTCCAAAATTAATAAAGGAATTGATATGTAACACCTCAACAACATTATTTTTTATATTGGTGCCAGTTAAAAGGAACTTTTGAAATTTTTCAAAACAAAATAAGAATTGCACATGAAACACTTGAAAAGTAAACCCTTGCAAACAAAAGTAAACATGAAACGGGGAGGGGACTAATATTATATTCTATATATTATATTTATTCAAGCCATCTAGTGATTCAGTTCTGAGGCCCGATAGAGACTGGTCACGATTATCAAATCTTTGCTGTAAACAACTGTATCTCCTCACATGCAAAATAATTTGCGAAATATCACGGCTAAGTAACTCTTTGTTTATATTGACTCTACGAACCATTGGGCGAAATCGACCAACGTGTTTGGGCCCCAACAGATTTTTCACGTCCTCCAGGAATCTTGCTGCAGTGAGGGCAAACACTAAATACGGGCACTTGGCTGCAAGTTTCACGCGCTCGATGTGCCACGCGGAAATTAGCAATGTGAATGCCAGTGTTTTACATGCATTCGAAATCGAACATATGAAATCATCTTTCTTCTGGTCATCCTCTTCCTCTTCTTGTCTGGTGTAGTATTTTTGAATGTAGCATTTCAAGTTCACAATTTGCTGAGAAATGTGGCATTGTTCCTTTCCTGGACAAATGTATTCTTTAGCATTATTACCACGCATAACGTGTCTACAAGTAGGACAATATTTCAGGAGCTGACAAGCACATGTCTGATATGAACCTTGCGTCATCAGATGTTGTATGCAAGAGGTTTGGCTCACAAACGTTTGCTGACAAGCTTGGCAGAGGACTCGCTCTTGTCCCTCGCCAATACAGAGTTTAGAAGCCAATCGTTCTGAGCATTTCTATCCACAATGCATGTGTGTTCTCGATTGGTATAGGCATAGTCACATTTCTCGCAATAAATAACTGCATCCAAGGAATTTGGTGATACTGATAATGGCGTCTAAATGTTCATCGTGATCATATACATGAATGTATTTTCCGTCTTTGAAAAGTTTGTATCGATGTAACTAGAGATCCATGTGCTTCTTGAGGTGTACTTTCAAAGTATAGCGTAGAGCCGAGACGTCTTGCCGTTTTCCCATTTCAGGAATTCCACTTTGGTGTGTGTTTGGATAGGCCAGCTTGCTGAAACAGGAGTTTTGCTTCTCTTTATTGTTTAGCTCGGTCCTATCATCTGTTTTCCGTTATGTCGTTTCGTTCTTGTCCGCATACGTTCGTCCCACTACGATGGCACGGGCTACAAACATTTTGTCCTGAGGGTTGTTAATTCGGACGATGCCTATTTTGGTGCTACGTATGTCGTCTACCCATAGCATATATTTATTTTGCTTCCTCTACCTTTGGGAAGAAAAACGTGGGCTTTGAACGGTGTCGCTTTTCGATTAGTAATGTGAACCTTGATTTTGAACTTCTGAATGTGTTGAATCTTGTCGATGACTTTGGAAGGTGTGAACTTTGATGGCCTGCTAAACTCGATCCAAAAGGAGGACCTGATGAATGAAGAGTACCAAGCGATCATCTTCTTTGTCTTTTCAGTGTGGTAAACAAAGAGTCCCACAAATCCGTGATGAATCCCTCTGCATATATTGATACTAAATAACGTGGATTGTGTTAGAATTAGTGTTTTTGTGTTTAAAATGTTTTTTTATATTATCACTTTAATCACTATTATTGTTAGATAGGGGAGTCTATGTCTACAAAGATATATGTCCCCGCCCCACTATACATTATAGATTTCTTCCGCAGTCAATGTTTTACCCGATTGATGTCAGCCACTTGCAACATTGTTTCCAGGATCCTGTACCGTGATGTCACCCAACTGTTCCATTCTTATTGTCCCTATACTGACCCAATATGTGTTGGTCGCTATAAAGGCCCAATATTCCCATGTTAAAGTCCCATTGTTCCCCAATGTTGCCCACAACCATTTTGACTTTTGATTTCCATTGTACATGAATACCCGTGAATCGCCGTGAAAGCTATAACACATGGCGAGGCGGGGTATATAACTTTATAGAACACATGCGAAGCGGGATATATAACTTTATATTCACCTCATATTAATTTGCCCCATGTCAAATTCTCCTTGAGGCTAGAGTGTTGGGACCCTTATTAACATGGTAGTCACTTTGAGGCTAGGGTGTCTCACTTCACTACTCTTGAGCTCCAGTCATTTAAAATAGTGTCATATTGCCATCGATGCACATCGTTTATGAGCAAATGGAAATTAGTTAACTATAACGTTCATAAAACCATATTGACAATTATCCTGATTCGTGGACTATTTTGACAGTCTACTTCGACCATTGTATACAAAAGTAAAATCACTTAAATAATCTTTCGCAATAATACCGATAAACATTACTTTTCAACACAATTGTTAACCGAAGGAGAGTAATGGCTAAGTTTACTGATCCTCGCATAGGTAGTATCCTTACTGATTGACATAGCTACACGAACATCCTCTTTACTACTGTGAGTAAATGAAGACAGTAGAGGGGAGGATGGAGGAAAATTGCATCGAGGTGACAAAAGACAAAACGAAGACGTCAGTCCTTTCTATTGTTTTTCGGCAGTATCATCATAATACCTTGCTATGATTTTATAGAAACGACGTAAAATACTGTGTTTGAAATACTCAGTGAATTTTTTTCATTCATCAGATTTTTAAAAACAAGTAGTGTTATACTTATTGGTGAATTACCCCAGTACCATTTGATATATGTCCCAGATGTTTAAGATATGTCATGTTTAGCTGCAAACGCTAGGAGACTAGAACAAAATATTAAGTTTTATACATTGGTGCATTTGACTAAGCCCAAAAAATCATCTATTCAGACCGATAGTTTTCCTTCATATCTGTTCACCTTATTCAAGACGTGGAGTACACGCCATTTCCTAACTTAAATTATTATTGTCAAGCTAAACATTTTATGTAGTGTAGTATTTTTTTAACTTCTTGCTCTATATTAAACTGTAAAAGTACTGGAAACTGAAAAATTTGTTTTTTGCGTTTAAACATGTTGACATGCACGAATTATGCAAATGATATTGTATCAAGCAACGATCTGTATAGCAAGGTATTTTGACACACACACACATACACAAAGTATGAACTAATTTCTATATTGATTAAATGTAGAAGATAAGACCCTCAAGTCTGGAGACGAATGTTTGAGAGAATTAAAGACAGATACAGAGATATGTTTTAATATTTATCGGCATTATAGGACAAGGAAAGTATATATTAGGCTACCCTTTTAATGATTATCTGAAGAAAATAAATTCAATCTTAGCAATGTTCATTGAAACCTTTTTTGATTCATAAATTTCATTAAAAGTTAGTGTTATATTTATTATCAAAATGACTACAATAACTTGTGCATTTTACAAAAGCTCCAAAATTCAAGATGTATCTTCTTTTCAAGCACATGCAAACGATGTCGCAAAATTCCCTTGACCAAGGACGTCAGTCTATCACACAGACGGCAGACATAATTATATTCTTTCCATAAACACATGTCATGGCTCTATATTGAGAGTGCGTAATAGGGAGTGGTGTCATATGCAAGCTATTCTTAACGCGTCAAGCAGGGTCTGTTATTAGTTTCTTTTTTTTTTCTTCTTCTTCTTCTTCTGTAGACTGTATATCTACTGCTGGAATTTTTCTCGTGACACATTGCGGCATTGAAATAGACTACTCGCACATAAGGCTCGGCTCTCTGACAGCCACAAGCTCAACAAATTCATGATAGTATATATAATCCATGTGCCAAATTAACACTAACTAACCATATACAAAGCAAAGATATCTGGCAGGCATCAACACAATTTTATTCAAAAATTTATATAATCCGTGACATTTAACAACTAAAGAAATATATATGTACAATTTCTTAGGAGTGCAAGTTTTTGAACCTAAATTAAAAAACTCAAGTAACACTTCATGCAACTACTCCCAGTTGATTTAGGTGTCTTCAAACGGGAACAAATGACATTATTATATCTATCTAAACTATTTCATAAGAATGTTAAGTATATGCGTGTTTGTGTTTATCTAGCAAGGAGACAATTGATATTCTGTGTGTGACAGATGTATAAAATAAAAATAAAAAATGAAAGATGTTAAGTTTGACCTTTTTGCTTTTGTTTTTGTTTTACTTTACGTTGGGGAGAAAGGGCGGCTCTTTTATTGAAACACTGGGAAAAAGTAGTCACTTATAAATAACGTTGCAGTATTTTTGATAAGGCTCATCATTTATTCTCAGTAAAGTCAGTTTTATTTATCTTTGTATCGCACGATCCGCCGAGTGGTTTTAAACTGCGACCCACATTAGAATCCATCTGCGATAAATGAATCCTACTTCAGTGGTAACAAAGGTATTTCATCTGATTCTAGCCCTGTTTATAGCCTATAAATTATTTGATTGACGCCATTTGATGCCTGTGGAAATATGTGACCAATTAACTATACAAGTGAAAGGAAATTTAAAGGCTATGTAACTAGTTGTATTTTCAATTTTTATCTCATTTCACTAAATGTTATCAGTTCTACGTTATTACCCCCTCTCTCAATCCAGACAGACAGACAGACAGACACACACACACACACACACACATCAAATGAGCAGCTGTCAAAACGGTGCTTCAATCTGGTTAAATTTTATTTAGATTCATGTTTAAATCACACGGCTTTAAGCCACTGTATACTTGTCACTAGATTGTGAACGCCTAATCTTAATATCGTCAAATGTCGTCCAGTTGGACGGCCTCAAGCTGCATTAAAGGATCTCGATATAATGAACACTGAAACAATTAATTGAATGGAATTCAAATGCACTGAAATCATGTTTATTACCGGCGAGTGTATAAATTGTATGCAGCCAACTTCCATCTTCCAACCCTCTGAATTTACAAGAGGCACATCAACTTCTGTAGCAGTGGCTGCCCCTATCCTAGATGAGTATGATTTGAAGTTTATGATTTTTTAACGTAGCTTTAACGATTTTTTAATTAAAATCGCTACCATGTCTGCAGTATAGCAGTTCATAGTAATGTCAAGCACTAGGGCCGCAGACATGTAGCATGATGTCCCAACCAGCCATATTATCATGACACCAAGCGACCGGTCCTTACACTAACCTCTCAAATACTTAGCGCTTACCGAAACAGCCATTAGTGCCATTTTTAAAAAGTCTTAGGTAGGGACATGGCAAGGGTTCGAACCCGCGATCTTCCGCATCCGAAGCAGACGCTTTAACCACTAGTCCACCGGAGCGGTCAAATTTGTTTTTGATTAAATCCCCAGATAAGCTCAAGTTTTATGATTAATTGCAAAAGAATATTTTAGATTTTAGTTAAAGAAATGAGGGGAGAGAAAGATAAACCCTCTCAATTATCTTAGGACTACGATAAACCCGTTTTTAAATTAAAAAGAATGTATTCTATTAATATATTTTATCTAGATTTACTCATTGTTGTTGATGTTATTAACATTAATTACATATTTACAGCAATACATTTCTTAAATATGTAGCAAACAATACAGTTCCACAATTAATATTGCTGATACAGTCGTAATAAAAATAGATATTCTTTTTCAAACGATCAGACCTATTTAGGCCTAATATGTTTGCTTATTACATTAAAGATTTACTTACTTTAGAAATTCTGCGTGGGTTCCAGTCTTGGATTCGGCCAATGCGAGTATTCTGAGAAAGCTTGCCAGTAGTAGCTTCTCGTGGGTTGGTGGTTCTTTCCGGGGTTTTCCGGGTTCTTCCTCCAACATTAATACTGACCGCCATGTATAGCCTATCTTGTGCTGAAAAATGGCGTTAAACCCTACAACAACAACAACAACAACAACAATAACAACACCAACATCCTTAGAAATTGAAAAGTTTTTCAGCGTGCAGAAATGACGCACCTCCAAAACTAAAGATTTTGCAACAGATCGTGCTCCAGTGAGTATGGACGATTATGCACTTTGCAGAAACTCATCGTAACATACTTTTATCAATAATTTCCTTTATATCAAATTACAATCAACTAAGTCATCACATCTAAACAAATGAAAAGGACCAATGTTTCGAACTGTTTTAGAGTATTTGCCTACGTAGGTGTCTCCCATGGTGATCAGGGTGGTAATAATGTCCAAAATTGTTGCAATGACTCAGAGTAGTAGTTAGCCAATGTGCATGCTGTCATTAATCCCATTCATAACTCTGTTTAAACTGCATGTTGTCATTAATCCCATTCATAACTCTGTTTAAACTGCATGTTGTCATTAATCCCATTCATAACTCTGTTTAAACTGCATGTTGTCATTAATCCCATTCATAACTCTGTTTAAACTGCATGCTGTCATTAATCCCATTCATAATTCTGTTTAAACTGCATGTTGTCATTAATCCCATTCATAACTCTGTTTAAACTGCATGTTGTCATTAATCCCATTCATAACTCTGTTTAAACTGCATGTTGTCATTAATCTCATTCATAACTCTGTTTAAACTGCATGTTGTCATTAATCCCATTCATAACTCTGTTTAAACTGCATGTTGTCATTAATCCCATTCATAACTCTGTTTAAACTGCATGTTGTCATTAATCCCATTCATAACTCTGTTTAAACTGTTAAAAGAAATATACCTGCAAAACCATGTATAAAACAAATGTAAGCTCTCGCCGAAGTAACTTTTAAGTCATTTCTTCTATATAACTTCCACGTATTCTCTCAAAAGGTTTATATTTCAAGAGGTTACCAACATGGACATGGGTCAAACATTTAAAGAGCTATCAAATACAGTACTGCAGATCAAACTTCTTTTTGGTTGAGCCAACAGTTACGGGTAGTGCCCCTTTAAATATGATAAGACAAATTAAAAATTTAGGAAGATTATTTAAGTTGAAATACAATTATGAATTCGCAATTTAAGGCTATGTATCTTCTATAGTACATTATCCGTACTGTCATTATTTTACGACAACTAAACAAAACTGGTCATCAATGAAGAAGTAAGAACCGAAATAAAGCATGTGCTTGTAGTTGTTTTAGGGTTTAACGCCATTGATCAGCACAAGACAGCCTATGCATGACCACCAAACAGAACCACCGACCCACGAGAGGCTACTGCCAAGCTTCCTCACGTACCCATATTGGCCGAGCCCGAGACTCGAACCCGAGTAGATAGAGGTCAGATGACAGTGATCCGTAACGGTGAACGCATTAGACCACTAGACCACTGGAAGTCTCAAGCATGTGATTACTGGAGATGCGATTGCTAATGCCAACACAACAATCCTGTCACCTAAAGTATAAGTATACATCCAACTGCATCATGTCTTTATGCTGTTAACTACCTATTGGCAATGTGATGTAATTACTCAATCATGTCTTTATGCTGTTAAACTACCTATTGGCAATGTGATGTAATTACTCAATCATGTCTTTATGCTGTTAAACTACCTATTGGCAATGTGATGTAATTACTCAATAGTGACTGTTGGTGATACACTCACAGACAAAAAGCTGATGAAAACGACGTTTCTATGAAAAATTGCGTATGAGTTTTACTAGAACGCCTGATATTGTTGGATTACAACCGTAATATAGTCAAGACTTTAAAACTATTTAATAATAGTCAGAAAGGAGTCATATAAATAAATTTAAGTGGCATTATTCTGATTGGCTCGATGAGTCAGTTTTATTTCATAATACCCCTCGTTTTACGTAATGTAGCGTACTTTATATCTGTACTTACTTGACGGTTCTGTTTCAAACACATTTTTTAGATGATATTAACTTCGATATGTGATTTGTACTTATTAAAGTTAATAAATCAAAGAATTTAAAGTGTGTTACATGATTAAGAAAATGCGTTGAGATAAAAGTTGTATTAGCATTAAATAGTATTCAATCTTTTATTATAATAATAATAATAATAGAGTGTTATTATTAACACTGAAAGTATTAAATCTTTTATTATTATTATTATTATTATTATTATTATTATTATTATACAATAATGATAATAATATCATTTTTAAGTTTTGTATTATTATTATTATTATTATTATTATTATTACTTTCATTATTATTATAAGTATTATTATTATTATTATTATTATTATTATTATTATTATAAATAAAGTATTGCTATTAGCATTGAGAAGTATTACATATTTTATTATACGCTGTCAGTTATCGCAATGATCAGCGAGTTCAGAATCATTGATCCTGTTAAAACTTGTCACAACTTGCCTTTCGAGACAGATATCTCTAACGATAGATCTGTACAAGAAATTGGCGTCAGAAATATCTGATTAGGAGAACAGTTGATACTCTAGAGAAGTGGTTCCGATTTTATCACATGGCCTGATTTTAAAGTCACAGCACTTGTATAGAATCAGTATCAGGCAGAGTCTAAGGTGATTATCGACATATCTTGTTAGCTTAAATTCTCCGGTATAGGGCATACATATGAGGATTGTATTTGACGATGAGCCAAAGATTGACAAAATGAATGTAATTTGTTTAATTTCCATATTACTGTATATTACAGCAAGTAGGGTAAAATGTCAATGTGCCAATGGTGTGACATCATGCAATTGGTACAATTGGGAAGAATGGAGTCGTTGTAAAAGCGAAAATGGTGGAGGTACAAGGAAAAGGTTCCGTATTTTGTGCTGCGATAAATCTGCCGGACCAAGCATAGCTGCTTGCTTCAGTATTTGTAATAAAAATATCGCCGAATCCAAACAAGAAGAATGGTATTGGCCTGTGAAAGGTGCTCCTTATTCATCAGCCGAGTGCCCTTGTGCAACTCCTTTTGAAAGGAATGATAACAATCCGTATACCCACTGCGACTGTAAGTTTTGATTTTTTAGCATAATACTTCAATCATAAAGTTAGGTTTATCAAAATTTACATCGCTAAATTTATTGCCAGGACGCATTTTTATGTTATGGTATATTATCTCACAATATATGTAGGAAGAACTGACTTGGAATGGAATTAAATTAGACTTATCAGATTGTTTTTGTGTAGCAGAACGTAACAAATGAATTAGGATACAGTATCGCATGAACATTTTTAACTTAAGACTGGATCATGGAGTTCAATGTTATATTGCTTTAGTTTTATAAAACTAGTTGCTGCATATCATATTTTCCTGTTATATTGAAATATCCCAGACAATAATTATTCACAAAAAATACGACAGAAGTAGCAAAGTTTCGAGAACCATACACATGCACAGAAGAGAGGGAAATATTATATTTAGAATTATTGATATGGTCGCTTTACAGGTGAATTCAATTCGAGCACAGTAGTAATGGTATGTAGTATTTTTTTTAAAATAAATTGTAAATAAAGGAGATATTTCATGTCAAGAGCTAATGTCTAACGAATAATGTATATTGAGTGCATCCCAATAAATTTGAAGGAATCGTTTTTTTTTTTAATGGAATTCAGTCTTTAAAATATTATATGATACTGTGACTTGTTTTGTATATTTGCATGCTATATGTTTAGTGATCTCAAACCACACACCTGGTATCCTTACGTGCCGAATGGGGGTAACCAGTTCCAGTGGTGAAGCTAAAAATTCAACTCCTGGAAACCCGAATAGCTGTATTAACGAAAGAGAAACATACATCAGATTCCAACCAAAAAGGATATATTTTGTGATGGAGTCTTCATTTACAGTGAATATAACGACGACCCCAAAATATGTACACGAACATCAATTTGGCGTGGTTGAAAACTCTGTCACCGTGACAAAAGTGACTCTGCAAGGTTTGCACAGTGTATAATTTATATTTTCTGCAATCGTCAAAGCGTCCATGTGTCGTGCTTCACATATATAAGATAGTACTAGTAATACATATTATCTAAAATGAAATAAAATTAAAAATATTATGTTTGTTACGCGTGAGAACATATGTGTAATTGTTTGTTGGAAAGAGTTTATCTACATAATTACATCCAAATATTTGATGTAACTTTAAAGCGTTTGTTCATTTCCACAAAGTTAACAAAGTTTGATTGCATCATCAAACACTATAAATGCTTGCATAGACAGACAGACAGACACACACATACAATATTTCGTTAGGTAGTTAGATGGCATACTTCAAAGCATATAAAATAGGTTTGGGCGCTGAATATTCGATCGTAGCATAACACAGCCGAGTAAAATTAGTCTGACAATACAGAGAAATTTTGCTTGACACTATAAAGTAAAATAGTTTGGCATCTTAGAGTAAAATAGACCATCAACGTATTATGGGAAGCATTAAGAGCCACAATCGGTTCATTTAATTTGTCGTGTATCGACCTTTCTGACTTATAATTTGTCTGAAATACCTATCAACTATTTGCCCAATGAAAACTTTACTCGGATAAAAAAATATTTAAAATAATTATTATAAAAACGTGATCAAATGACTTGTAATGTATGTTTTTTCTCATTATATTTAGGAATCCGAACTGAAAATGTTACAACTATAATTAATCCGACACAATTCTGTACTACTGCATTCTCTGAGCAACAACCTGCCACAAATCTAGCAAGTTGCAGCGAAACACTTCCCACACCAACCCTCAGAAATGGCGAGAGGTACTACAAACAAATATGAACATATATGTCTGAAACATACTATTAATATCATCGCTATGATAACTATTGTCTTTCAAAAGATAAAAATTTGTTAAATTATCTACTTTGAGGATAAGTGTCAACTCATGTTAAGACAAACGTATTAAATTCATAATGTTTAGACACCTAGATAGAAGACGAGTATATTTTATTGTTATACTTTAAAAAAGGGTAACTGCTTCAAGAAATTCCGCTTTTAATATTGAGAACAGAGGCGAAGATTACAATCTTACTCGTTTAGTTCTAATACAAAATTGTTTGGGCTTTCAATATGAAAATTGGAGGGTTACTGCATACAAATGTTCAATCAACCATCTGATGCACAGACTGAATGGTTTCTAAAAAAAATTTAATTTCATAGACAATATTGAGGAAACGGCCAGATGCATCATTCAGATTTACTTTATGACTGTTACTACATAAATAAGAGATAAATACAGTTGAAAACTGAGAATTTATTTTTTCAGACTGTGTCTCGTGTTTACTGCATTTGGAGGCGGATATTTCAAAACGTTAGATCTGCAAAGCAATCTGGTGTCGGAGAAACATCTGTTCAGGAAAACAAAGAAAACCCAAGAGAAGTGTTTCCGTTTTGACGATGTGAAGCCAGTTCACTGTAGTGTTAGTTCCACATGTTCAAATGATGTCCATCCTCTCTATGTATCACAAAGAATCACAGAACATGAAAGAGTAAATATTTCTTTTGACGGATGGGAAGATCCAACACCAATTGGAGGCAACAAACACACTGCATCAGGACTTGCAAAATTTATCATACATCTTCATTACGCAAAGGAACTCAATTCCATTATAACTACGGGTGACCATATCAACGAAAGTGAGATACAAAATAACATTACCATGTATCATTTTATATTTCCAAAAGAACCTGCAATTTACATAATAAAATTGGAGGTACATGATGTTGCTGGTAATGTACAGGAGACAAGAAGGGTTGTTCTCTATGATAAATCTTCTACAGTAAAAATTGACCATACCCATGCACTTGTTGTTAAGTCTGCCTCCAGTAAAACAAACCATACTTGGCAAACCAATCATGGCCCTTTATGTGTAGATTGGAATAAAAGGTATTATAATTCTTTTCATCGTAATACAAATTGTCTGTATAGGATAGCGGTTGACCCTAGTGTCTCCAGTGAGTATGACCAGATATCAGGTCCACTACCTATTAATGGAACACTCAATGTTGATGGTATAATTATGTTCAAATATCAATGGGAAGTAGATAATAACCAATCTAGATCTGACCTTGAGCAACTTGATAACGTCACAGACCAGTCCTTTTGTAAAAATATATCTCTCTCTGACGGACAGACACTCAATATTTTCATAACGCCTATAGATATCAATAACAGGAGCCTGACAGAAAATATAACTGTCCATATAGACGCAAGTGGCCCGGAGATATATAATATATGGTTGCTCAAGGGAAATCACAGGCAGTTGTATGTTCATGACTCCTCTGATTTATCCAAAATGAATCTGTCGTTTGAAGCCCTTGATAAGAACAGTGGGTTATATTCTATCGAATGGAGGCTAGGTACACAAGCTGGTCATAACGACGTCGGATCAGGTTCAATTGCGGTTCATCGTCTTGGAAACAGAGTAAGTTTATCTTAAAAATAACATGAAAATAGTGTTTCTTTTAGATGTAATGTGAATTAATAAGTTTGTTTTGCTATAGTCTATTTCTGAGTTATGCTTTGTTTTCAGTTATTTGAACTACTAAAGTATTACGACTTAGAATGTAAACGAGTCTGATAATATTATATTTTGCTTATGCGTTCATCTATTAGGAGCTGCAAGATAAAAACAAGAATACAACGTCTATTTGAAATGTTTTATTAAACTAAAGATAAGATCATCTATACAATAAATAATATTTTGCATGTCTGGATCATAATGTTCTATAAATTGGAAGGCATAAAGAAATATGCGTTCTACTAGAAATTCACAGTTAGAAATAATTTTATCGTGCTAATACAATAACGCCAAGTACATAAAGAAATACTGAAATCATTATGATGTCATTGTCTATTCATGCCTTGGATTTAAATTGTATACATAACATATTTTATTTAGACAGCATGTAACCCGGAAGAAACGTGCTACTGCCCGATGATTGGTGTCTGTGAAAATTTCAATTATATCTTTACACCAGATACCTTGGTCGCAAGTGCACACCTTGGACAACACAACAGGGACTACTTTATCACCATCATCGTCACCAATAATGCCCATCTAGTAACGGTAGAAGAGTTGGATATTCTAATCGACGATTCCCCACCTGCTACTGGCGTCATTCAAGAGGGTTCAAATTTTGAACCCGATTTAGACTATGCCAGTGAGGGAAATATCACCTTAAATTGGGACAGTTTCCTTGATCATGAGAGTGGTATAAAGCTATATAGTGTTGGAATTGCAAGCAGGTGCTTAACACTGGAGGAATTACAATATAATAGCACTGTCAACGATGCGAAGATAATCCAAATCAAGAATGTTGTAGGGAACGATGTACATTTTTCGATCAATGCACAAGGGCACTACTTTTCCTCCATCATAGCGTACAATAATGCGATGAGACCATCAGCAGTTGTCTGTAGTGATGGCTTTACAATTGATTCGTCTCCACCATTAATATCAAACATGGTTGTAAAAAATGCGAAGTGTAACGAATTGATTGCCTGTGAAAAAGATATGGTGTACCTAATAAGAGACAACTTGATGAAGATACCACTAAGAAAGACAATTGAATGCGAAAAGAAATGCAAATCTGTCAGAACATTTCCTTTTCTTAGTTCATTGGTCATAGGTTACAGCGATTCAAACGACACCGACATTGCTGATCACCTTTGCCAGCGACTACCGGGTTTCAGTGAAGAATGGTTCATCTATCTGCCATCAAGCAATATTCAAATGGAATATATTCCTACAGATAATGAAAGTCAAATTCTATCTGTAAAAGTAGGGTTTTCCTCTGATCCATCTCAAATTGATGCCCCCGATATCGAAGATTTTACTACTCTACATATCCACTCAAAGTATACAAACAATCATGCAGGATTAGACAGGGACAAACCTTTGTATTTGATTCTCAAAGTTGAGAATAAGGCAAAATTGCAGACAGTCGTTGCATTTGGTCCAATTGTAATTGACGAAACTGCGCCTTATAATGCTGGAAGCTTGGGTTTGTTTCAGGATTGGAAATATGTATACTGTTGGTGGAAAAATGACACTTTTTTGGATCCAGAGCAGAAACAACCGGTTGATCTTGTTCTTTACAGAATAGGTAAGATAGATTGGGTTTGTAATAAGAAAATTAGTGTAAATCATTATTCTCCAAAACCTGTCTTGGAACAACCGCTATGAACATAAATGTTTGCATATCAAACAAATATTTATTTTAAAAAATATGCTTGTTCGTGAAATAAAGATAATAACGCGCTTTAGTGATTATTCATTGGGATAAACAATGCTTGATTACATATAAAAATGTTACCATCGTGATTTCTGTTGTAAATCATTACGTAACGTTTTGTTCCGAATTAAGGCTGAAGTATATCCATTTCGGAAGGTACTCCAGCTATTTTTATCAAAATGTATTAGACATCCGTAAAATAAAGGCAACCGATTGGTCGAAATCTCGTACGGAATCTTAATGTTAAAGGTAAATCTAACACGGTTTATATATATATATATATATATATATATATATATATATATATATATATATATATATATATATATATATATATATATATATATATATATTAAAACGATATGTAAAACTACTTGCATTAGTTAGATCATATCAGATGTGTAAGCATCCAACTATATTTAGGCTTGATTTACATTATAAAATTTCTCTTTCAGAGTAAACAAATCCGCGAGTTGATATTTAACCTTTGATAAGTTTCCTTCGCCATTGGAATCGGATTCTTCTCATGAGAGACCGACAATTATATCCCACCTTCGTGTTATCGGACATATATTTTAAATCTTAAAATGTTCCTGCTGAAAAAAAAAATTAATTAGCCTGCTTCTCTTGACCTTTTCGGTTCTTTTTTTAATTTTCTTCCTTTCCAAGCCAAAACAATGAGTGAAATATAGTGAAACCTATAAAGGTTTTGAAATCTAATACTTATCTGTCTTTGTGATTCCAGGTGTAAACAACCAATATCAAACACCAATATTGCAAATCCCGGTCGGAGTCAAATGCCCAATGCCAGATGCCAGTGGTTGTATTCGATATCCTATTCGTCATTTGCAGGAACACAACGCAGAGAAAAACCTTGATTTCTACTTTGAATTGAACGTGTATAACAAGGCTGGCCACTCCACTACTTTAAGATCAGATACTTTTAATATCCCTTCTATGTATCCTCCTGGACAGGGCATCGTTCTGGATATTGATCCCACGAGGAATGACAACTCAACTGACGTTGATTTTGTGATTGATGGGTCTTCAATCTGTGCAGTATGGACGGGCTTCCATCATCACTTAAACGTTACATTCGAAGTTGGACTCGGTCGTCTACCCGGTGAGGCTGAAGCACCCGGGTTTAAAACGGTATTCTCAGAAACCATATGTTTTCTGGTAAAAGATTTAACGAAACTGCAAAAGTATTACATTATAGTCCGGGCAAATTGTACAGGGGGCAGTACTGTTTCATCCTCTGATGGTTTTGTTGTGGTAAATGAAACATATATACGAAACGCTCTTCGTGTGGGTATAGGTGAAACTTGTGACGATGTTATTTCTTCAAAAATTACATGTCATACCTCATTTAGAAATTGTACATCTCTGATGTGTTCAATACAGTGTGACAAAGAACTGATAGAAAAGCACATATATACTATAGAATCAAGTAACACGAGTATTCAACTTAATATAACTTCTCCGGATATAATCCTACTCACTAACAAAAGAGATCATCCGAAAGCATTTCGTAGCTTTACCAGAAACCCGTTACTCGTGATACACGGATATGTGCATGATTTATCAGCCATAGAGATTTCCTTGTTACCTTGTGCTATGGACACAAATTACCAGATGGCATCTGATATGTTATATGCTCACTGGTCGATTGAGGAACAATTCAGCGACATTGTAAGCTATTATGATGTCTCATTGTACCGAGGTGAGTGCCTTCTAATGCCATTAAAGAATATCACTTGTACGGAAATAGTGGCATCAACACAAATACCAGGAAACAAACATGACTACATGTTTCGTAATGTTCATCTTTTGGATGAGGAGACCTATACTGTCGGCATTAAACCATGCTTAGGATCCATCTGCTTTAAAGAACTTCTCTCTGAAAGTACAATGGTAAAATTTAAATCACCTATTTCTGGATCCCTTCAAGCGATGTTATCGACAGCTAACGTATCGTGCACTAAAGTCCATATAGAATGGCAAAACTTTCACTGTTTGGAAAAGACTAGACTGAATAACAACATCATTTATCATTGGAGTATTGCCTTGAATGAGGGTCCATCAGGATTTGTCTTACCCTGGAGAACCAGTAACATAATAAGACTAAATGACGATGTCTTAAATGTACGTATGAACCCACACACTTTTAAATAATTGCTTCAAAATAATATTATTGAAAATTAATTTCCGTTTACACAACTATATAATGAAATCACAGTTGTAGATTAGTACACTTATTATCTATTTTATAATACATTAAGACAGGTTTGTCTAAAGCAAATAGTATTGTAAAAACAAGATAAAGATATCCCGATATACATTCTTCCTATAATTTATCTAGTCTAATCTTCTCAGCAACTATACTTTTTTTTTCACTTTTTTATATATTAGCTATCTTGCTTCTATCTTCCGTATCATATATATATGAGAGAGAGAGAGAGAGAGAGAGAGAGAGAGAGAGAGAGAGAGAGAGAGAGAGAGAGAGAGAGATTACCAATTCTATGACATTCAAATATGCTGAGAAAGACAATCAGTTTGGCATCTGACTCCAAGAATGAGATATGTTTGTGTATGTGTAAATTACATAGAATGACGACTTTAGTTTTTTTTTCTCTTCAAAATATAGGTACACGAGTGTATTGACATGCCACTGTATCCACAAAGACGTCTTTTGGCCTGTGTGAAAGGCATGTGTGAAGCAGGAACTGAGACTATTATTTGCTCCAGAACAGAACCGCATTCGCCACTAATTAACGATGAACATATTGTCTTAGATATTGATAGTGACAACCCTGTATTTAGTGACATCCAGAAACTAATTCACTCTAAACATATTGGAAACAAACTTGCAGATATCTTTGATTTAGAAATTGACTTTTGCAGAGAAAGAACGCACATTGCGGGTCTTATTGTGTCAGCCGGGGAACGCGAAGTCACGTGGTCACTCATGACAGAAAAGCACTCTCCTATAGGTGAATGTGACGATGACGACTCATGCATTGTGTCTAAAAACACGTCATCAGGGTTTGTCACGTTCTCAGAAGTACGTTTAATTCAAGGAACCACATACTTTATATGTGCAGTTTCTGATGGAACTGTTGTACATCGGGAATTATTTCATGAAACGTTGGAGGAATTCAACATCTGTAGTAATGGTGTGTTTGTTGATGAAAGTCCGCCAAGTGACGGAAGAGTACATATAGAAAATCAGGAAAATGGCTATCTGCGAGGAAATAGAGACATTGCCATTTCATGGTCCATGTTCACCGATAGGGCATTCAACAATCTGTATGCCACCTCCATCCATCACTACAGTTATGCTATAGGTAAGTACAGCATCCATCACTATAGGTATTCTATTGGTAATTACTCTATCCATCGTAACAGTTATGCTGTGGGTAAGAAATCCATCCACCTGTACAGTAATGCTATAGGCAAGTACTCCATGCATCACTATGGGTATATTAGAGATAAGTTGTCTATCAATCGCTACAGGTATGCTATAAGTAATTACTCTATAGCTACAACTATGGTATAGGCCTGTAATACATCCACCACTACAGTTATGTTATACGTAAGTACTCCATGCATCAATACAGTTATGTTATAGTAATTTATCTGCTCATCTCTACAGATTTGAAATAGGTCAATGCCCCATCCATCACGACAGGTACGCTACAGGTAAATACTTCTCTTTCGTTTCTTTAAATGAAATCAACGACAAAGTAATATCATCATACATACCTCTAAAATTTAATTATTGTCCAAAAATTTAATTAACATGTATACCTACATATGAATGCTTAGGATGCTCTTTTTCTAGTAAGATGTTCATTTTTTTTTTCTTCAGGAATCACCCCCGGAGGCCAAGAGATCGTTCCCTACACTAACGTTGGATATTCTACTTCAGTTATACATGCACATATTAACCTCACAAATGGTGCTACCTGTTATGCATCTGTAAAAGGTATATGTAAGAATAACATGCAACAAGTATAACGCTTATTCATGCTATCTAACACACAGACACGTTCTCACGCGCAAATACACGCTTCTGTGAAACTGGCTGTGGCGCTTACTTCCAAAACTTACACTAGAGATTACAGAGTTCCGTGAGCCAAGAAAAACTCGCGGCACTTTTGGTTGTAATTTGTTCCATTTCCCTAGGTTGCTTGAATCTGAAAATATGTATTGTGAGATACATGAGTAAACCTGCAGTACTTTCTTTGAACTTGTATTGGGATCAACGTGTTGAATTATTTATTTAATCTGTCTTTAATTTGCATTTCTGGCTTTCAAGAATGTTTCGGGATTCTTTATTGTCAAAATAAATTTTACCACTGTATGTTTGCATAATTTGTAGCCATACAAATCTTCGAACAATAAGTTTCATTACTAAAAGTATCTGTTAGAATGCTGCAAACGAGATCAGAACTTTATTAAGAAAGCAAACCCTCCACGTGACATTTTCCATTTCATTCTATGTTAATTACTTGATCAGTTGTTTTTGTAAATACAGGTAATCACACGCACTATAATTTAAATCTATTATTTCAGCAACCGATTTCGCAGGACTCTCAACAATTTCTGTTTCACCTGGAGTAAGTGTTGACATTACGTCTCCGATATCAGGTAGAGTTACTATTGGTAGCGCAAACTATAGCAATATGATGGTACCGTATGATACTATGTGGGTTCACTGGGAAGGCTTCAGTGACCCAGAAAGCGGAATATCAACTGTCTACGTAGGAATAGGATCTCTTCCCGGAAAAGATGATATATTTTCTTTCAAACCTTCATCATCGCAGTATAAAGAGTTATCCGGAGATAGAAAACTAATTGATGGCCATCGATATTTTGCAACTGTGAAGGTAATCACATCTTTAACATATAAGTTTGTCAATATTTATTTAAACATGTCTGACAATTTGTGTTAACACTTTTCAACCCTTCGAATTATTAGGACTACAATTTAGAAACGTATTTTGGATTAGTACAAGCCTTAACACGTATGGTAAAACTCGTTTTCGATAATATTAATACACATTTAATCTTGCATAATTGATATGACTTTACATATCGATATTGTATCCATATTTCAATATCACACACCCAAAGTGGATATAGTTATGTCTTTTTTGTTCATTCTTTTCTGGACTTGAGTTGTCTCTGATTTTCTTATTACCTCTCGTGTTCATAGTCTTATTCATATATATATATATATATATATATATATATATATATATATATATATATATATATATATATATATATATATATATATATATATATGCCTACTCCGAACAAAGCATGTATTTAGTTCGGTGTATATCTCAGATTTTAAAAAGTTTTGAGCATTACTTAATCCTGTCAAAACATTAATATAAGCCATATGTCTTCTCTGCTTCAAGGGAAAGTTTCAAATGATCCGATTGTTTTGATACAGCTGTGATAACCAAAGAGAAATCATAGTCACTCTCTGGCAAAGTGGGTTTAACGGATATTCCATAAACATTTATTTAGCTAACACTGAATCGAAAACAAATTATTTACTCTCTTGAATTTAGATCAAGCAGGATTAGTTTTTGAGTGTTAGTATTCGCAACCTTCATTCGGTAAAACATATTAGCGCTGTATGTTGAATTTTTACGACATAGGTCTTCAACAGAGCTGGATTAATGGTGCAAGCATCTTCAGATGCATTCCTGGTTGACACATCACCTCCAGAGGGCGGAGTAGTCAGTGATGGAAATTATAGCCAAGCGGTAATTACTTTTATTCTTCTTTTTTTTGGCTTGGGTGTGGGTGGTTTACAATATTGTATTCCTTCATAGTTGTAATGAAGACCTATTTTGTCAACTTTAATGTCGAACAGCACTCTATGCTTCATTGGCTGGAATTATTTGCAAATTTGAAGTGGTTTTACTTTATACCAAACAAGCAATTACCTGAAGCAAGACAAATAGACAGTTCAATTTCACTAAGTAGGGTGAGAATTCAATGAAAATTGAAAAATATAGTTACATTTATTTTCAAAACTGTCCTGCAGGTGCTTGAAGATAAATGTTTCATCGTGGGTGATGTTTTATCAGCTGTGTATGATAATCTTATTCTCTATGATCTTAAACTAAAGGAATATAAAGAAGCATGACCAAAGTTTATAAAATAATTTAATTATCTATGTTATAACATAAATATTTAAGAGGAATATTCGTTATTGTAAATTAAATCCTAACTAACCCTAAACGTCAATCAAATGTCTGAAAGAATAGAGTGTTCCGAATGAGTTCCAGGTCTCAAATGTGCTAATGTGCCAATATCATTGAATGTACTTATGTTTAAAGAGTCTTGATGAAACACAATGTCATTGTCCAAATCTCCTTTGAATGAATTCACATAAATCCAGAAAAATGCTTTAGTTCAAAATGTCATATGAGCACTTTGAAACTTCAAAAGAAATTATGGCTCATCTCAAATTAAATCTATAAACAACGTTAACTACATTTGTTGACTGATATTAATATGAGTAATTGCTCCAAATAGGTTCATTATATAGAATATTTACTCAGAAAAACAAATTGTGTATAGTTTATTAAAATATATTCATGGACCAGATGGTAAACATGCAAGATAGATATTCATGACATATATATCAACAAAATATAAAATTGTGTCTCTGTTATATACTTATAGAATTATTGATTACACACAAACACGCACATAGCTCAAGGAGGTCTAAGTATCTTTAGTATCGTTTAGATTTGTTTTGATAAGGTTTTGAGCTGAGGAAATTAAACTAATACTTGAATTCATGAAAGCAAAGTTCATTATTGTTTACCTGTAACTAGAAACGTATTAATTGATTGCATTACCTAGAAAAGATTAATTTCGATGGATACTAAATCAAAGGTGCATCATATTTACTCATGTACAGTTCCCCAAAAAGATGTAATCACAAACAGGTAGCGCGCACTCCATAGGTAATACTCAACACAAAGAGTTTGTTTTTTAGCTGCGTTTGCTGCGTATGTTTATTTTATTTCCCCTGAGTACTTTCAAATTAATAAGCGAGCTCCTATACTTACGTTAGCTTCAAGACCAATGCGTGTTACTTTTTAGGTCTGAATAGCGTTACTCTTAAACGTCATAAATAACGAATCTTTGCTATCATATACTTTGCAATTTTTTAATTAACATAAAGCTGATGACTGTATCTAACCTAGTTAAGGCTAACATGTTATCCATAGAACTTCACATGTCCAATTCATGTTAAGCAATGTTACGAGTCTATAGCTGTACAATTGTGTCCTTACGCAGATTGATGTGGATTTTGATAGAGAACTGGATCATATTTCAAGTCATTGGTATGGCTTCCACGACCCACATTCAGGTATTGCTTATTACAAGATCGGTATTGGCACACAGAAGGGCACTTATGATGTTGAACCGCTAGTAGATGTTCGTCTTCGTACAGGTAATCGCCTAAGAATTACGCTGCTTATCTTACCTTCCTAAATCAGGGTACCGTTTCAATATATGTCTGGGTATATTTGCTTCATAATATTGCAAACATGATATTCTCAACAAAAATAAGGAGTACACATCTTTGGCAGCTGTTGATGACTCATTTATTTAGTTGATGTATAACATTCATCTTTTATCAAGATTCCCATACTTTTGGAAATAACGATATCTTAAATATCACCAAAACAGAAATCATTGCACAGCTTGTCTACTAATTTTAATAAGTTTAACAATTTTAATAATCATTAAAAAATGGTTGCAATTACGTGCAATTTTACCACCATTGTAACAACAACTATATCTTTTAATCCAAATATTCATCTTGACCTCTACCATGATAAGTGCAACGGTTAACAGCATTTCATATCTAATTACAACCTTTACCCATGTTGGCAAATTGTTCTAAGTTTGTTTTATTGCAACAGGGTTTGCGACTACATGAAATTTCAACTCTTATGGTAGTAACAGGAATTAACAAGATCACAGATTTATATAAATTTTAAGGTCAATGGCTATTCGGATTTGATTACGAATAATGCCTATAGCGGTGATGTTACAAATTGTAATAATGCTAATGAAAGAGGTGCATTTGCATGCAGCCACAACACACAAAAATAAAGTCTGTTTTGTTAGATTATCAACTACGACTGCATAGAATTTCAGGTCATATTGTAATAAGACTGATTTGAGGAATATTCGATAAAACCACGTATCAATACAAAATTTTAAAGTCAACCACTATTCGGAACTAATTGAAATGAATTGTTTTACATATATAGTAGAATATATTGATTGTATTTCGAAATGTTTATCATAAATAGGTCGCAAGTGGATGCAGTGACATCACATTTTGTATTCGATGTCAATTATTTTGTATTGGCCGACATGCAAGTATCACATTTAATATATTATCGTTAGGCTTTTAAAATCTACAGAATTAAATATTCAGACACAATAAAAATAGTATAGTGCCAGTGTCAGAATAAACTGATTGCTATTAGTAGGGTTTATATCAAAGTGTGTAACAATACTGTGTCATTTAGACGCATTGGAAAATAAAGTTTGCTTCGTTACATTTGAATGTGAAAATGAATCCCGTTTTAACATGTAACGTAATATCAACTTCCTTTAGCAATGAATTCAATCAGTTGAGGGAAGAAAGCAATTAGAATGTTCTCTTTTACTGTTTTTATTTTCATTTTATTTAGATAACACATGGAAAAGTGTCTTCATGCCAGGCGTAAAATACTTTACCACAGTAATTGCGTGTAATGGTGCAGGGTTATGTACCGAGCGATATTCAGACGGAATTATATTAGATAACTCTCCTCCTGTACCAGGCGTTGTTCATGTAGGGCTTAGCAACGGACATGAAGGATATCAAAGTCACCGGTAAGCAAATATTCTATGGAAATTCACAGCTAAGAGTGCTTTAAATTCAAATCATTTACCAACCAACTTGTGTTGGTCTTTTATCCCCCATCCCCAATGTAATTTTCTATTATTGCCATTTGTAATCTACAACACTACATAATATTTAACAAGATTCAACATAGATGACCTACGCTGTTTCTAAAATTAATTTAGAATTTAATGGGGATTTTTCTGAGTTTATCGGGATAAAAACAGACAGCTGATGACTCTAACAGCAAATAACGCCCCGAATGCAATTCTTTTTAAATTTATCAAACTTTTTAGTTTGTTTCTTCCAAAGATATTTCATACTTTTTAGACCATTATTTAAGTTATGTATTCTTCTTGAGGGTTTCTGCTGAATAGCTATTATAAGAACAGCGTATTCCTTAGAATTAACGTAATATCTACGTCAACATCAAACAAACGATTCCACCAATGGAAGACAACATACAATATTAAACATTCCACAGCATGGTCATAGTATTTTTATAAACTGCAACGTGTTCTGATTATACGCTCAATATTCAAAGGAAACTTTATTTGTTTGTTGAACATACAAATATCTCATTGATTGTATGCTTTCAATGACGAGTTCAATGTGACTTAACCAGTTCATTATTGTCTAAAATCGTGAGTAAGCAAATTTCTTTTCTTTCGATCCATTTTCATGTTCATTAATAGGCTAGTCATTAACATGCAAATAGTTATATTAATATGGGTCCAATAGTCAAGCGAAATGTGAATCAACATTAACAGTTACAATAGGGATATGCGCGATCCATCTCCGACACACACACACACACACACACACACACACATCGTAAAAATTATAATGGTTTGGCGTCTCTAGATAAAGGAATATGAGTCCAATTGTTATAATGTTATGACCCCATCTCATTCCCATGCATTTATCCAATTATCTGTAGTTTTAATTTAAATTTAGCGGCAGTGAAAAAGGAAGATCTAGCGTACATGCAACATTATATTTCTCCAGATTTAGAACAAATCTAGTCAAAGAAAGAATGACTTTTTATGAAGAAAAAACATGTTATTCAAATCTGTCAAATCAATTTATTCTTTTATCAGAATACGATATAAACATATCAACATTTGTATTTCATTTTAAAGGCATGCAATGTTTATGCCCTCAATTTCAATGTTTATATTAGATATTTTGCTCGTGACGATTTATAGAAGTTGGCATAATGTAGGTCTGCTTCATTTAATACATAATTAGGCGCAGGCTTATTCTGATCACATGGTTATTGTCTCACCAATGAAAATCTTCGCTACAATTAGTAACTAATGTCATTGCAATTATTAAATAATAAACATGTGAACATTTGCGTGAATAGACCCTCGATAAATGTTTAACATTAAAACTCGCAGTTTTTTAAAATTTAGAACCACACTGAAGTCGATAGTAATAATAACGTGTTTTGCAATACTGAACCGGATGCTAGGTAAATTAATAATCAAATCACAATCGAACATATCGTCATGCGGAATTAGAAGTAACTGTCAAGGTCAAAATATCAATGGATGTGTAGTTGCTGTTTTTGTTGTGGTTATGCTTATTAATGGTATTGCTTGCTATATGTTAGATAATTCACCGTATTTCTCAGTCATATGTTTATACTAATATGAACGATTTATTTCTTTACTCAGCAACACATTATCAGCCCAATGGATAGGCTTCATCGATCCTCAATCTGATATCCACCACTTTGAATATTGTATCACAAATAGCAGGTTACACTGTGACGTCCTTAACTGGACTAATTGCCTCATGTCGAATACAATATTCAGGTCCGGTCTCAATTTGCCAGTCGATAAACCGTTATTGGTGAGAGTCCGTGCATTCAACCATGTAGGGTTATCAGCTGAGGAAACATCCAATCCGTTTCAAGTGGATGTCACCGCTCCAATATTAACGTTAAAACCTCGTTTTGTTTATGACAAGATGCAAGTATCCAACCGTCCCGGTAGTCAATGGGAAGACTCCCTCCTGAGACTTCAATGGAAGTTTCAGGATAATGAAAGCAAAATTAGGAAACACATCATAAAACTTATCACGCATCATAATGGACACGTGGAGCAAGAGACAACTGAGTTGGACAACGAGGACACGGTTACAATTCGTTTACTAGACAAGTCGCGCCTCCGCAGTGGAGATAGGTATACAGCTAATGTGACCTCCTGCAATTGGGCAGGACTCTGTGCTAGCGCCTCTACTGAACCTCTCTTAATCGACTCTACCCCTCCTCATCTTGGCGGTTTTAGAATTCCTATGACTTGGATTAATATCGGTTTGGGGGCAAATATAACCTTAACATGGTATGGTTTCAAAGACGTGGAATCATCCCTGGATAAATATTTTATACAAATTGGTCGAACGTATAGTGATGATGAGCTGTCTCGTGGTATTGTTATCATAGATGCAGATGAAACAGATGTGAGAAACACAAGCATATTTATCAACGAGACGATTAATCCAGACGATAAAATTGTTTTGACATTATGGGCAACCAACAATGCTGGTCTTAGAAGTCCTATAGGTAAGGCAACTGTGACTGCCATAAGTACCAATTTAGACCATTCTAAAGGTATATTCAAAATACAAAGACATTCCTGTATATCATACTATTGTAATAATGAATGCACGTGTGCAGTGATAGGAGGGAACTGTGGCTCAAACAGCAATGGGACGTCATGTGTAGATTATACTTCAGGAAATATTTTTAATACGCTTCCAGTAGTGCAAATATATGGAGGTATGGGAACAGAGCATCAAAATGTGTCTGCATCTTCATCGTGCATCTCTGGACATTGGGTTGTAGATAATAACGGAAAACATGCAATTATGCGATTTGAATGGAGTATTGGTGTTAAAGATGGAAAACCTGGCGAAGGTATTTTCAGCGTACCAGAGGAATATCCATGGACTGATGTGGGAAAAGAAATGCATGCAATACACTGTCTCAAGTATCCCAAACAATTGACACATGGTAAGGATTACGTAATCTACACAAAGGCTTGGTATTCATATACGTCATTTAAGATTTACCAGTCTCCTTCCATCAGAATTGACATGACTCCTCCATCAGTTCTCAAAGGTAAATTTATAATGGACTCATTGGACAACTGCAAAACAGATGCTGAGTACATGACAAGTCTGGCATTGATTTCCATTTGCTGGATGGGAGTATTTCAAGAATCAGATAGCGGCATACTAAAATATGAGTTGATGGCCGGAACAACCCCTTATAGTAAGTTAATCACGCGCAGATACTCACGTTCTAATATACATCCGTACAATACTCTTGATAAAAAACATCATCTGCCCGCTTCGATACGCATGACGAAAAGAAAATTGTCTTCTGTATTTTATTCATTTCGGAAATATAAAATCACTATTATTTATTTTATTAACATTGCAAAACTGTAAGTATTGATCATTTTGTGCATTTTGAGACTTGAGAAAATCGCTGTTCTAGCATGTTGCTATGTTTCTGTTTACATTATATAACTTCTTTTCCCAGTCAAATATTATCGCATCTCCAATGTCAGTTAATTTATAAACCACACCATAATGATCATAAAGTGATATTACATTTATATTACCTCTTAATACTTTGTATAGTGCTTGTACTATTCCCAAATATATTTGCAGGTGATGATTTCTACCCCATAATAGATGTTAACCTTCTGACAAGATTTGATTTCCACAATGTTACTTTTGTGCCCGGAGTCAGATATTTCTTTACTGTTAGAGTAACAAATGCTGTCGGCCTAATGACGTCACTGTCTTCGGACGGAATTCGATATGATGACGAGCCACCGTTTGTCGGGGAAGCTTTTAATTCGGAAAAATTTCAAAACATTAATTTTCAGTCATCTATATCAGAGCTTGGGTTTTCTTGGCATGGTTTTGGTGACCGACATTCATTCATAAGAAATTATGTCATCAGCATTGATGACATTTCTAGCAATAAAAGGATACTACCAGATACCAATATTGGGCTACGAAATAAAATCTTATTTAGAAATCTTCGGTTAACTCATGGGCATTATTACGTTGGCCGTGTCTATTCTGTAGATGCTTCTGGACGTGTCTCAGACACTGTCAAGTCACGGGAAATAAGAATTGATTCTTCAGAGCCAGTGGGATTTATGTGTGAAAAATTTGTATCCTTGAACAGGGATTCGAATGGAGAGGGTTACATAAATCTCACAAAAGACAACTTTTATAAGATAATAGCATTTAGTACGACACAAATATCTGACCAAGTGACGATATCTATCGGTCGTCATAAAATGCACATGCACTTTGCCAAAAATCATAATGGAACATCGGAAACGGAGTTAAACTTTTTATCACCGTACAATGGTAATACAACTTTTAAAATCTTGATGAACAATCGAAACAACTTTGATTTGAAAATACAATGGTTTCAATGTACAAACATGATCTTTTCTCCAAACATGTCATCTATCGATGTAAACCAAGTTGGTCCTGCAACGATCTCTGTATGTCTAAAAATTGTGGACCCAGAGAGTGGAATAAAGTCTGTTCTAGTAGGCACCGGGACCACAAAATCTGGATTCCAAATACACCCACTCTCACCGATGCCAAGTGAAAACCACCTTGTGTTACCGTTTACTGCTCCGCACGGCTCACCCGTTTATGTTACCGCAATGACATGGAATTATGCTGGTTTAATGTCCACCTTTACGAGTGATGCTATAACTGTTGATCATACCTCTCCAGTCATCCAAAATGTGACCGCCGTACTGGAGGTGGAGAATGTGTCAAATATTATCAATATTGTTATGACTTGGAGAGCTGACGATTTCCAGTCAGGAATCAAAATATGCTACTGTGGCTTAGGTAAGAAAAATATCTTGATTTATTACTTTCCTGATATCTACATTTGTTTAACATCTACAAATGTTTCATATATCAATAATTACGTTGAAACAAATCTTCTTTAACAACATTTGTTCACTTTCCCCGTGGTACTTACATCCAAATATTATTGGAAGACTGATAAATTTAATAACTATGTACACCTATCCACAATTCTTAGACAACTCTTTGCGATTATTATACAATATTTGGATACTCTTTACAACATTTTGGAATGTGTGTGTGTGTGTGTGTGTGTGTGTGTGTGTGTGTGTGTGTTCATTATAATAACCTCCACAGTATCTTATAGGAGAAGACCAAGGCTCCACTTCATTTCGTCCACTTAGGATGGCACAATCTAAGGAGAGATGCGAGTTCCTAAACATGTCAATCACCCATGGAAAAACAATCTTTCCGCATGTCTTCTGTGTCAATGGGGTCGAATTGTCTTCTTCGAAATGCGGAAAAGGTGTTGTAGTGTCATACCTTTATCCGTCGAGTGACAACGCCAAAGCTTGGTTTACACCGCAGAATAACTTGCAATTGTCCACTGTCGCTACAAATATGGCACTGTTCCAATCCAATTTTACAACATTAATGACACATTGGAATGGCTTCCATGACCTTAGCGGGGTTACTTTCTACCAATGTAAGCTTTTCAAGGACGGTGTGATAGAGCGCGACAATCTGTACACTGAGCGTACAGCATTGATGCTAAGAGATCTGAAGTTGAAGGATGGTTCTGAGTACCAGCTCCAAGTAGCCGCTGTCAACACTGGCAAAAAATGCAGTCAGCCTATTATATGTAACATCACAGTGAATAGCAAGGGTCCTATGTTGACAGGTGTGTATATAGGCTAAAAGGATTTTAATTATATCATTACTGGATTATAATAATGGAAATTTGGCATCCTCATTCATTTTATCTCATTTCCTTCTTTATACTCACAGTTATGCTTCAGTTAGTTGAAAATTTAGAGAATATATATTATAATCAGTAATACTGGAGTAGCATAGATCGTCACATCTTTGTGTTATTCGCATAGTCTCAACGTAAAACAATATTTAGATGTACATTATGTTGTTCCTCGCTATGTATGTAGTTTCTACAGTGAAACGTAATCTGTTTTAACTTCGAATATTTTACAATACAAAAAATGCATTATCTTTAACCCCCTTTTTTATTACTTTAAGCAAGGAGGTAATGTGCTCTTTTCATGTAAATAAATCATCAAAATCGCACAAGAAAATGAGAACTGTTCAAGATGATCTTTAATGCAAATAAGCATGGCGATCTTTTCATTTTCAGGAAATACGACAATTGTAACAAGCGATGAAAATGAAGTAGAAATTTCATGGACAAATGTATTCGATTCCAGTGTAGATCAAGAGATCTTCTTTGATGTTAGACTAGGATCTAGAGAAGGCTACGCAGATATATTACAGCGGAAGGACACGAAATCATATTCTGTCCGTGTTAGCGGAAACAAGCTTAGCGACAATGTTTGGCTGTACATACATGCTTCCTATGACACCGGAGAGTCAACGATCTATCGAGAAATGTTGATTATTTGAATAATTTTTTCTGAGAACTTTAACAAACAAAAAAATTCACACTTTACTTTCCCTTTTTCGTATAGCACACCATTTAGTATGTAGCTTTGAACTTGCATAGTTTTAATCACACAAGCGTTTATTTTTTGTAACCGGTGTTTGTTGTGTACACAAATAGTTTCGGTTCTTAGCACCTGTTTAGTAATTTTATTGCATATTTAGTTTAATATTCAGTATTCAGGATGAGGAATTTGGTGAACGAATGTTTTAACAGAATAAAATCAAACTGAAAAGATCTTTATAACTCTTTGTAATTCACATATACATGATGTAGATTATTCTTTCATTTAAGTTCATTCCTGAATATATATCCAATTTTCATAATAATATATGAAGTGATGTTAATGAGGATATATATATATATATATATATATATATATATATATATATATATATATATATATATATATATATACAGACAGACTGAAACATTACTATACATATAAATTATAGGGATTATAGGGCTATTGAAGGGAAACCAGAGAAGTGAATGTTGTCTGAAAGTCATGCTGGAAGTTAGGTTATAACAAGTCCAAACTAAATATAATACTCTTTTTGATTGTGTAATAATTTGTTCAGGACTTGCCTGTTAGCACAACAAAATTGATTCGCGAAAATCTACCAAAATTATACCCAGATCGGCTTCTAATTTTATGCATATTACGCAATTTATCAATAAAATCGGAGTAAGCAACATCGGTAACGCTACTTAACATATAACTTGGCTCACACTATCAGTTACTGTATCATTAAAAATACCTATGTCGATAGATCACGAACAGTCCTGATGACTGAATTTCAATATGACAACAAACCATAGGAAACTTTAAATTTAAACATACGCCATTTGTAAACTGAACAGTATCGATGACACAATGAGCAATGCAATAACCGATATTGTAATGAATTACGAGACCTTTAATAAGATAATTACAGAGTACAATTGTACAAGAATATGTAGAATGCAGTCGGGAAGAATTAAGCAATGCAAAAAGCAACGTTTCGAAGAGTTTCAAAAGTCCTCATAAGGAACAAACCAAATTAATGGTAGGGAATAACTTCAAAGTAGTTTAAAGCACAGTGAAGGTCTACTATAATAAAAGATGTAAGGGGTACAATGTAATTTAAACTTTCTTTGTTTTTATAATAAAAAAAATATTAAGTATTTTAAAGACGCTGCACAAATTAAACGCTATATTGCGATTGAATGATGAACCTGACATGTGGTCTACACATTTGAAAGCACTCGGCGCGACTGCTACAAGCTTAATAGGACAGCAATCTGGCAATCTGTAATATGACTCGCAAGCAGATATTTCCGACGCAAACAAGCACACTGACGATAAAGATGTTTAAGTGAAACTGTACGTCGACAAAGTAGTACACGGCCGCAAAGGTATATAGACTAAAAGTATTGGATTCAAAAGCAACACATCAGTGCAAATGATCGCAAAACAAAATGGCGATGTAAGGTATGATGACCAACAGCTCACTATCAGCGTTACCATGGCCGGTATCTTGAGCATGGCAGCAAGCAGTGTCACGAGTATTCCTGTCCCTGTTAGGCACCATAACGCATCGAGAAAACAAAGTTAGAGAAATACATAAAGCGCCAGGCTCAGCCAATCAGTAGATATGACGCGATTTAATGAAAACAATATGTCGATGCTGCGGTTGCAACCTTAGAAGACTATGTAAATCGCCAAGACGCTCAAAGGATCCCACGGCGAATGACGGCATGGACTTAACATTCTTGAACTCCGCGAATATTATACATTAATGTACAAGCAAATCAGCAGAAGAAGACAAGCTGGCAACGTAGTTCGATACACTTTCGGGACACACCCTTCAGTTTATCTATATTTGACTGAAGTGTCATCTTCAATTAAATAAATTGGTTTAACCATTAATATTCTTTTTAGATACTTTCATGTGTTAACAGTATCATGGGGTCTGATCATTTCATCCTTTTGTGTAACGTATTCAAAATATTGGTAAATCAAATGAATATTTATGCCTACATAATTTATAGATATAGAGACTGTCATGAATATTCATACCGCTTGCCAAGAAAGTTTATCTATTTACCTCCAAGAAATGTTCAGTCCATTCATGTAATTGGATCTAATTTGCTTTCAATATATATTTTTTATAACGGTGTAAACTATTTTCCAGGTTTAATTAGTATGACAAAATGCAACTTGATTGATAAAATGCAACTTGATGTACATGGTATAGTTTATATTATTTACTTGAGATCGCGTTAGAGCATTTCTGAAAGCAACAAGAGAAAACCTTTCATTAAAACATCTACTTCATTTTGAAAAACGACCGTTACAATCTTTCCTATTCATTACTTTTTTCCAGCTTCTTCTTTTCTTCAACTTATTTGAGGAAAACCTTCATCTAATACTTTATTGCAAATACAGTTGGTGCAGATTTTACAATCGCATTTTCAAAACAAACACCATGATAACTCAGTACAAAATCAGAGTTAACATTGTTACGTCGCAATTGTAAGAGATATGTCTGATATGAATGGTGATAGCAACATTTTGATACTATTTAAATATAAATTGACCTTTAGATCCTGCGCAGTACAGTTCGTGGTGTTTGTGTGGAGAGAGAAGGAAGGAGGGAGCAGTTTGAAATTAGTGAGGAATGAATCGACGAAACTTCACAATTTTCTCTGGAATCGGTTAAAAGAACTCTATTGTTATTCATCCACGTTACCTAACATTTTAAATAAAGATTAATATTACTGCCTTTGAACTTAGAAAAGTTTCTTCATCACAACACCATATGGGATTTCTCTTTCAAACATAGAATGAGTCTATATTGCTCAGATGGGGATGTGAGTGATGAAAGCTGACGAGGATTTAGAATGTAAGGGAAATAAAAAAAAAATCAAAAGTGCAAATTCAGTCGTCGATTGGATAGAAATTTGTTGAAGTCATCAGAATACTATCTACTTTTTATGTTCGAACATTAATCACCTTTTCTTTCCACACAGGTACATAATGCAAACATTCCGTGGCAGATTTAAGTAAGCAACTTGAAAAAATACCTTTGAAGTTCTTAGATCTTCCGTTATTTGACCTTATTGATATCGACTACCTGTATGTTTAATTTAATAGATCCTTATGTATTTGCCAAATAGCTAAACCTCCTTAATGTAGTTATTTAATGTATTCATTTATTAATTCTATCAAGGGGTCTTTTTAAATAAAGGTTTATTTACTTTGTATGTACCTTTACATCAAATCTTGATTGGGTAAAAAGTAGGTCAGTAAATCAAATAAGTTACATAAATATTAATACCGGAGTGACCCCTCACGTCGTTCTTAAAGTCACGCTTTTTAATATTTTAGCAAACTTTCGAAAAATAGATCAATAAATGTTAGATCTTTTCTCTAATCTAGGTTTAAAATGACAGAGATAAACAGAGTCACATGGGGGCTTATGATTTTCACCCATTGTACATTGAAACATATTTGGTAAGTTATTAATGCTAGGAATTCCATACTGGGTGCAACCTTAAAGCATACTATTCAGTCTATATAACAGTAGTATCATCAGTATCAACAGCAGCAGAAGCACCATCACAATAATAAACAGCAACAACAACAACAACAATAATAATAATAATAATAATAATAATAATAATAATAATAATAATAATAAAATTAAGAAGAAGAAGAAGAAGAAGAAGAAGAAGAAGAAGAAGAAGAAGAAGAAGAACAACAACAACAACAACAACAAGAATAAGAAAAATAAATAGTAGTAAAAGTATTGTTTTTGTTATTGTTGATAGTAGTAGTAGTAGTTGTTGTTGTTGTATTGTTCCACGCTGTAAGCCCTACAGCACCTCACTACTGTATCAATCAAACAATAGCTGCGTGAGAATGCATTGAATTGCATGTTTACCCTATTTTCAATGACCTAAGACAACAATCGTTGTGAACTAAATAGTTTGTAAAAGTGCACACAGATAATTTTCTTATAATCGACTAACGATGAAGACTATAATTTCAAATTTGCATACTTTTTTGGAGTTTTTTTAACATTGGTATGATATATCAGTTTGCTTTTCTAAGACGTATATATTCTCAACACCCAGGGCCGCCTTATCCATTTGGCACAGTAGGCACTGTGCCTATGGCCTACGAACTTTTCAGGGGCCTACGAAAGTCAGAAAATAAAGTATTGAAAACATAAATGGAGTGCTTCACCTAAAAATATGGCAGAAATTGCAGATACAAATTTAATAACGTTTGTAACTCTAACAGTGTAAGATGAGCACTTGAGTTGTGTTACAGTATGTTAACTTTTCGGCTCTTTGCATTAGCAAAGTCGCATATGACGTCCTCAAATGTCATTTCCCGCATCAAGTCCTTTTCAATAGAAAGTAGTGCCAGGGAGAATAGTCGTGTTTGTTTGTCCCATCGTTGACCGAAGATATGTTTTTATCAGTTTCAGTTTGGAAAACGAACGTTCACCTTCAGAACTTGTTCCAAAAATTGAAAAGTAGATTCGGAAAGCAATATTTACATTTGGAAAACTTGTCACCAACTTATTCTCTATTTGTGACCCAATCATTTCAGCCACCGTTTTATTGTCACCAAACATTCGTGAAAACAAAAGAAACTCATCAGTAAATACCTCTTCCAGATCTGATGGATATATCTCAATTAGTGCTTTGGCTTTAGAAACTGTTTCATCAGTTGACAAAGATCTGTCCAGAAGAAAGTTAAACCTTTCATGTAGTGTTGAGTAAGCTGCTCGCCGATTCCCCATCTCGGTAATAAGTCTGTCTATGATCATATAGAAAGACTGAGTACGGAACATGTCACTAGCACTCATACTTAAACCCGGATCAGTATTATCCACAACTTCATCATAAAATCCGTGTCGCACTCGCTTGCGTTGTGTGCATTCTTTGTAATCCGATTGTGTCAGATCTTTTGCCATACCTTCATACATTTCAAATTTATCGCGTGTATCATGAAAGTGTAGTATAAGATTGTCATACAACTTGATGATGGTACTTAACTCAATTCCAGGCTCCTGTAGAGCTTTATTGACAATATCAATTTTTTGGAGTAAATCTTTCCAAATCACACACATTAACGCTGTCTCGAAATGGTCCAACTTTTTAATTAGTGATTTTGCTTCATGAACAGATGCTGGTGGTTGAAGTTCGCTTCCAGTAACATCAGACAATGCTTGTCGAATCTCCTTATAAGTGGCATAAACAGCTGTGGTAGCTTCCCTTCGTGCTGACCACCTTGTTGCTGATAGCTCTTGCAGCACAAAGGTGTTTTCCTTCATCGTTCTGTAAATTTTAACCATCGCTGTGGTGAAGCTGTAAAAAATGTGTAGACCGACTGAACAATAACAAAATAGTTCACTGCAGCTGAACAGCTCTCCACAGCAGATAAACCAACCAAATTTAGGCTGTGGGCAGCGCATGGTACCCATTTCGCTAACTTGTTAGTCTCTCTAAATCTAGCTTGTACGCCAGAATAAATGTCGCTCATATTGCTGGAATTATCATATGATTGTGACCTGCAATTTGCGATATCTATACCATGAAGTCTAAGAGTACTCAGCAGAAGATCGAAAAGGTATTTACCATCGTGCTGTTCAATTGGAATAAACTGAAGAAACCGCTCTACTATACAGTTCCATTTTTGAGAACGTAGCGAATAACAAGTGTAAGCTGATCCACATGACTGATGTCAGTGTTGAATCAATACTGATTCCATAATACTTAGCATTCTTGATTTCAGAAATTATCTGCGTGAATACTTTGGATCCTAATAAAATCAATAAATTCATCACATATACTGGCAGAAAGATATGATACATTCCCTTTCCGGGATTTCCATATTTCTCAATGTGTTCCTTTAGAAAAGGATCAAATTCAGCTAAAAGGTCAATGTAACCCAGGTAGTTTCCATTGTTATGACAGTTATGTAAATGACTGTCACCACGAAAAGCTAATCCTCTTTCAGCAAGAAATCTGATCACGGCAACTATTCTCTTCAAGGCATCAGTCCAGTATTTGCACAATTTTTGCTTCTTCTTCTGCAGTTCTTCGTCAATTCTAGTTGTCTTTTGGCGTTCCAACATCCTTGACAGAGCAACAATATGATCCTTCGATTTCTCGTGTGATGTAATCCTTGCAATTGCGTTTTTCCAGTCATCGAAACCATCTGTAAACTGATTGGCACAATCGGCGTTGTAACCAAACAGCTTGCACACATAACAAAACACTTTACCAATTGAAGGAGAATAGAGAAGCCAGTCTCTCGTGACAATTTCACCATTTGTTAATTTTCTCACAAAATATTTTTGCTTGCATATCTGATCTTGTCGCCAAATTGTCTACCCTGTAACATGAAATCAGACTCCAAATTCTGAGAAGGGATATTTTCTGCATAATAACTTATGAGATCTGCAGTTATTTCCCATTCAGCTGGATCATTTGAATCACTGTATTCGTTACCATGCTTCAAATCGGCATCTCCTACTGTACCTATTACTGTCAGATCAGACACAGTAGCTTCAGCATGACATACCGCAGAATTCGCATATACCTGTTCCTTTAAAACATTTGTTTCACTTTGTTTGGCATAGTCGGTCAGCATTATTTCCGGTATTGAGAGATTGTTGGTGTCCATTGTGACCGATGAAGTAAATGAAATGTCATTACCACTAGTATTACCAGTAATGCAATGAGTATCTCTGCTTATTAATTGGAACAACGAACCCTGCATTGTTTTCAAGGCCTTTTCTTTCTCATTCTCTTTCTTTCGTTTTTCAAATCCACTCTCGTGTTTCCTCTTGTATCCATCAGACATGGTGATTTAAAAGTAATTACTGTATTTTAAAATCTTTTAAGAAAATTTAAGTAGAGGACTAACGAATGCGTATGACTTAACACCGGAAATACTGCATCAATGCATTGAATAATTAACATTGCGAAAAGTTAATTGAGATTTGAAATCGAAAACGGGTGCGGGTGCATCATCATTATTAAACACGAAGTCGGGAAATAATGTGAAAGTGTTTAGCTTTAATGCATAGTTGGTTATTTAGTTGGCAGTTTAAGTTGAGGAGGGCCTAAGAATATGAGAGTGCCTAGGACCTACGAAGACCTTAAAACGGCCCTGTTAACACCCACGGCCAACAATCAAACAAATAAGTACTAAAATTTAACCTACAAAAGAAGACATAAGTACTAATAGTGTACAGGGATAAATAATTTGTTGACAAATTAAAGTCAATGATGTAAAATTTCATAAATGACGTAATTATTCCCCATATATTCTATTTATTCAGTATAACGCAGTTCTAGATCGGATGTTGAGAGAAAATAGTGGTTTGATTATTTATAATGTTTATAACATTCGTTTGGTGGATTTAGCAAAGTGGAAGATCTTTAATTTAAGTAGTCAGTGCATTTTGGATTATGCGAATGCATTCAAAAACTTTTACAATTCTTTTGGATCATATGAAACTTTCCAGAACTTCATTGATATTCTATGTTCATGGACTAACGTTGAAGTAAAAACATTTTAATTTAGAACTGTGATGTTTTTTTTTGCGGTGATACCACGGTGTCTCATAAATACAAGACGTGCAAGCGGCACAACACGGTGTCAACTTCGAATTGTTTATTTTCTACTTAAAGATTTGAATAAACCTCATTTATGCTGTATGTGTATGAAAGAAATCTGTTATTAATTGTAACTGGTTTATTGGATGTTTGCTCGAAATTCATCGATGCGCTTTCTGGCTGTGAAAAAAAACAACCTGGGATAACGCGCTTACGCATATACCGCGCCGTGGGCATTGCGTTGATTGTAAAAACGCGTATAACGTGCGCGTTATATGCGCAAAAATTTGGTAGAACATTCATTTGGAATTCCTTTAGGCAGTTTCCGCATTAGTGAAAAATTGATTTAGAATATATTCTCGGAATTCATATTATGAAAGCTATTTTCAATGTTTTCCCTTTGTTTGATTTAATATTTAATTTAAATAAAATTTGATTTTTGTAAAATTGAATCCTTGTTGGGTTGATCTTGCCTTTCTACTCAAGTTTAAGCCACTAGGCGTAACGACAATCAAGGAATATGTTGGATGTAGCATAGAAGCGATTAGGGAGGTAAGAATGGATGATGAATTAGCGAGCCAGTGAGTAAACCAGCAAACAAATAAACAAGTTGAATCGAGATATATATAATTTTAAACTGTATCTTTGTTTGTTTTGTTACTTTTCAGGAAAAGAAAAGGCTAATATATATATATATATATATATATATATATATATATATATATATATATATATATATATATATATATATATATATATATATATATATATATACACACATATATATATATATATACATATATATATACATATATATATATATATATATATATATATATACATACATATATATACATATATATATATATATATATATATATATACATATATATATATATATATATATATATATATATATATATATATATATATATATATATATATATATATATTTGAGTATATGTAATTAAATTACACGATGTGGAACAACCAAATGTGTTGGAAGTTAGGTAAATCAGAGAAGGATGATGTAGAAAAAAAGTTGTTCATGCTTACTATACAATGCTAGCAAGAACGATCATTCATAATAACTTCTAGGTGGCTAAAATACAGAGAATAAGTGTAGACAGTGGGTATATTTGTTAAAATGTAGCAAAACTAATATATCTGCCAAATTCCCTAACACACTGAAAGAAAGAGGCAACTTCTTTATTTGTAAATTTGACGGCAGCTATGAAATTTTACTATTTGTTTACAATTATGAGCTTTTATTAGTTATTACAACAGTTTCCGTATATTTTTCCATCTGTATATGACGGTCAGCCATATTTTATTCGTTAAATGAAAGAAATTTAATAATTTTATGATTTTATTTGTAGATGCTTTAAAATGTAATACAATTTATTTCCTATATGTGCTTATCTGCATGATAACATATTTATTAGATATAAGAGACAAGTGCTTCCGTTATTGTGCATATTTGTCTGCTCACGTATGTACATATATATGGTACATGAGGTATTGGGTACTGTGGTTACCTTTATTATTTCAGTTTTCTTTTAATGAATTTTGCATGTAATTCTTACGTAATGTTATGTTTTAGTGAGTTATCTCTGTCATTGTAGTTTTTATTAATTAAATATCAGAAAATGCTAACTAAAGAAAGGATGATAAATGAAGGACTTAAAATTATCCCGTTCGGTACCAACACATAAGCTTGACTGCAAATTATCGATTATGATTTGATGTCACTGTCGATACTTTTGATGTAATAATTATCCAAACTCTGAGCGATGCAAACTATGTTGTGTCATGCGCACGTTGAGTTGGAAAATAGTGCATCTGCAGAAACAACCATCAATAGTAGGATTATATAGCACGTATCGGTGTTTCACGCCTAGAATTGAAGGTTTCTTTACCCTCAAAATTTGAGTTTATGGCCTTATTATTTCATTGCGTACCTCCATGCATTGATATATACGCAGATTATTCAACCTGGGGGTCACGACCCCCCCCCCCCCTCCCCCCAGTGTGGTATTCCAAGAGATTCGCGTATTGACATAGCTTCGTATATATCAAAATATTACAATTAGCATGTTGGTATCGGCTAATTTTTAAATGAAGAAGAGGTCTTCTTACTCGAAAAGGTTGGGAGCCACTACGATAGGGGGATAAACATATCGCATTTTCCTAACGAGCGGAGACTATAACGGTCCCCAAATTGCCTGAAACATTTAATATCGCGTGTCGCTGGCATGATCCGGAGTATCATACCAATCATAATGTAACAATTTTGTATGTTTATGTTGGTGTGAGCTTGTTCCATCTAGCCATGTTGAAATGAATCTCCCAAAGGACGTGTGTATATGCATGTATTTGCACATATGTATAGTAACGGGGGTGTTAGGTACTGTATATGTTTATTATTTTGGTTTTATTTTATGGATTTTTGCCTCTAGTATTTTGTCTTTATCAAGAGAGTACAATTGTGCGAATAAACGTGTTTCAGGAGTAGGTAAATTAGAGTTTATGTTCTCTGTTTTATCTTTCTGTATATTTAATTTTGGCGTACTTCTTACACTAGTTCTTCTGAGGGGCATTTGGAAGCATGTGTAATGACACTGGCGCTTCTGAAGGGCATATGGAGGCATGTGTAAATCACTGGATCTTCTGAGGGGCATATGGGTGCATGTGTAATCACACTGTTTCTTACGAGGGGCAAATAGGGGCATGTGTAATCACAAGTTCTTCTGAGGGGCATATGGAGGCATGTGTAATCACTAGTTCTTCTGAGAGGCATGTGTAATCACACTAGTTCTTCTGAGGGGCATATGGAGGCATGTGTAATCACTAGTTCTTCTGAGGGGCATATGGAGGCATGTGTAATCACTAGTTCTTCTGAGAGGCATGTGTAATCAAACTAGTTCTTCTGAGGGGCATATGGAGGCATGTGTAATCACTAGTTCTTCTGAGAGGCATGTGTAATCAAACTAGTTCTTCTGAGGGGCATATGGAGACATGTGTAATGACACTGGTGCTTTTGAGGGGCATATGGAGGCATGTGTAATCACTAGGTCTTCTTAGGGGCATATGGAGGCATGTGTAATCACACTAGTTCTTCTGAGGCGCATGTGGAGGCATATGTAATCACACTGGTTCTTCTGAGGGGCATATGGAATATCAGTATCAACTCAATACCTAATTGTTATTAAATTAAGGTTATTATTATTATTATTATTATTATTATTATTATTATTATTATTATTATTATTCCATAATATCAATTGTACGATTCAGTCGAAATCAATTTGGTTAAGGGTTTTTGGCTAGTTCGTGATCAGTGACCGTGGTTGAGTAAGTTGGATTTTAATTCTTAAACAGGTATATTATGTTCATTCATTCCAAATTGACATGATGATCATAGAACTACCTTACATTTCTTTATTTTCCTACTTTGGTCACTCGCACTGACCGATTTGGGACCATAAAACTCACATTTTGAGTCTCAGATACTCCCACCACTGTCTTGATAATTTCAAGTATGAAGTACAATGTCATTTTTTTCTCGAAGCATTATATATGAATATACATATATATATATATATATATATATATATATATATATATATATATATATATATATATATATATATATGTTCATGACTACTAAATCCTTCAATATACCATCTTACAATACGTGGATAAACATGAACGTCATTACATTTGTAAAATGTGTTTTATCTTTTATATTTATTTCATACTTTCTCCTATATTCACATATATTTAGTGTAGTTTACCCTAAGTAAAGAGTAAAACAAAACTTGCACAACTGCAAATACTTCAAGAATGAACTTGAACAAACTTGAGGAATGTACGAAAAGTAAACCCTCTATCCTGCATGATATGGCAATTAAGTGAAATACAATGTGCAACTCGTGAATAATTCACGAAAGTGAAGATTGTTTTATTCTACTTTTATTAATTGTAACTCCGCAATGGAACGATTTCTTATCCGTGTTCAGAGCTTTCGTGATTTTTCAGCTCCGCCAGCACTCTTGAATTCGGCAGTGCTATTTATTTTATTCTCGGTAACTAATCGTGTTTATTTGAGCGCCTGTTTTCCCCGAAGCCACCCTTACTTGGGGCTATTTCTGCCTTTTACTGACTGGATGATTGAGTGATGGCGAATGGGAGCTGTACTTGTACCTGTGCATTCTCTCTGCTTTGGATAGCGGTAAGATTACAGTCCTCACCCTCCTTGATTTGTCTGCAGCATTTGACACAATATACCATGATATATTACTTCATCGTCTCCAGCATATATTTGGCATTCACAATGCAACCTTACAGTGGTTCAAGTCATACTTAGTCATCAGGACACATATTGTATCTGCAAACAGAATACATTCCAGACCAGTTGATCTCTGTTGTGATGTTCCACTGAGGTCTGTTCTCTTATTCTATACACTCAGCCGCTCTCAAGTATCATAGATCATCACCCAGTCTCACCAATTGTACGCTGATGACACCCAAATATACAAGCCTAGCCACCCAACTGAAGTTGATGCTACCATCCAAGGAGTAGAGAGGTGCAATTCTGATGTGAAATTTCATAATCAACTTGGCTGGAGTGTATTTCATTTGCAGATATAACTTGTGTCCTTAACAATTTGGTTTGGTTTCGAGTTTAATGCCATTAGGTTGTATATGGCGGCCAGTATATTTGATGGAAGAATCCGGAAAGACCCAAAAGCACGAGAACAGTGGTCAGATGTGTGTGATCTGTAAAGGTAAGCGCCTCATGCCACTCGGCATCCTGGGATCATTCAAACTCTGAAAATAATCCCAAATCTGTAATTTTCCCCGTAAGCCTTCAAATTGGATTACTTTCATACTTGCGAGTCCAAGTGAGACGGTTCAAATTACTTTATATGCAAAACTCTCCTGTCAATAACCAGGCCTGAAAGAAATTTCTTGATGCAGAGGTGAAGCATTCGGAAGCAACTGCTTGAACAATTGCGGACTTTTTCTGAACATCTATCGCTAAATCAAATAGATCATTCACCCTGAATATGCTCTACCTGAAAGGTGCTATCAGAATCAATTAGCAATTTGGTCTTAACTCTCAGTCTCAGTATTATCCCTCCTCCCCCCCCCCCCCAATCATAAGAGATAAATCTTTCTCCAAAATGACATGCAGGTGCGTCCACGGTCCTGGCCTTAGGATCGGAGACATGGAAGATGATGGGCAGTGTGATTCAAATTCGCTGCAAAAGTAGTTATATAAATGGATGCCCACAAAGCGTACTAATCCACTCAACAACCGATGGATGGTCAACCACTTGGAGTGAAGGATCTAGCTGGGAGTCTTGCTAGGACATTAGGCTGCTAAGAAGTCTGTTATGCACCATTAACTGTAGCACTGTAGTCTCAGCCAGAATGAATGGATTGAGCGATCTGGTCCTTTTTGTTTGAGTCAGGCCACCACCACCAAGTTTGTCCACATGATGCGGATTAAAAAGGATTAATCTGCTAGCGCATTGAGCAACTCAAAATGTTGGCCTCAAGGCCATCCTTAACATACCAGAGGAAGGAGGGGAGACTTGTGCTCATTGGTCTGCCTAAATTAGTTAGGAAACTCCAATTAACTAGAAACCATTATCAGAAATTTGTGGCGCAATTTCTAAACTATCAAGGCATCCAAACTACAATGGCAGCTGATGACCTCTTTTGATAAAGACTGCACTGCTTTCTGTCGACTGAAATTTTCCATGTTTCTCTTGGTCCTGTATTACTTTTTCCTATAAACGTGGACCAAATCCCTGCAAACTCTGCACATACAATGCAGGTTAATGTCAATAAAAATTATGTGTATGCCAGACATGTATCTATCATGTGCATCTTCAATGACTTTTAAAATCTTGTACTTAGGACATTTTGTCCCATATGTTCACCACTGAAAAGTCAATGATGAAAATATTTGGAATGTTTTAAAAATAAAGTTTTTCCATACACATAAAACCATCTCTTGTTACTTAAATTTACTAAACTACTGGCAGTGTACACAAATCAACCAACAATAAGTACTAACTATAGATCAGGTTCGAGCACAAAGTCAGAAAAATGAAGTCAACGGCTGTTCATAAAATTTATCAAATTTGTATCACAAAAAAAAAAGGTAAGTTGTTGTAATTACATTTTTTACTCAAGAATATAGAGATTTTGTAAAGATCAACCATATAAAAGCTTCAACTGGTCAACATTTAGCTGATGGGTTGCATCCCGGGAGAGATATGGGTAGATAATAGGAAAGAATTTCCTCCTTTTTGATTATATATCATATTGGCAAGGACAAAATATGCCAATACAAAAAAAAAAATCAGGAGTAGCAACAACATTTTCCAGATAATGATGTCACAAGAACACCATTTTCATTCTGGATGAATATCAACCAAGCAAAAGCTCCAACTTGTAATCATTCAGCTGATGGGTTGACACCTAACGGAGATATGGGTGGATAAAGAACCACATGATGTATAGTTTTGGTAAGATCTGGTGTCAATATCACAACTGTTCATCACAGGAGGCAGTGGCATTTTTCAAAATCATACTGAATCATATCAAAGCACAATTTACTTTGAATTTTACTATATCGCAGGACAGATGTTTGAATAATCAGTATGTCAATTTTCTTAACTGTTATTGCCTGCTGAATATTTTTATGACATGATATAACATCTTTACCTAGCTAATATGACTGAAAACTGTTGTTTCAGTCAGAAATTACTTCATCAGTGATGTGATCAAACAACACTTGTAACATTTAATGAAGTTATGGGTACTAGACAAAAAATATTAGAACATAAATTTAGAAAGGATTCCTAGAGTAGCTGGAGATAACAAACAGTCTCAATTCATTACAATTTCTTTGATTCCCATTTATTCACTGAAGAACACTGTAAACAGTTATGCTATATGAATTTGTTTATCTAAAAAGTTTGTTCAACAAGTATAGATTGTGATACATATCTTCTTATAATCAAGTGCAACAATACTTTTTCAGGATTGTACTCACCAAACCTTTGATAAACACTACATTCCTCAATACCATGAGACCTTATAATGCAAACACAACCCTTTCCCATCATTAACTCGTCACATTTCTGTACCCAACATATAAAACATAAAACCTGCAAAATTTACACTGAATCCTACTGCTGAAACAAAGGTTACCTCAGTATTTATTAACAAAAAAGAAAAAAGAAAAGATTCTTTCTTTCATATCAATTGTTATGTTTGTTTTTCTGTTTAATAAACAATATTCTCCTGACAATAATCATCTGAAAAATTGCTAACCACAATAGACTACACATATTTTTATATATGATTCACTGTTACAAGGCTAAAAGGAATGGATAATGCAATACAGTCTCCAATGCATCTGGTATAGTACATTACGCCATCAACTTGTTTATTCAAGAAAATTCCTCTATTTATCCTGTCCTCAAGAAACTGGAAGGAAAAAACATTTCATGATTTGCAAACAAGGCTTGGAAAATTCCCTCATTCCATCCTATCATTATTTCACATAAATGGAAGAAAAGCTCTGTCTGTCCAAAGCTTAATCTTCCCGATAGCTAGATGAAAGAAGGAATTTTCCATATACATATATACAACAGATATGGGAAGTGTCCTTTCTTAATCAAGATACACAGCCTAATAATATTACTTGCTATTTTACAATTAAATTATTTTTGTTAGTCTGAAGCATAACTCAAAGGATGATAATTGCAAGTCTGAAGCATATATTTGTCTATGACCACTTTATTAGACATAAGCATTCAAGAAGCTGACAAGGTGATGGATGGAAAATCAAAACAATATGGTTAATATCAAGATGAATGAGGCACATGGCTTTTACTGAGCATACTAAGACAATTCTAAGACATGTCTAAATGCCATTCTCAATCTTGTTGATACAAGATAATCAAAATTAACCACGTCGAAAGATGGCACCAGCGTGGTTCCTGTGCCAAATCCAAGTTCTGTATTTGATAGCTAACCAAATGGTTATGCTATCAGTCAATATAATGTGCTGCTTTTTGTAAGTCTTGATTTTATACTTTACAGGAAGTTGCAGTGGCTCATTGTTCAAAGTGTTGACTTCATGATCAGACGGGTGCAGATCTGATTATTGTCCTTAGATTAGCCACAACTGGCTATGGAGTGGTGTTTCCTTGGACTATTCAATGTGTTCCACTTAATCTAGGCATGATATAAACTTTCAAGTATTGGTGTGCTTGACAATACACACACACACACTTTACCTGTCATGATTACCCATGTGTAACACTTATCCAACTGTGTGGATTGTAGACCCAGATCCAGGCTTCAGATCATCAGCTTTAAATTGAACAACATCACGAACCTGATTCTCAAGCACAAAGTGTGTCAACAGATCCAGTCTACAATGCCTATAGCTGAATGTGATTTATACACATTAGCATATGCTATAAAATACTTATCCATTAAATTTATATAACTGATCTGATAATCAATATGGATGATAATCCATATTACTATATTATTCTCTTAACTTGGAACTATACGAGTGTTAACTGATGTCCACATATCAATTAAAACAGTGAATCAAATTTATTCTAAAATCTGAATTTGTTTTATATTCTATTTACACTGCATAGCTGAAAGTAGTTTAATTCTACAAGAATTAAAATATTATAAATAAATAACTGCATCACTGCTTTGTTCCAGGTTGGGGAAATAATGTGTTGGACATAATGTATAAATACATTTCTGCTTTTGTGACTGACTTATTTTCTATGCTGCATCAAACTAGTTTTTCCTCTCCAATTCAGAACAAAACAAGTAACTTTGTGTATACATGTCAAGAGTAAAGGAAAAGTCTGTGAAGATGCCTTCTGAATATTATTAGCATTTATACAAGCTGCAGATAAACTTAACTACTGTTGAGATTACTTCTAATTTCATTTTTTTATTAATAGTTTTCTTACAGCTATCTTTTAACGGTTTTTAAAAATTCCATAATTTTAATACTATATCAAATATGTATCTTTAAACTGAATAGATACTTTTGAAGACATTGAAAAAACCAATTAAACAGCTGTTACCTAATTAATATACATGTGCATGCATTTCAATTATAAGACTTCTCTCACAGCATCAGCAAATTTTTCCCAATTGTTTTGTCAATGAAAATAAGTTAACTTAGTTGCCTATTGTAAAAAAAATATTTACTGTTTGTATATAATCGATTAGTGAATATACAAATATTTTTTTGTATCTCAAAATCCTCTTATCTTCTAGTATGTCATTCTTTTCATAAACAAACAGTGGTGTACACAATGACAATGAACATGACAAAACTCATGCCAAGCTTAAAGAAGAAGGCCTCATAAAAAAGTTTTAACAATGCACTTCAGTGTTCTTCGGGTATGATTAAAGTCTTTGCAAAATAAATTATACAGCCTTTAATATATAGAAAACAAGATTTATATATTTACAAAAACAATATCTCAACAATTAAACCTCTATTGGGCATATATTTTATATACTAAATAGAATATTTACACACACACATACACAAATGCAATACAGATACATTAAGAACTACAAAAACCGATAAAACATGCCAAGTTGTATGTCCAGTTAGGAGACGGCAGAGATTAAAACACCAGCATATCTACAAAAAAATGACTTAATTTTCCCCTTAATTTTTGGAGATTTATTTTCTTTCTTTTTTGGTATGAAGCTTATGTGACTGACACCTTGGCCACTTTTGCATTCACAATTTGCCACTACATTTGCATAGGCCATCAATCCAATAATATTGTAAATTTCAGCATAAATATATTTGTACATCCATGTGACAAAACCATTAAATGCAAGATATGGCTGCAACTGGAAAAATCAGATTACCAGGCATTAATATTTGGTATGTCAAATATTTAATATTAAATATTAAAGATCATTAAAATTATGAGTGAATGAAAAGGAAAACTATATAACTTTTGTGAAACAGCCATTTACAGTTTCAATTTTGTCAAATTTTTTTTTTTGAATTAGCACTAGTAATTACTTTGGAAGTGAAACGTACTTGTACATATCTATGTTGCAGACATTCTATCATGTAACTAGAAAACAGAATTATGTTTAATATCTAATTTTTTTAAAAAGACTTCATGAGTAAGGCAAGAATATTTTAAATATACTAATATTTATATTTCCATGGTCTTTCTTTTTAAACATTCCAAACAATCATAAAAATATAAGTGTGGAAATAAATATTGAGCCACAAGACTCTAAGAAATTGCAAACTGCCCATTCTTTTGACACAAAAAAAAGCATAACTACACAAAGACCTGAAATTCCCTGCAGGATAAATACGAATAAAGTGAATCTGAATCAGCTATCTGTAGAAAGGAGATAAATGAGTGATGCTTATATATGTTCTGACAGTATAAGAAAGCAAAATGTTTTAAATGCCAGAGTAAATAAATACAAAACATTTAGGATATAAACTCTTTTTAAAACAGATTAGAACCAAGCTATGTCTCAAATCTGAAAGTCATTTCACAAATTTGAGCTGTTATGAAAATGTTAAAGATGAAACAAACTTATGTAATTAAGTACTTGACAGATTTATGGTCAAACATCCAATGTCTGAGGTAGCTGACACAATATGCAAATGAAAAATGCAAATGATGCTTGAAATCTTGAATTTTATTGCAAGCTCACAAATTCTTTAAAGAAAAATATATTGTGTCAATTATTTTAAGTCAGCAATGAGAACCATAGGTTCCAACAATTATCTTTCAACTAGATCAATGGTATAATTTGGCACAACTTAACATAAATGAAAATAGATTCATAAATACTAAAATTGCAAACTAAGTCATCATAGCACAAAAAATTGCACACATATTACTTACATATCCTATTATTTAAAGTTTTTCTTCATCCATGAATAAGCCAACTTAGTCCTCCAATCACAAATATACCTCATCAAACTCACTTTATCATACTTTATCCCACAGCAGGACTATGAATGCCACCCCACCCCATCCTCATTTCAAAACGTTTTGACATCCAGTAAAATAAAAAAAAGAACAAATATTAATGATGAACTTATCTAAAATTGAAAAATTAGTATACTTAGATTTTTATATATTGTGTCCTCAAATTTTGAATACTGTCACTAGTTATTTCTGCAAAGCAATGTGCATAATTTTCGTTCCTCAGAGATTAGTAGATTCCTGGTCTAGGTATAGGAACTTCAAGAAGGGCCTTTTCATTGTAGTCAATTGGTTTCAACCAAATCAATTACAAATTGTATTAGGCAAAACTTCTCCCTATAATATGTTGTCCTCTTTTATATTATATATAATTTACTGAAATAAAAAAAACCAAATCATATCAGAAATGAAAATAATACAGATCAGAAAGTTTATTAAAAATCAACATTTGCATGTATGATGTAGCTGAAGATAACTTCATGAAGCTTGAAAAACAGTGATAATAATAACTATGTGATGATGCTAATATATTTGCAATAAATAGGACATTATACATACAGAATAACCACAAAAGTTGCTACAAGGCTTCAGATCATCTTCATCTACACGTAGAATATATTCTCTAAAATTGGAAAACTTGTATTTGGGAAATTTTTTACAAATTTAAGTTTCACAAATTTGCTTAAAGTGAAGGACAAAAAGTGAGTAATGTATTGATTACTACCTGATACATTCTGAAAGGTTAATTTCTTAGGATCATCTGCAGAACAACATAAAATCTGTGTGTATGATGAGGCATTTAGGAGAGTGAATCAAGTCCACTTATAATATATTTATATAGAATGAACAGCATACTCTTCTGAAAAATGGTCCGGCTCCGTAAAACTTTCCAATAGTAGTTTATTCTTGGTAAAATGATTTAATCTTTTGAAATTGAACACGAATTTATTTAGTTGCTTGTACAGAAAACTGGCAATAAATATTGCCAAAACAGACTACTATTATGTGCAGTTACATCCAAGAAACAAATCTACAAAGATATTTCAGCGATCATTCTAGCCCCTGGAAAGTTTACTTTCTCCTCTTGGGAGTAATGTCTAACGACTAAATCTGCAAAGAACAATTACTTATGAGATAACTAACAGTACACCTATCTTAAAGATTTCATTGCCTTCTACTAATCAGTGCAACTTTTGGCATCTGAGCATCTAATACATTACAATTCACCTTTGGAAAGGTGGTACAGAAGATGTACATTTTGGGCTACTTTCCTGATCTAATAACTACAGGTGATTGGAGAAATGCTCTGAGATAAGCTTTTTTCCTCGAGAGCCATTTACTGCTCTATGCCACAACTGCCATTATGCTTTCATCTGCTCTTACGAGTCATGAGAATAACTCGCTTGAAGAAAGCATGGCTACTTAAATTAATACTTTTTGTTTTGTTTGCTTAAAAATGTAAGGTGACTGTCTATGATCAGAGCTTTATAATGTGACCAAAAAATGTGCAATAGGCATTCGCACTGAAGCCACAACAAAAGCAGACTCAAATGGGAAACATGATAAAACATGATGCCTCTTGGAACTGGCAAGTAATTGTACATTGATCAACAGCATTAGCTGTTGTCAGTCACACTGTAAAAGCAACAATGATAATTATATTCTCCAGATTACAGTCTCTTCTTCTGTGTAGCAACTTCTCACTCACTTGTACAATGGTGGTACCATGGAGTCTTTCCTTAGCGACATTCCCATACTTTGACTGTTTGATCTACACTTCCAGATATCACATAAGGAGAAGTTTTATGCATGTCTGAAAATTAAAGAAAAATTACATTAGTGTCCCCTCCCACACTAATACCATAAAACAAGAACTACCACAAACTAAACATGATATGCATATGACCTTTTCCTTACAAATGACCTTGACCTTAGCATAAGAAAATCTGTACTGGTGAGAAAGTGACTATACAGATATGGAAATAAAGCAATGACTTAATTACTTGACTACTATATGATAAGGTGGGGGTCTAGTTTCCTCAAAATATCTACAAGAGTTACAAAGTGACAGCCTAAATAAGGGGTAATACATTATCCCATGTTGTGACGTTAACCTTGAGGGTAGGGATATGTATGAATCAACAAAACACCAAGATACGTAACTAGTCAAATAATTCAAAATTTATGAACAGACATTAATAAAAGTCACTGATTTATAATTTACCTTACCAAGACTCCAAGATGGGAAATGATAATAGCAGGGGTTGGCAACCCATTTTACATAGCGTACTCTTTTCTCTCAAATAATTACAAAATGAATGAGCATGTGCCACTAGTAAGAAAGTAATACTCTTAAAATCGGGATTTTTGGCTGCCCTTCACATGCCACACAAAACCTCTTGATGTGCCACCTTGTGGCATGCGTGCCATAGGTTGCCAACCCCTGAGAATGGGAAATGTTATTTGGTTGGAATAGCTATAGTGTTATGTATCTGTATTACTTGCAAACTCTTGGACATGATTTTAAATATAATTATTTTTAATTTTTATTTATGGCTGCAAAATGTACATTATCTAAAACTGGATTTCATACATGCATAGCTTTTATTTTACGACAATAAATTTAATAGAATTTATATATATATATATATATATATAAAGGTCCTTACCTACATTTTGACAGTTACTAACAATTTAATTATATACATATATTTACATGATTTGGCATTTCTCCCAATGGACAAGTCAGTCATGAAGGTAGGACTGTACTAAAAAGATTCTTTTCCATATAATGGACAATTTTCCTTTCTTATATACTTTAATTTGATGATTTGGCTAATTAAAACAAAACTGAAGTTGTTAATAATAAGGCACAAGTAATATAGTTACCCTTTGTTTCCATGTAACAAAAACAAATACTAAATGCTGAAAATTCTAAGTATTGCATGACACAACTACAAAACTAACTTAACATGTGAACAAAGTTTGGCTGAAATACTTTTGAAGGATACGAGACTGACAGATGGATGAAGAAAACCATTAAAAATATTAAACCTGTGAACAGCAAAAGGCACATCTGGACCATTAACTGAATATGGACCATGAGATATGAAGAGTTATTCTTAATGGTTTTGGAGTTTCACTCCAGAAATTTCAGTGTTAATGATGGATGGACTGTTCAACAGACAAATTAATAAAAAAAAGTCCAAAATGAAACTGAAGAATAGCAAAAGGATGTCTGGATAAATGATCTAATAAATATATTTACACACACACACACACACACACACACACATACATACATTCTACATTATCAGTCAGGTGCGGACCTTGACAGATATGAAAATTGATGGATAATAGAATATGTACATTAAAAATATATAATAGAACAGGTCATCAAAAATTCATATTTTCTACATATGTACATGAACTTGTTCTTATATTTTGACATACAATGCCCTGACAGTTAACAGTCTGATTATTAATAGGTTGATGGATAATCGAAGTTCTACTATATATACGAACACATACGGACTTTTATGAAGAGATCATAAATAGTTCTGGAGAAATACTCCAAAATCAAAAGTGTGAATGATGGATCGACGGTTGGTCAGACAAATGGGCAAACATTAAAAATTGAAAATGATTTTTTTAAAAATAACAATTGGGACAGCCCCCCCCCCCCCAACATAATATACCACTTCACCAATGTGTGTACAAAGTTTAATACAGATAAAACATATCAATAGCTATATTCTTCTTTATTGCATAGGGGTTTCGAGAGGGATGAAGTGTAAAGCTAGTCTATTCTACAAAATTCTGATAGTGTATCACTGTTTAGTAAGTTTTTCTGCTTTTCTTCTCTATACTTTAATTAAGTTTTACACAACAATAATCAATTAAATAAAAAGTACAAAAGCGAACGTAAATTAGAAAGCCAGTTGGGGAACATGTCTGATTTCCATTCAACAAACCCTTTTAAATGAACATACAGTATTGGCAACAAATGCAGAATCGTTCTGGGACACTAAGAAATCACAACAACTTTCCCATGAACTTTAAGGTCACAAAAATGAATTATAATCAGTAATATGCTTGTTAGCAATTTAAATAGTATACACATCAAAATTAACACATACCTAAGGAAGTACAAAAATGCTGATGTGCTTCCAAGGTTTTGTGGTTACGGCGGTTTTTGATGTCCCAGATCCTCAATGTCTTGTCATCTGATGCACTTAACAAGAATTTACCACCAGGGTGGAACAAAAGTCCCCTCACCCAGTTGTCATGGCCAACCTGAAAACACAACAATAACAAATACCTAACAAATCTAAAATATCCCTCAACCTTCAGTTTTGCTCCACTCCTATAGAATAAGTTCATCATGAAAAGAAAGAAAAAAAAACATGTCACTGTAAAGGGCCACAACTTCAATGTCTGAAATTAATATCCAGGAATTCAAGAGAATATAATTTTTTTCTCTTTCTTAAATGCTGAGTATTGAGAACATTTCTAATAATCATAAGCAATACGATTTTCAAATTAGCCACTGTGGATTTAATTTAAAAACCAGTTCCATTGAAAACAAATGAGACACCATTTGATCGTTTTTTTTTTTAATATTAAACAATTGTGATGAACCAAATTCATCAACATTAAATAACCAGTTAAGATAATGTGCAAACATGTCAGTATAAAATGACTGTTTTTTTAACTTTCTCCACTGGATTCAAGTAAATGTATCAAGATATTAGGGTCTAGTGTCAATCCTGTTTTACTATGATTTACAAGCAATGTCAAACTTCTGTTTAAAGTAACTTCCAGTAAAGAAAAAGGTAAAATTATGTTTCTGATCAAGTAACACATGTAAAGGATAAGAATGGAATGTGGGACAAAGGTCTGGTATACAAGATTTACTTTCTACTGGAATATTTGAAAACAAAAATATGACACTGCTGCCGAATAACAATTACTACAGCAGATTTTGGTGTGATTTGGATTTTTAATGTAGCTTTAAAACAATTTCAGCCATATCACTATGATGTCTGCAGTGTAACAGCTTTTAGTGATGTCTAGCACTGGGGCATCATGCTGCAGATGTATAGCATGATGTCCCACCCAGTCACATTATCCTGACAGGGCAACCAGTCCTAACACTAACCTCTTAATGCCAAGTGCCAAGTGTGGCAGCTGTTGGTATTATTTTTTTAAGTCTTTGGGATGACTCGGCCTGGGGATCAAACCCACGACCTTCCACATTTGAGGCAGACACTCTAACCACTAGACCACCAAAGCGGTCTACTATAGCAGAATCATCCATGTACATATACAGCTAACTTACTATTGAAGCAAAAGTGAGGTTCTATTTTTGAATAATAAAGAAAATGAATACATTTTGTCAGCGTCTGTGAGAATAAAGCATACTTTCACGATATTACAAGTATGAGGGTACTGCCCCAGATCGTTAAATTGTGGGTACAAAATAAACTGCAGAATAACAGTATGTATCATGGTATGTTCAGAAATACTGCAGTCCTAAATTTTGTATGGTACCCAGCGCTAATATTTAACTTTAATAAAAACAATGTATCATATACAATTAAAATCAATGAAACCAATAGCATATTTGCTGAGAATAGTTTTCTTTTCTTTAGTTTTTATGATGACAATCACTGCTAACTACATGATCTGCAAACAGGTGCATCAAATACAGAATTCTGCTACAAATAATTCACCAAAAAGACATTTCACAATTTAAAAGATATCAACATCTTGAAATATTTATTTAAAACTATTTTGTAATTACCAAGAATTCATATATCCTTTGAATCAGAAGTCTACTTACCAGTGTGAACAGGCATAGTCCAGTGCTAATGTCCCATATTTTGATTGTTTTGTCTCGAGAACCTGAGGCAAGGAATGGACCAGTGCGACCTCCTCTCTTCACCTGCATTGGAAAATAATAATAATAATAAAAATTCCAACTTTTTTCTCAGTAAATTTTATTTTTCCTAGAATTCATACTCAACCAGATTAACATTAGAAAGCCACCATTTATACTGGCAGCCATGTATGCAACATTACGAAGAAGCTCTGTTGCCTCTCGAATCCAGCAATCAAGGAAAGACAAAACAATTTCATCTTTCCCACCTACAGACCATATTGACAAATGGAATAAACTCTTGCCAAGCTTCCTCTTACCTTCTATCAACCATGGTAGGAGACTAAAGTTTTTTGTTTAGATCACAACATTTATTTTAAGAAGAACAGGAAACAGAAGGTGGCAATGCTGAGCATCTTAACTCTACCAGTCACGCATAAGGGTAAACTGCAATCCCAATATGAAATCAGCAGAATTGATTGTCGTGCAAGTCATGATGACATATCCAGTAAAAATCACCATTATACACCTGTGGTAAGGCTAATCTGCCTTCAAATCAGTCTAGTGATGGTCTAGGCTCCAACCACATGACCTCTTTGACTGTAATCGTTTCCATGAAGCTAAGTTATACAGTAAAATTTTGAGAAAGTCTGTGTCAGCTAAATGCATATATTGTGTCTATGACTGCCAGATTCTGTATGAATGTTAGGCATGTCAAAATAGTTCTGACTTCCTGAACCAAGATTTTCATGCAACGTACTTGATCTTTTGTGATACCTGAATATGCAGAGCATAATACCCACTTTACCCACAAAGTCAGGGTATGGATGGTATAGCCTCTTTTCCAGCACTTAAGGCCCTACAACACATTTCCATGAGCTTTATGTAGTGTTTAAGTGCATGGACTACGTCCTGCATCCACATGTCCATAGACTGATCAGTGCAAGTGAGGGGACAGATGATCCCTTCTTGACTGCCGGCTGACAAATCTTCTTTGCTATTAAGTCTGGTTACGTCATCAGCACCACAGAACCATCTGATTTGAACAACGAAGAGTCTATGTGCGTGATTTGGATTTTTAACAAATGTTCAGTCATATCACTATGATATCTGCAGTGCAGTGATTTATAGTGATGTCTAGCACTCGGGCACCATGCCACAGACATGTAGTATGATGTCCCACCCAGTCACATTATCCTGACACCAGGTCGACCAGTCCTAACACTAACCTCTTAATGCCAAGCACCTAGCGAGGAAACTGTTAGTACCATTTGTATAAGTCTTTGGTATGACTCGGTTGAGATTTGAAGCAGCGATCTCCTACATCTGAGGTGGACGCTCTAACCACTAGGCCACTGGTGCAGTAGTAGAGAGTCTGGGTCTAGTGATGGGCCGGCAAATCTCTCAGCCTGAAAAGAAAGAGAAAGATAGCAAATTTTATGACTGTTGCGATAGTCTCTGAAAATGTAACATTTCCTCTAGTACACTTTCAAAATAGAGGGCCTCCTAACTCATGCAATTCTTGCTGTGACAGAAAGCTTAAATCTTTTCTTTTTGTGGGGGGTGGGGGGGTCTGGCAAGAGCAAGGTATGAAGGAGTTGCCTGTTCATACACGACTAAAATACTTCAGACAATGGCTGTTTGAGCAAGTTCTGTTTTAGGGGAAGTTCACTGGAATGTATAACATCTGAATGAGCACATTGTTTAGCCAGGACTTGTTCCACCTGAGGGAAGCCATCAGAGATGGAGAAGGCACAGCTCTGAAACCCATCCAACCAACCGAGACTGTATACATGACACATATCTCAGTTTGTGATTCCACCTTGGTGCAAAGAGATCTACCAATGTGTAGTCCCAAAGTGAACAAAGCATGTGCAGCACTGATTGTCACAATTTACACAGGGTTAGAAGTGATTGTCACAGTCAGTTAAGTTCTGGGAATCTTCAGGGGTGAGGGTCAGATCTTTACTTTCCCCATATTGCTTGCTATTGATTCCAATGATGTAGAACAGGCCCTCTTCTCTTGACCTTTCAACTGCCTCTTTAAGATGCTGCAATATACAACTTTGGACAATGAAGCACACACAATGCATGGGTGTGATAATGAATATTTAGTAGACACAAGGTATATCACATGACTAGCTTCGGGGCTTTTACTACTCCCATGACCTAAGTGGTTACAGCATCCACCTCAGATGTGGCAGGTCAAGGGTTCAAACCCTGTCCAATTCATGCCAATGACATAAAAATGGCATAGTGTTAGACATCACTATAAACTGACACCCTGCAGACATCCTAACGATATGAATGAATCATTATTAAAGCTACATTAAAAATCCAAATCACACACTCTGAGGCTTTCAGGTGCTTACATTTTCTGCAACTGTTTGCAACATCTAAAATTAAAGCAAGAAAAAGCAAGTGCATGCAAGAAATGTACAAACTGTATTGACTTTGGCGACTTAACTTACATTACCAAGAACTATTTGGAAATGCTTTTTAAACTGACATTTAATAGCACAAATATAAAACACAATGGCACCGATGTCATGCAAGTCCTATTGAGTCTGCTGGATGGTCCAAAAGGTATGAAAAAATATACTAGATTTGAGAGGCACTGTTAATAATCTGGCTGCAAAAGCTTAAACTGGTAAATATTTCGTCTATGGATGGCTACCTACCATCAGGCAAGAGAAGGTTATCTGTAAGAGTTATTCCCCTTCGCTTCTGTGATACATTGATAGACATCTGTTGACCTTTAGGTAGGTCTTAATTGTGGAAGTTGTTTTTTTTTGATGTTCTTGGTTTAATACCATTTTACAGAATATGATAAGCTCTACATGATGTTCCACCCACTCACATTATCCTGACACCAGGCCGACCAGTCCTAACACTAACCCATACATGCCAACCCCTGACGAGGAAATGGCGTAATCCAATTAGTCAAAAAGCGGAATCCAGGCAGAAAAAGCGTAATCCACATATAACATGCTAAAATTTCAATAAACAACGATTATTTGCCCTTCTCATCCTTTACTGTTTCAAGTTTTCATATGTAGCACTTTTAGCTTTACACACATCGACTAGAAACCTTCTTAAGATGTTTAGCGCTAAATTTTAAAATTCTTTCGACACGGCCGGAAATAAATGTCACGTGATGATGTACTCTTTTTCTTAATATTTAGAGGATTCTGTTATATTTCGTTTCGGGGGTTTTCGGTTGCCTTTTTCTAATTTATCTGGGAATTTTTGCTCACATAAATGCATAGAGTAAAATAAAATATACTTTTCAAGTGCTAAAATATATTTAGACTGGTTCTGCAAGAAATATGAATTAGAATATGGAATCTGCGAGTAAAGATTAAATTTGGAAACCAGTCTGCTATCTCCTCACTACGCATGCTGATTTTATAAATAGAATCGAGGTCAACAGTAGAACCAGGTTAGCTATAAACAGAACATGATACTGTTACGAAAGTCCACGGTCTAGCGTACTCTTATATTGTAGTTACGTAAATGTCGTTTTTTTCTAAAATACGGTCTGTGGGATTAATAGAATTTTAATAATAACGAGAAAACAAATAATTGATTTTTGGGGGGCAGGTGGATATACCGACAAAGCGTAATCCATATATGTTTAAGCGTAACGCGTAATTTAGTGACCAAAAGCGTAATGATTACGCCAAAAGCGTAATGGTTGGCATGTATGCTAACCTCTTAATGCTGAGCGCCTAGGGAGGCAGCTGTTAGTACCAATTTTAGAAGTCTTTGATATGATTCACCAGTGTTTGAACCCACAACCTCAAGCATCCGGGGTGAATGCTCAAACCACTAGGCCACCGGAGCAGTTCAATAGGAAGTCACTTGCAAATTTTCTCACACTCTGATATAAGCCAAGCCCAAGACTCAAACCCATGCAGATTGAGTTGAGATGGTACTTGTCTGATTTGGAGGTAGCAGAGATTAATTTATAATGACAATATGATTAGGTAAAATGTATTTGATAGACAATCTAAAACACTAACCATCAATGGGATCATCAAGACTATCTCTCCTATGAATTCAGATTTTTACTATATTTATTGTTCAGCATAATATGCCTTCCAACCTCTGAAAATGAAAAATCAAGAAGCAGCAATGATATGTGTGCACGTGAATCTAGAAATCTCCCTGACCAAAACTGTAGCTAGCATTTGGAATATACTAAAAAAAATTACATTTTTTTTATTGCTCTATACAGCTTGTGTTTTATAAGCTCAAATGTTTCCTAATATGAGTCACTCTTTCATCGCAAATGGTTTTATATCTATCCTATAAGTGATTCTAATCAGTGTGGTTGGCAGATATGGCATAGCGTTAGAAATGATTTTAGATTCCTCACATGGACATAATCGAGCAAGCAAATTATATTGTACTCTATTGTCTGCAGATTCTTGCCAAGATAAAAATCATATGAAATCAAATTATATAATTTCTGCCGAAGGCTGCAGAAACCAAAACATGGAAAGTTAAACATCGAGTTATACTTGCATGCATCATCCTGAATGTACGATGTAAAACAATTCTAATCTGGAACAATCTTTAAGATTAAAAATGAATTTTGAAATGATGTAGAAGGAAAAGACAAGTTTAATATAATATTTTAAAATCCTGATCATGTCCTATTTTAATCAATGACTACTAACATGTACTCCTGGAACAAGAGTGTCATTGCAACACGAGTGCCCCTCCATAGTCTAAGAAGCTGGGCAAAAAATAGAACTTGACCAGATGGACACAGGAAAAACCTATGTTCCATTCACATAAGTAATTTATATGCATTCTTTCATGCAACTATTTCAAAACCTTGAGCAAACCAACCAACATGTGGGCAGAATGTTATACATTTTGTATCTGACATAGGTACATACATCATTCCCTGCAGCCTCTGCAATTGCAGGATGTGCTAATTCTGGAGCCCATGCAATGCATTCCACAACATGTTCATGTTCTCTAAGCTCCAGCTTACATTCTTTGGTGGCCACAACCCAGACACGTACAGTCTGAAAAAAATAAAATTTAAGTTCACTAGTGACATCATTTAAAACAAATTTGCCACATTAGTTGGTCCCTAAAATTTATGTACAAATGAAGTAACGAGAAATGTTTCTGAAATATCAATACATAAATCACTTCCTACTGCTTAAATATGTTCACCCTGATTAAAAATTGTCTACCATCCAATACAATTATAAAACAATCTTTCTTAAACAGGAGGCCCCAGGTGGATGAGTGGTCTAAAGCGCACTATATTACAAATCACTGCAATGTCAACCATGTCTGATTTCTTCCTCCACTATTAATACTGGCCACCATGTAAAGCCTATTGTGTGATGAAAAATGGTGTTAAACCCAACAACAACAACACAACTCTCTTAAATGTAGAAATTATCTTTTCCATTCCAATTTCCAGAACTGTTCCAATTTTAACTGTAAATGATATGCTGTCAAGGACATGAACCAGACAATGCCACCTAATATGGTTAGCCAAGAAAGCTACTTTATGATCAGCTATATATTTATAGTTTGATATTTTCAATCCAATTCATCAAGTATCAATAAATTCACTACACCATGGCTAGTTATTCTCATGTATCAAGGCTGCTGCTTGAAAATTATCGTGACATCATAAACATTTAAACAGGAGAACAATGATCCTGTAACAACTTTCCACATCTACTAATGTTAAAATCACTAATTTTAGCTTCATTCTAAAACATTATTAAATGGTTGCTTTTGATATTTTGATATTATTGTCCTAGTTATGGCATTTTCAAATACTCAAAACTGTAACGCTAAGAGCACAAAACGTGAAAATCAAACCCCTGCTCATTTTCATGAAAATCGGGGAGAAAAATTAGTGTGTGAATGCATACTGCAATTGCATCCAGTTATAATGAAACAATAAACAAGAAACGGAACAACCCTAGGTAGACTCTTGGTATATCTTATATTTTGTACTGTTTTATAACATATAACTAATTTTACTCATAAATACTGATTTAACTGATATTGTGCCAATAAAATTACCTCAAAATCATCATCCATTCTTTTTACTTGCTTACTCAGGGTAACAGTTGTAAGCATGTATTCATGTTTTGCAAAACTAACCATAAAATATGTTCAACTGTAATACCTAGTATTTCCAAATCCTTCAATTAATAATCAATTGTACTGTCATGCTAACATTGTGATCAATTTTCACAAGAGATTTAGCTACATTTGACAGCAAAGATTATCATTGGGGGGGGGGGGATATATTTTAGCATGCAATGACACCTCAGCACAATAATGGCTATGGTACTAATTGCAAAAAAAAACTATAGGAACATAAACCATGTCAAAAAAGATCATGAATAAGCATGAAGCAAAATGAACCGTTCTAGATTCATATTGATTAATCTCAAGTATGAGGGAAATTCATCAAGTGGTTTAAAAAATATAAGCAAGTGAAATGCTTATACCAAAACTTAATATGCAAATGGGAGCTTTAATGAAAACTGTATGATCTTCACATCAAGGCAAAATGGAAAAGGTATCATGTCAAAGAATGATTGGGCTTAGCTTTATAATGATTCATCCCAAGTATTAAAAAAATCCATCCAACAGTTTAGGGAATATTAAGCAAATAAAACACTTTAATCAAAACCCAAACAAAATGCAGGTTTCGCAAAGATATTTGAAAAGGTTCACGAGATTTTGAGTAAACACAAGTTTAATGGCAATGGACAAGCTGCATCAAGTATACAACAAAGCAAAGAAAAAGAGGATTTCCAGACTCCATCATAAGTATGTTTCTTCTCTCTGAGGTAAATACAGAAAATGAATAATCACAGAGTAAGACAAATATGAAACTGTCAGCTATTTTTGTCTGTGGGAAATACTAACCTCAAAGATGAATTTACTAAACCCTCTAGGATGAATGTAGCGATCAAGTTTCATGACTACATACAACAGTGCCAGCAGGTTATAGTGATGTACATGTGTCACTGGTAAGAACATGCAGTACTCTTCCCATACAACAGTGCCAGAGAAACAGCTAAATGTAAAACATTAACAATGACACCTATGGAGAGGACAAAATGACTGAAAGGTGAACCATTAGTCTTGCTTATGCTTCCTAGGCAAAATATAATGTTCACTATTTCAAACAAAAATTTTTCAAATGCTGAATTATAGCTTCAATTTACTTCACAAGAACTCCACAATCTAAAATACATTTAACACAAGCCATGTAAATTAATGCAATGTGTAATATCAGGAAATAAGATAAGAGTCACAGTGCTTAGTTAGTAACCTTGTTTTGGAATGAAATGGACATGGAATCGCCACTTAAGCTCAGTCTTTCTCTGGTTTTGCAATACCAAAAACCTACATTTTTCACAATAAATCCAGCGCTTTTGACATTAATTTTTGTTTGGGGCGGGAGGACTCATTCTTAACCAATTTTATCTAGTTTACCATATAAAAATGCAGTGCCTGATTCCTGACAGGCAATTCTAAATACATTGTGGTAAAATGGAACATCATACAGCAGCAGCAGCATAAATTGTGATGACCTTCACTATCTTTACTAAAAATGTTGTAACATTGTTACTGTTAAAGTATACAAAACAATGTATCTCTAAAAAGGTAAAACAAATTGTAACAGTTTTATGTTTTGTTATCATTTATCAATGTACATGCTCACAGCTATATTTTATATATCATCAATATGCCAGTAAAAACAATATTCTATCAATTTAAATCATGACTGCAATAGTGTTGAAAAATCATCCCAGACCCATTCCTTTTGAAAGCCTTCAAAGTCGGCTTCATTCTCTGAATCAGTGTTGAAAAGTACACGAAGCCTGCATAATCTCTTTCATCAACTTGATTCAATTCTAACCCATCATTTTAAGTCAATTTTATCATCAGAATCATCCAAATCGTCAACTTCAATGTTGTTACCTTCACTGTCAACATCCATGTTTACATCCGAGTTGTTGTCCATCATTTTATCAGTTGATTTTCAATCCAAGAATATCTTTTCCAACCATGATTTTATATATTTCAATGTGCACGTGTGCTTTAACCATTTCCTGTGTCGGTGAAAAGGTACACAAATTTATGTCAAACGCATGTTTCTAGTGACATTATACACATACGTAGTAGAGTATGACTCAGTCATATTAAGGATAAAATGGGATACTATGACCACAGGTGTATTTTGGATAGAATGAAGTATTACGACCATAGCCACATTCAGGATAAAATTTGTTAACATAAAAGTACACAGTCACAGTTATAAACAATGTGTCTATCCTGTGTACAGATAAGTTTGACGAGTTTGCTCACTTTAGGTTGAACCACTTCACTAAAGAGTTTTATTCACTCTCCCTATATGGTTGTACCTAGGTGGCAGGGTACAATTTTTACATGAAAACAGGCCCCTGCCCCCTTAAGTTCCACAGTAGAGTTTCATAAAATTGAATGATGTTAATTTACTTGTAATATAATGAGTAACAATTAACTATGTTTAAATGATCCATTAATGTGATGAAATTTTTGGAATCTGGGTTACTTAACTGCTTATTATCCAGGATGCATTTAAAATATTAAATTGAATTTAATATATAAGCTAGGTGAATCTGGGCAAAATGAGTTATTTTAATGGAGAAGTTGACTGTTTGAAATTGTGCAAACAACTTTTTTCTTTTATTTTTACCTTCAGAACGTGATGACATCCAAGTTTCTGTACAGACTTGGATGGAGTGTTTTAATTTCAGATTTACATAGTAACTGAAAATGGAAAAGCTGCTACTTTTTTAAAGTTCTTGTACTGAATTGTTCTGTTTTATTTTTTTCATTTGGTAAGTTTCATATTTGGATTTAATTTTTTTCTTCTTATTGACTAATTGTTCTGTTTCTTGAACATCGATATTTGTATCTGTACAATGATGAGTAGGGTCTTGAAAGACAGGATAATGAGTGTTTGAGCTTAACAAAACTTGTAATTTAATACTATGAAGCTATCAAAAAAAATAAAAAGAACTGTAAATAAAGCAAATTTGAGACTGGTTTAACCATCAAAGTGGGAAAACAACTAAAGTCATGTAAAGTTATAAGTTCTAGGAAGAAAATGACATCCATGGCAGGTGAAGTTTCCTACGAATAGAGAAGTTGGGATCTAGATTTGTAGTTTAGCACTGGATATTTGTTAGTTATCACCAAAACGTGGGGTGTATAGAACAGAAGTAGTCTACAAAAAATTTAAGACTTTGAGAAGAACCAGATAAGACTATGATTAACACTACATTGTACACAAGTTCAAAGAGGCTTAACACTGCACAGTGAGTGATGCAGCTTACACAAAGACAAGACAGATCCCAATGCATGTTTATTGTCACATTTTCAAGACCAACATAGCAAAAGGAATTTCCTGAATAACAAGATTTTAAAATCAACTGCTGTGATGGACACAGTGGAGACTTGCACCATATTCATTTAGATGGTGAAACAGAAGGACCAGTTCATACATCCCAGTAATATGATATAAGTAACACTACAGTTGACTTCTGACTGATTAATATGAAAGTATTCCTGGTTGAGTGACATCATTCAGAAAGTATGCATTAGTCAGGTACATGTGTCCTATACCAGATCCACACAGTGCCACCATATTTTTGTCAGTGACATGTGAAACAGAAGGACCGGTTAAGATCCCACAAGTAAAGGTATGGTCAGCAACTATGAAGCACGACTTGAAAATGTGACTGAACCCAGGGCCAGATGTGGACTTGTTCTGTCTCTCTGTACATTTTGGAACTTATCCACTTGACAACATTGAAAAAAAAAATACTGCAAGGGAAGCTGTCAAACACTTGATGCAGGCACAGCAATAATAGCAATGTTCTAAAATACCTACTATTTTTAATTAAAAAAGCATGTATCAACAATTCTGTGTGTGAATACAAAGTCTAAGACAAAAGTCCTCCAAGTGTGAAAAATAAACACAATTATGAATGAAAATTCAACACACCAAAAAACATGAATGACTTGGTCAGCTTAATTAACAATACTTCACCAACTTTACTTTTCAGTGGGTAGAATTACTGATGATTCTGATAAATGCGGACATGCAATGTGGTGCAATGTTGATTGTATCACTACAAAAGTTAATAAAACTGAATAAAATCTGGTAGATGGGTGGCCACCAATTGGTGACAAGTGGAGATAAATTTTGATGACATAATTCCCTTCATCTAGATCATATATACCGTATTTACCGTATGTTTTCGGACTGAAACAAATAATTACTTTTTTTGTTGTCCGAATACATATTAAATTCTTTGATTAGGTGTCCGAAAACATACAAGTGAAGATAGAATTATGCCGCCCCCCCCACCCCCCTTACCCGTCCGTAACGAAGTTACCGTTAGCTCACATGACAACATGCTGCCATGAAGTAAAACAAGTATTTTTCTAACACCACGGAAAGGATAATTAATGAAAAATTGGCATTACTTGCCTATTTTGTCAATTTGATACATGTCCATCCACCAGAAAACAAAGCCATACATGTATTAGAGCCACGATTGTGTACGTATTTTCCGAAAGAACCGCCATATTAACATTGTAATCTTGCAATCCAGTTTAACCTTCTGCTAATGATCATTAAAATCTACATTACAAACGCACGCAAGCTTTATTTCTGTGTAATTAAGATATTAATACAAACTAAATAAAAAGATTTTGGAGTTATAATTCTTAAGATATTTTGGGCAGAAACATTTTAGTATCGCGAGTCGAAACACCGGTACATGTATGATGGCTATTCTTAGAGCACCAAGGGTGAGAGGCTCCAAATGGGGTGAGTGTTGTATGTACGCCTACGAAGGGTAAAAATAAAAAGCAATTTGCAATATACGAGTCGGCGTGATTAATATGTTGATATTTGTTTTAAATAAAGGTGATGCATTTGTTGTGGTTCTCTCTTCTTTTTTTTCCCACCTAGCCGAGGGTAGATTAAAATGAGCAAAGCTTGCCGGCTGGAAACGATCTACTGCTCGAAGATTGTAGTGATGCATGTCAGAGATTTCAAAGTGTCTGGGTGTTAATTGTTAATAATATAACTGGTGGGATTTCTTTGACAGATGTGTTCGGAAATAAAAGGCAGCCATCTGGATTTTATTAAAAGAGCACACGATGTACCTAACATTTAGCACCCACAATCAAATATATCGTCTACCAAGAGGTTTATTACCTGTAGAACAATAACTATATTTAAACCTTTGTATATAATGCCTCAGGGATAAGGGGTTTGTTTTGTTGGACAATGCCAATGAATTTTACTAATCCATACCGACTCTGATGTATTGTTTAATGATATAAAGCAGGGGTCATGGTTTCTAATCAAAGCCATAACTGTCACACCTGTATGAAGTGGTTTCGTGTGTAACAATGTCTATACTGACAACCAATCATATTTTTGTTAGCTGAATCAAACTATTAAAATAAAAAGTATAAATAAAATACCCACCACATACAAAAGTTAGTATACTGGATAGCTATCGTTGTGAAACATAATATTGTTAGTACTGTAATAAATTTGATGAATAAGTTTATCATACGTTATGCAACAAGTGAGGAGGCACTGCCTAGTTCATGGAGGGACTCGCCCTTGCCAAAATCGTCTCCAAAGAGACCAGTAGGCCGTCCACAGAAGCGACTTCGAATTAATGATTCTGAGGAAGCATCACAAAAACAACCGCCTACGAAGAAAGCTGCTCTAGATGACGAGTCTGATCAAAATAAAATAGCACGCGTGTATCATCGTATGTTGTCATATATGTGACGCGATCAAAATGTCGATACCGGTCTGCAAATATCACAATATGATTTGAGAAATCTATATCCGATCTGTTACTTTTCGTTGGAACATCTTGATTTAACAAGACAATCCGTTGTTGATATACACTTTAGAGCTCGTGTAACACGTCTGACTAATGCAGCAGGTGTTGTCACTATCCCGAATTACATGTAATTAATAATTTTAAATTATATTAGTTCATGGACGTTCATGATCGCATTAAATAATTGGCGACCAAATGAAGCGAACTTTGTATCAGTTAAATTAACGGCAAACACGCTGTAAATTTTACATTAAAACGACGAAGCAGATCATCCAAGATTGTGTCCGAAAACATAAATTGTAGAAACAATTATAGCGGAGCAACGTCCGAAAACTTACAAGGCATTTAAATATGATTTTTCCCCGAAAAAAACGGTGTCCGAAAACATACAGTGTCCGAAAACATACGGTAAATACGGTAGATAGGAAAGACAAAGTTTTCAGTCTTTCCTAAAGGACTGGATGTGAGATTTAGTGGAGTTCATTTCCTAACATTAATACTAAGTGATTGGGTAATGCATTCAATGGAGAATATACTAACCTGGTCATTGGAACAACTAGCTAGCAATGATCCATCATGATACACTTTGACCATCCTCACCCACTCTCGATGGCCTGTGAAGGTTTTCACACAGTAACTGTTGGAAATAAATGTATTTTTTATATATATATATCTACTGTTTATTGTATATTTTGCAACACCACATAATATTAAAATAAATTCCAATGCAAAGTTTTGCAATATTTTACTATTTTCTCTATTAGCTCTATAAACCCCATAAAATACAAAGATGTTATCCTTGCAGTACTCCTGCCAATACAGATTACATCACTTAAATTATTGGATCTTCAAAAGAATGTGACATTTAATTAGTACACATCAAGTACAATAGAGTCAGTTTATTTTTAAACTAAAGGCTACTGGGTCATTAAAGGCTTCATTTAGTTGTTTTCTTTTCTCTCAATGTCAGAATCGAATACCTACAAGAATATCAAGAGAAATATGTTGTGACTGATCAGAAAATTACTTACCCTGTGCCTACTTCCCACATTTTTATAGTTTTGTCTCTTGATGAAGAGACAATGAAATCTCCACTTGGCATAAATGACACGCTCGAAACATTATGGTCATGACCTGGAAAATAAATGTTTTGACCTGAATGCTTTTTAAATAAAACTAAAAATTGAGCAATGCTTTTAATCTGCCCTACCTCAAAGCTATTCTAGATTTAAGGAATGGTTCTGAGGGCACTTTTTCAAATATGTCAATTTTCACCAACATTTGTTTTAAACCAGTCAGCACAGTAATATATCAATGTCTATATTTAATTAAATTCAGTTATGTGAGAGATGATTTTCAAAAAAAGTCTAAAATGTCAACCAATTCTCCATTTAGCATGTACAATCTTTAAATAATTTTTCATTACTTAACTCATCATACTTGACCAAACTAGAAACATTGTCTAATATTTGCCATGTGTGACAATCACATTATTAAATTCCTGAAATCTAGTATTTAACTGAATTCCCATTCACATGAAGTAATTACATTAAAAATATGGCAACCTACCAGCCAACCCAGCATTTGAATTCAGGAATGAGAATAGATAACTCTAACAAGGGAAAGAACAAGAGTATTGTAATTTGATAATGCCAACATAAAGTTATTGGTATGAATTTATTTTCTCTGCAAAAAAGACCTTGCGGTAAAGTAAAAACTTTTACCAAGATGTGCTGAAATCTGTTTACTAAAATTGAAGTTATCAACTGGACACCAAAACAGACACCCACTATCCCATCTGTCCACCCATCCAGTTAGGATTGATGCCAAACTATTAAGAGTTATTTTTTTCCTCCAACGTGTACAAATTTGTGAATATTGTCCTACTATAAACCATGAATTTTAAATCCTGAACAAATGAATTACTTTCGTATGAAAGCAATATGACCAGTTCCCAATCCACAAATCAAAGTAGTGACAAAGGTGTAAATTTTTCAGCAATGCACAACATTTTATAGCACTGAAATTAAAGAAACTTGCAGAATGGCACAACATTAAAGTTGTGAGGTGAAAAAAGATGATATACCAAGGTATAAAAACATACTAAAATTATCAAACAAGCATTTTAAACTTCGGCTTAAACTGATGCAAAATGAAATTCAATACAGACTACAATGGTCCTCCAGAGAATTTCAAAAATGTCATTCTCTTTCCATTTACTCCTTTTTTCCACTGCTGCAGAATATTCTCCTCATCTGTTACAATGCTGAGTCTTTCCAACATTAGAGTTTTCACCAAGAACTCAACTTAACCCAATATCATTGAATCAGATAACTGACGTTTTCTTTCAATACTTTTTCATTTATCTGATGCCATGCAGATAATAGTTTTGTGAACATTTATTCCAATGTTGCTATTTGTACAGTACTGCAATTTAATCATGCATATGAAACTTTTGTAGATTAGATGAAATGCCTTGTTTATAAAAGAAGTTGTATTGTACTGTGATGCAATTTTTCAGTCTTTGGTACCTTTTTGTACAAGGCTAATTGCTCTTTTTATGTGAATCCACAAAAGCTGTATTTAACCTATGTTGACTGTGTTAAGCTCTAAACAACAACCTCCAGCTGTAATCATAAAAGAAACTAATTCAGCTTTTTGAAGCCCAAAAGCTGCAGACCAACTCATATGAACCCTGATACATGCAAGCAACGGGAAGCTGCCTGGGTCAATCATCCATCAATGGATTATACAGATTGCAAAAACCATTATGATGCCAGAAACTATGGACCCAATTCAAGAAGATCCCTGACATGACCTGAAGAAAATCTTCTGGAAACCAGGCCTCAGACCAATCTTTTCAAAATGAAAGTTATTACCAGGAGAAGGGATCTGGAACATTAAAGCCCTGTGTGAGTGCACTAAAAACAAAAGTTGCCAAGGAAATGAGAACATCAAAATGCTTGGTCTCATTGAAACCTAATGGACCAAACAAAGCTAATTAAAGGATGGAATATTATCTGCTTCTGACATGAAGAAAACCACAATCATTTAAAAGGAGTTACCATTATGTTGTTGACTGCTACTGCCAAGGCTATGATTGAGTGGAAACATTATCTCCAACAATCATTAAAGTTCAACTCGAAAGGAAGGAAGGAAACTTACCATCATCCAATCATACAATGCGACTTCTCTGCACATGCTGCAGAAAAAAGTGTGGAGGAAGAGTTCTGTTCACAAAGAAGAAAATATGGGTTTCAAATCATGTACGAAAATGGAGTTTCCACTTCTGTGCTGTCAATGACAGGCACTGTTTTACTCAACATGCCAATCCACAAAGCAAACTGGGTTTCACCAGATGCAAATATAGAAAATATGACAGACTACATGGATGCATGTTGACAAACCTCCTAGATGAACACATAAAAAGATGAGTAGAACTAGCATCCAATTAATACTTGTTAGTGGGTTTATTCAGAATGATACTCAGGCACTACAGAGATAGGTGTGAGAGGACACATACAAAATTCAGAAGTACAAAAACACCAGCTGGGATTTCAGCTTCCAAATTAGCAGCAGATACAAAGCACTTGAGAATTTGACAAAGAAAAGCACTGGAACAAACTAAGAGAGCTATGACATAATTCTTGCAGCACAGTCCTCTGTGTATGTATTATGTGTGTGTGTGTGTGTGTGTGTGTGTGTGTGATTTAAAATTTTAATGTAGATTTTTTTTTAAAAATTTAGTCATATCCCTATGATGTCTGCATTGTGACAGATTATAATAATTTCTAGCATTGGGGCATCATGCCACAGAAATGTAACATGATGTCCCACCAAGTCACATTATTCTGACACCAGGCCAACCAATCCTAACACTAACCTCTTAATGCTGAGCGCCACGCAAGGCAGCTGTTGGTAACATTTTCATACATCTTTGGTATGAGAACCTCCACAGTGAATGTATTTTCTAATAATGATTGTCTTTGCATGATACTGTCATATTGTTACCTTGGATATAATAAAGTCTTGGTTATTTTGTACCTTATGCAGTGTCACGCTGGAATGGCGGGTTCTTTTGAGCAATGGGGTTGATAATTCTTATTGTCTCTCTCTCGTATGTGATTTTGCTGGATCAAGTTTTCATTCTCATAACATTCAAACCTTTGAGGACAACCAAAAATTTGTTTCTCAATATTCATGTCAATGACCAATGTGTTGTGTTGTATGACAAAAGCAATAACACTATGGATGCAATTGCTACATATATGGAGTTTGTGGATATATTTTTCCTGTAGTAAAATGCTAATGTCATACAAAAAAATTGAATAAATCATAACAGTACAAGATTAAAGTTTCTTTCATTTTATTATTTTAGCATTTTATTTATCTATTTCACTGTAACATACAGAGTGGCATATAAGGGTGGAGAGAGTCTTTCCAAAGTATTGGGACACATGATGTAGGTTGTTGTTGTTGTATAGTATAATGCCATTTTTCAGCACAAGATAGGCTTATACATGGCAGCCAGTATTAATGGCGGAGGAAGAACCCAGGAAAACCCCCGGAAAGAACCACCGACCAACGAGAAGCTACGGGCAAGCTTTCTCACATACCAACATGAAGGTCTATTAGACATGACCTACAGTGCACTATAAACTGGTTCTCTAAAATGAATTATAATGAATCCAAGGTCAAAGGTATGAAAGTAGTAACAAGTTTTTTTGGAAATAGGACAGCTGCTAAGAATAGAACATATTAATACAGTTCGGAAAGTGCAAGTTACATTGAAGCCATCTTTTCTAAAATATGGTCTGTGGGATTAATTGGATGCTAATAAATATGAGAAAACAAAATTATAAATTTTATTTAGAGGGGGGATATACCAAAATGCATAATCCATATATGGTCCTATATAAGGCATAATTTAGTGAACAACAGCATAATGATTACGCCAAAAGTATAACAGCAAAATAAAGCAAGAGTCCAAGGCTGTCAGAACAATAAAAGCCAAACTGAGAAGGAACAGCACACAACTAAGTCAACTGGTGAGGTGTACTTAAGGCTCTATGCTCCCATGGGGCAGATAGGCACAAGAAGACATGTGGACAGACCAGATTCAATATGCAACATTTTTTTAAAACAAAACCAAACAGTAAAAAAGAAATCCATGAAAGTATCTTTACACAAATTACCTAAATAGTCCAGACTGTATCTGTTAGAGAATCTGGACCAATCTGTCTAGGGAACAAAGGTAACAAGAGTTGCTTAAAGGGACTGCTATAATGGTCAAAAATGATTTCCATGAACCCAAGATAACAACATTCCTTCTTTTAACTGCTGAACATTAATAAGATTTTCAAGATGGCCACCATGATGACATACTAGGCATGGATCTGGGCCACTTTCATTTACAACCAATATATAGACATTATTATAAGTCTTTTACTGAAAACCCCAATATTGATATGACAAGCCACTCATGAGGTGCAGCAATAACAAGTTCATATGATGGCCACCATATTTGACATACTGGAGATCAGATTAGAAACATTTTCATTTTTCCACAATCATGACATCACAGTGCAATACTATCAAATATTGGTATATTGTGGTATGAATGTGATGATATGAATATTGCCATACTAATCAATGATGTAGCAGGTTATTTATTTTTACTTATGGAATCAATACTGTTGGATTGGATAACTTAGGGGTACAAACAAACTGGGATGTATAATTTTCCCATCACTTCCTACTGTACATGTGCTTAATACAATATAGCTACTAGATAATCCATAATTACGAATCATCATCAAGGAGATTCCATTACTAGTTAAAAGAAGCACTTGGCTGATAGTTATCATTTAACTGATCCAGACATTAAGCTTCATGGCTAACAAGTTCATCAGCCTTGGCTGTCAATTGGGACCTAAGGATACGCTCTAAGCCTCAACGGGGTTCATACTGAACTATGAATGATAAATTCAAAGACTTTTCCCAAACATTCAAAGACCACAAACTGAGATTTCCAAGACCTATTTTTGCTAACATTGTGTATACAGGTTATATGAGAAAACAACAAATGCCAAAATGAAATACTACAATATTGTATACCAATTAAAGTCAAACTATAATTAATTTCCTAAAATTGCATTATAATGATCTGGAAGATTGGCTAACATTCGTTGTTTTTTTTTCAGAAATATGTAACATATGTGTCAGATTTAATACAAAATAAATTGTTCTCTTAACAGACATCAGCACTGCTTTAAATGCATTATTATATTTGATTTTTTTTCTCTTCAATCATTTTGGAAAGAGAGCCATCACTGTCATCTTTTCCTCTGCTCTTCTCCTAAGAGCATTTGACTCTGTGACAAGCACAATGAGTCCTTTTAACCCTGCCTCTTCTGCTTTCTGTACAGAGGAAGCATGTAGACTGGCAATGTCAGCTTCAAGACGCAGCTTTTTGGCTTAAAATTCTTCCACTTCATCCAAGGCTAACTCCCGTTTCTTTCCCTTTTGGTTTTTCTTCTCCTCTGCTGTTTTCTTAACCAGATAGGCATGGTAATTATGTCTTGCAGAGGAGGCATGTCATCATTTCATTGCTAATGATGATTTCCAAAGGTCTACCTGCTTTTCTCATTGTGTCAATGATTAGTCTTTGAGCTCTGAGGCTTTCTCTGCTGAGGTTCTCAACAGATATCTGTTTGTTGACAGAAAATCCTCTCTCCACTGTTGACAACAACATTTTCTGGAGAACATTCCAAAGTTCCACATATTCATTTCTTTTGGAAAGGATAGAATAAAACACTTCATCAAGGCTGTCATCTGTTCTATTGAAGCATGTCAAGGGATGATTGTCCAATTGGACAACTTAGGGGTACAAACAAACGGGGATGAATAGTCTGACTAGAGATACACAAATCAATTTCGGCAATGTGATTTTTTTTAAATAATTTTTTTTTTTACAGCATTGGGGAAAAAAGTTGAGGGTCGGCAATGAGAAACGGGGACATGCTGTCAACTGGAAACATTTTTAAATTCTTTTTTTTTATTTGCCTAATTAAATGACTTGACTTCCTACAGTTAAAGCTTCACAGCACACGTTAACGCCATTTAAAAATTTTTTTTTTTTACTCGCAATTTAAGAACAACAACTCTTGCTTAACTATACTATAGTGTACACATGCGCACTTTTAAACTGTTTATCCGTGAATTGAATTTTATTACAATGGATGTTTCTATATTAAACCAAGGAAGATTATGTAGAACAAAATTTTCGAAAATGAATAAACCGACAGTATAAGTAAATTTAAACAGGCCCTCTTCTGCCGTATCTCCCAAATCCCAAAACTACTAATAGCTTATACTTCTGCATCTTTGTTGCACTAAATGAACAATATGTAGTTACTAATTTGCAACTTATCTCTGGCATGACTTGTAAAGAAAAGGCTCCTCCCAATGAAGCCAAGTTGATCGTCTTAATTTTACACAATGTACAAAACTCCTTTCGTTTACACAATTTATCCTTTGCAGCCATTCCTTGTATTTCTCTTGTTCAAGCCAGATAGCGTTGAAAGAGCAAAGACCTGGCATTTTTAAACACTGAAGATGTATATCGACTAAACAAATTTTGAATCCTCGAGCGTGTTACTTTCTACGGAGAGTGAATTAGTGTAATGAACATTTTGATTGGCCAAAGCTGATCAACTCGTGCAATCAAATTGAACAAGTCATCAAAAGAAAGAAGCCAGGAAAACCAGCTACATCTGAAGCTAACGACCTTAGGCAATTTTATTTGTGACTTCCTTTGATGAAGTGTGTAGCCATCTTGCTTTGATGAAGAGTGCATGTGCGATTGAAGTCGCCGCCGAGGCCAACTTTGGATGGTCAAACAAAGCCTCTTTTGTTTTTGCGGCGGCAATTAAACTGAATGGGTCATCAAAAGAAAGAAACCAGGATAACTGGATTACATCCGAATCGAACAACCTCGGATAATTTTATTTGTGATTCTGGAAAGAAATTTTAAAAATTGGGGTTTATTTCAATTTTCAAAGACTTTTGAAGACCTCGGGGGTAATATGCTCGATTTTCCCAAACTTTCAAGGCCTTGAAAATGCTACCTCATTTTTCCCAAACTCTCAAAGACCTTCAAAGACCGTACGAACCCTGCTCAAGTTAGAGTGCCCCAAAATTTGCGATGCTTCATATTTGTTTCACACTTTGCTTCCCACATCCCCTTCTAGGCCTAAGTTGGACTTTTAACTGCTTTGTAATGAAAGCCAACGTAGGCCAGTAACCAATGGCTTACAGAAATATTAACACTTAGCTGGAAAATAATATTTGACACTTTCTCTTTTGTTAATACATACCATACAGGGTCTTGAGGCATTCAAAACCCTGAAAATCCCATATTTTAATAGTCATGTCTGCCGAACATGAAGCTGAAATTAAAAAAAATGTTGGGGTCAGAAATCAATTCATCATATTCTTACTATAACTGAAATTTTATGTTAGTTTCATTATAAATCTGAATATGGACAATGCTTTGACTTCCTCACTTGGGGAAATAGTGTACTACTGATAACAAAATGTTAAAAGTATTTCAAAGCAAACTTTATAAGGCAAATTTCCAAATATCTCTGTTACAACTTTGTCTATTTTATTGTCTTTTAAACATATTCTCTATGACATTTTGGGAGACCTATTTAACCTGGGATAGCACAAACAGGGCAAATAAGAATAAATTTCTTCATAATATGTTTTCTGACAGTGTTCAACAATAACAACCATCTACAGGTATGAAAAAAACTGGTGGATTATTATTTGTTCTATATTAAATATTTTAAAATAATATCAAAGCAATCAATATGATCTGCATAGTTTATAGAACCTTCACCACTTTTCGTCATATAAAATGACCTTCCAATGACATTCTTTTCTTCCTTCCTTATGTCAAATCCTGGTTTAAAAAACCCCCAGTAATTTTATGGAATGGTGTCTCATCTGCTCCAATGCAGTATAATTGAAAAAACATTGCAAGTCACTAGAGCAAGAATGGTAGGTCACTGCTTTTGCCCATCTTGAACAAATTGCCCAAAAAGAAAAATATGACTATTGTTATGACTCCATGGTCTTTAAGTAACTGAATGAAGCAGAATCAATAAGTTTAGTAAATTTCAACAAACAATTCTCTCAGTTATAAAATGAAAATTTAAGTAAAACTTAGTATTGTGAATTAAATTCCAAACAATCCTAAAAGTTCTATCATGACAACAAATGTTCCAAAGAATTCGAATGTTCTGTGCTACAATGATGTAATCCAATCTGATCTAAAGACAGGAATGAAAATTTTGCTGACAAAATCTCTTTTAGATACATTTCACCTGACCTAGTCACAATCCGAGTGGGAATCTTTGCAACAGTATGGTATGCATTACATAATTCAAATGTATTATCCCACCCACCTCCACTACATTTTAACATCATTAATAACATTATCTGCTACTACAGCATTGCTGAATTTACCAGTAAGCAGGAGGCTGATGACTGCAACAAAACTGATCATGAAATCAACTGCATTTACCTTTACAGGAGGAGTGCTCACTACTACAGACTAGTAGAAAGTAGCACCACATACTGTGATATCACTACAGGACCCAACAAAATTTGCTTTCACTGATACACCCAAAAAGAAATTGATGGAAAAAGGGAATAGAATACACTATGAGACTGCCAGAAGATGACTTTCAACAATGCTCTATTTTGTTGTAATGGTGTTTAAATACTGATGATGCAAATAAAAATCATGAATGTAATCAACCTTCCCCCCCCCCCTGCTTGATTTGGACAATATGATAAAATCCTCTATATCCCATAATAATAACTTGAGTATGTTTGATTTATAAAGGACACTACAGTATCAGCGTGCAAATACATATCTTGACTTGTAAAAGTTGCATTAGCAAAATCTGTTAGACTCTTACAAGAAAGTTGGCAAAATCTGTTTTCAGTTTTTGGGAAATGGAGTAGCAATGAAAATGACTCTCAAGCCAATGAAAAAGGGGGGGAGGGGGCGGCAAAAAAGGTGAAACTCCCATGTGACAGGTGATATCTGAGTATCAGTACCTAAACCTGAATTCACCTTGACAACACTTCAAATCTGGTCTCTAGGTACATGTAATTAGGTACCAAACATGTTTATGATTTTGTTGTAGTGATAAATGAAAATATTTCTATGACTGTTTAAACAATGTTCTATTTACTGAAAAAACATTTTCGTTTTAGTATAACATAACAAATGGCAAAGAACTGAAATAATTACGTCTTAAAAAAATGAACCTGTGCTTTTTCATTTTTCGTTTTGTCATTTGAAAGTAATCAACTTCCAAGTTCATGCCAGGGATTCTCAGTAATTGGCTGGAGACTCCATAGCCAGCCCAACACCAATGACAAATTGCTTTCAAACTGTTCCTAGAAAATTTATTGAGATGAGCCAAGCATGCAGTGGAGATCTGTGGTATGCTATGGAAACCCATTTATGCTGCTTCAGCATCTTAACTCTATGTAGTAATCTGCTAGGCTTGTCTATCACAGGTGAAGCAAGTTGTTGAATGATAATTATTGGGGTCACAGATTGCTGGGGACACAGAATGGTGCAACCAGACATCATACAAAATAGATTATTCAAATCCTGTGTTGATATGACCATATATTCAGGAGTAGTGATAACAAGAATTTTCCTAATCACTTATATAGGAGACATATTGGCGGTCAGATTGGCACAATTTTCATTTAGAACCAAGTCGTCTGGTTAAACCCAAATGTCCAAATGACTTCCTGTTCTGGAGGAGAAGCATTAACAAGATATTTAACATCTTTATCACAGCTGACTCAGTAAATGTCAGATACAACAAGTGGGAAGGAGAGCACATCAATGGAGGGGTAGGAACCATCTCCACAGGCTCCTCATCACTGTCCTGAGCCTGATCATGAGGCAAGGCAGGATCATTCTTCCCAATATTTCTCTCTGGAAGAGATGTCAAACTGAGGTTTCTGTTGTCCAGCAGCCTGTCATGGAAGGGTTGAAAGAACCCAGTTAGCTAGAGTGAGTGAGTGGTGGTCCTCCTACTTTATGTTGGACATGGCTGGAGACAAGGATGCAGGTCTACAGTCTGTCACATCTGCCCTACTGAGAGTCATCCATAACATCATGGGGAAAGAGTCGCGTCAAGGTAAGGAAGGTCATGAGATGAAAGCAAATTTTTTAGTAAATTATGTTTCTCCGAGAATACTTACCCAATCACATTACTTTAGGGATATTAGCCTGCTACCTCGCGAATCCAGCCCTACCAAAAGACGAAAATTCGTCTTTCCTGTCTATGTCATATAGACAAAGGGCAATAACTCTTGCCCATTACCTCCCCTTGCCGCCCGTTGGGTGTCGCTTCTTTAGTTTTTAAGCTGAGCGATATATAAAACACGAGGATGCTCGCATGGCGGGGTGGTTGGGAGGGTTTCTTAGTAATGTGATTGGGTAAGTATTCTCGGAGAAACATAATTTACTACAAAATTTGCTTTCTCCTTTGAATACGTTCCCCAATCACATTACTTTAGGAGAATAAGTAATAGGAGGAGGGAATGCGGAGCATCCGACCTCCACCCCGGGTATCCTCTAGGGAATGATGGTTGGATTCCCCATGTGAATGATAACCCGGTCTCCTAATTTTCAATCAGCAACACAGCCCAGGGTCACGTGATATGTGACCCTTTTATGCGGTTAAGAAGATAGTTATTGAAATCTTCTTACCTACGAAAATTTATCTGGCGAATCCAGCGAAGCTAATAGGCTGTGCTGATTGTTGCACATGGGTCTGGTGGGCGTCTGGGCTGCCCAACACCGGACCTACTAGAATCAATGTTTGCCTCTGCGAGTACAAACTTGAAGATAAAACTGTAGAAGGTTGACTCTGCAACAGCTTCTATAAGGTGACTGATTTGCGAATTCTCAGAGTACGCCGAGCGTATAACCCACTACAGCCATGAAGCAAGGGCTTGAATGGTGATATCTCATATCCCAGCTATCACCAGAAGAAAGAGGTGCTAGTATGTGACCTGACTCACCTCTATGCATTGAAATGGTGCTAGAGTGCCCAAACAGGATCTTACATGGCTGTTGATCCTGACTTATCTATAAAGAAAGCGAGCTAATGACGACTCGTTGATCGCAATGTATGGTAATCTATTTTGGACTACGAAGCCTGGCTGCGTCAAGAGGACCATCAAACCCTCTGATCGAAACGAAAGAGAGTTCGGGTCACTAGAAAGGACATGTAACTCGCTCACCCTGCATGCTGAAGCTAAGGCTATCAAGAAACCCAATTTGTATGATAGTAGCTTTAACTAATCGTGGGTTAAAGACTCAATACTGTCTGAATTGAGTCATGTTAAAACCCAGGACAGATTCCATTTGAAAACAGGGTGAGGGATATAAGTCGATTAAATTTTTTTTTTTTTTTTTTTTTTTTTTTTTTAAATGTCTAAAGATCTGACAAATCTTTGTCATGGCTGATAGCACATGTACCAGAATGGCGGAATGTGTATGATATCATGGAGCGGTAACATTTGAGAATAACTGGAGCCAGATGTTTCTCCTCGAAAAGCCAGAGAAAAGTTGGCCAGTTGAGGGATTGTGACACTCAGAGGAACAATGTGAATGATATGGTACCAGTCTCTGAAAACATGCCACTTGCCCTCGTAAACCTTCAGAGTAGAGGGCCTTCTTGCTCTCGAGATTCTCTCCGCAATCAAAGATTTAAATTGTTTGTCTTGCAAGGCTGTCTGGACAAGAGCCAAGCTTGAACATAAAGACGGTCCGGACAGGGGTGGAACACCCCTGGCCGCGGTTGCTTGTGAATACTTGTGCTGACTGTAATCTTCCTGGGTAGATCTATCGCCTAGATTGAGTAGATCGGAGACCCAGGAGTTGTTCCATCTGAGAGGGGTAATCAGAACCATCTGACAATTCTGACCCCTTAACTTCTGGATTAATTCCAGTACCAAGACCGTGGGAGGGTAGGAGAATGCCCACAACCCTTCCCAGGTGATTGATCGAGCATCCACGACCCAAGCTTCTGGGTCTGGAACCTGTGAGATGAAAGGTGGAGAACTTGCGATTCCATCTTGTTGCAAAAGATCAATCATCGGACGTCTCCAAAGTGTGTCAATTGGAAGAAAGTCCGATTGATGGAGTGACCATTCTGTGTGAATGACTAGATAGAGTGTCAGCCAAGACATCGAGTCTGCCAAGAATGTGTCTGAATTGTACATTGAGGTGGAGATTGTCGAACCAATGTAGAAATTGCCAGTTCAGATTGCACAGGTCTGGTGATTGGTGTCCCCTTGTTTTGAGGCAAGGCACCACCACAATGTTGTCTGACATAATGAGGGCAGTTTGTAATAAGAGTTGATCCTGCCCGAAATGAAAGGCATTGATGACAGCCGTTATTTCTGAAAGGTTGATGTGGAAAGGGCTCGCCCCTGGCACCCACGTGCCGCTGACAGTATCGAAGTTCGGCAACAGGTGGGCACCCCAACCGTAGGTATTAGTGGCGGAACATACCGTTATCCCCTTGGGGTATCTCCAGAGTAATCCCTGTGGACAGCCTACAGGGGTTGTGCCATTGACTCAAGAATGATTGTATCTCTGGCGTGAGCATGACTGTTTTCTGGGATCGAAGGGACTTGAAAAGAGCGCAATTACGCTAGCAACGTCCTTTGTAAAGGGCGCATAAAAGGACGGCTGATCGGGATCAAGTCTGCTGCCGCATTGAAAAATCCGAGGATCTGCAACTCTCTCGCTAAAATGCGCATCCTGTCGGAAACGGACTCTACGAGTGCAATTATCTGGATAATCGCAAACTCGAGGAAGCCTTACCAGATTCAGATCGGGAGAAACTCCACACCCAGATGGACCAAAATCCGGATTGGACAGAGATCAAACTTTATCCAGTTCACGAGAAAGCCTATATGACGTAAAGTGATATAAGATCGTTTCTGCCTTTGAGCAGAATAGAACTTGACAGATGTTTCTGGAGGATGTCATCCAAATATACTGCCGACGCAATAGATGAAGTCGAGCGGAACAGGGTGACGACGTAACCCATAACCTTGGTACTAGCCCAAGTGCTTAAATTTAGGCCAAAAGGTATGACATGGAACTGATAAGCCTAGTCCCGACAAGCACAACGGAGAATGTCCGCTACTCGTGGGATATGGACGTGAAATGTGCGTCGGTCATATCTAGCCAGCTTATGATGGGGTTTAAGCGACGTGCCCTTCAGACATGCGTCACGACGTATCAGGTCTAGGTTGGCAGAAGCAGTCAGCGCATTGGCCATGGAATGGTGAGCTGCCCTGTTAAGAACCCTAGCTAACCGGGCCGTCGAATCCCAAGCATGTTCATTGCCAGATTTTTCAGCGATCCTGAAAATGGCTAGGGAGGCTAGGTCTAACAGTGAAGACGTAGCGACTACATTCGAACCAGCTTGGACGTGGCATTGAACACAGTTTTGTCCACTTTATAAGACAATGCGCAGACATATGGACTGCTGCCCTATTTTATCCCGAGCCAGGACCTCAGTATTGAACGCATCGGAGTGAGTTTTGTACCATCGACCTGAAAACGACGCTGGTACTTGGCTTTCAGAAAAGAACGCCTTAGCATTTCCTGGATCCCCTATACGTGTCGACAGACGGTCATTAATTTCCTTAATTTTGTCGACTGGGGAAGGAGGCGGAAGGATAGAATCTCTTCCCCTTCATCCAGATCGACCGACGCACTAACCCTATAGTCGGTAATTGCAGCAGGAGGTGGAGGGCATTCTGAAGGGGCCTTAACACCCTAAAAATTTCCTCCACTGCGGCTTTGAAGCTGAACTCAGTCCGTTCCATAGTTGGATCTGCATACAGCTGATTTGCCTGTGATTCATCGCACTCACTATGTGCATAATCTTGCTCTGGTAAAGCATCCATATCGGGGTAATGCATACCAGGTGGCATAGATGACTCGATTCCGTCATCTCTAAAAAAGGCATTCACTCTCCCTTGTGGATGAGTTGATAGCCTATGGACGGCCGGCAATGCCGAATGAATTGATTGGTATATGTTTGGCCTGAACGCCTGCGACGGGCCGGCTATGACCGGCACCGACCGCTCGAATGGTCGGGTTGGATCGAGAGATTCATCGCCAACATCAGAGTCATGGTAGTGATATGTAACCGGTAGTACGGATTGACAGACGGAAACATCACTAGAATCTTCGTCAATCCGATTTGTGCGGATTGCGGTATGATAAAAGTCCCCGTGCTGGTACAGCGGTACAGTCGGACGGACTGGTATATGACTAAAATCTCCATACGGTTGGACGACCGGTGCCTGTTGGGCTGGACGGCCGGAGCCGGATGGACTGTCAGTGCCGGCAAGTGTCGGCTGGAAGCTTGGCTGGACAACCGGTGCCATTTGGGTTGAACGGTCATTGCCGGATCGACGCCCGGTGCCGGTTAGTGCCGGCTGGATGACCGGTGCCATATGGCTGAACGGTCATTGCCGGATGGAAGCCCGGTGCCGGTTGGTGCCGGCTAGAAGGTAATAATAATTACATAATGCTTATGTAGTGCGGCCAGCACTGTGCACCCATCTACCATTCGCTCAGAGGGAATGTTGGTTCTGGTATAGCTTGCATATCTGTACAGCATACCAGGTGACCTAGATGACGCAATTCTGTCATAATTGACACTTTCACTAAATCTCCCTTGTGGAGAAGCCGTGAACATATGGACGGCCGGCACTAACGGCTGATTGAACTGACGAATGGTCGGCCTGAAAGTCCTGTTCTGGTAAAGCTGCCATATCTGGGTAGCGCATACCAAGTGGCATAGATAACTCAATTCCGTCATCTCTGATAATGTCACTAATTCTCCCTTGTTTTAAAATCACACCGACACGTATTTGACGTGACGGGAGGTGTACACCGGCGATACCGACTGATTTGTCTGGTATATGGTCGGCCGGAATGTCGGCGAAGGTCCGGCTATGACCGGCACCTGCCCCTCGAATGGTCTGATTGGACGGAGATACATCTATAACATCTCTCTCATGGTAGTGATATGTAACCAGTAGTACAGATTGACTGACGGGTACATCACTATAATCTCCGTAAATCAAATGTACAGCCGGTGCAGGTTGATGTCGGCTGGAAGACCGGTGCCATTGGGGCTGAACGGTCGTTGCCGGATGGACGGCCGGTGCAGGTTGATGCCGGCTGGAAGGTCGGTTGCACGACCGGTACCATTTGGGCTGAACGGTCGTTGCCGGATGGACGGCCGGTGCAGGTTGATGCCGGCTGGAAGGTCGGCTGGACGACCGGTGCCATTTGGGCTGAACGGTCGTTGCCGGATGGACGGCCTGCATAGGTTGATGCCGGCTGGAAGGTCGGCTGGACGACCGGTGCCATTTGGGCTGAACGGTCGTTGCCGGATGGACGGCCGGTGCCGGTTGATGCCGGCTGGAAGGTCGACTGGACGACCGGTGCCATTTGGGCTGAACGGTCGTTGTCGGATGGACAGCCGGTGCCGGTTGATGCCGGCTGGAAGGTCGGCTGGACGACCGGTGCCATTTGGGCTGAACGGTCGTTGCCGGGTGGACGGCCGGTGCCTGTTGATGCAGGCTGGAAGGTCGGCTGGCCGGCCGGTGCCATTTGGGCTGAACGGCCGGTGCCTGTTGATGCCAGCTGGAAGGTCGGCTGGCCGTCCGGTGCCATTTGGGCTGAACGGACGGTGCCGGATGTATGGCTAGTGCCGGTTGGTGCCTGCTGAAGTGCCGGCTGAACTGACGGTGTCGGCTGGACGGACGGCTGGACGGCCGGCGAAAGTGCATAATAAAATGGATCCAATTGATCCAGCCTAGACTCCATGCGTCCGGACTTACAGGCCCGAAAGCCATGCACGGACCTGCGGTGAAATTTACATCCACTGGGCAGCCTAAACCATGTCAACATAATTTCCTCCATTTCCACATTGCCAACACCCATTTTGCCATTCATGCCTTCGTTGTCGACTTTGCTACTGAAATGACAAAAGAAGAGAACAAAGCACAGATTAAAAAATTCAGCATATTATTAATTCGATAATACTATAACCGTTATTAACGGAGTAGTCAAATTATTCCGTGCCATGTTAACTCTTAATGACCACACTAGTTATCACCGTGAGCATGTTGCAATAGGTCGTTCAAGACGAAGTCTACTGAAACGAAAAGATGATAAACAAAGCACAAATTAACAATTCAGTACGCTATTAAGTCGCTATTCCATAACCGTAACTAACGAAGGAAGCGAAATGATTAAGTGTCGCGTGAATTCGTGACTACAACACAAAATTCCGCCATTAAATAGTCGCAACTGGTCGTTCAGAGACGAAGTCTACTGAAACGGAAAGAAGATAAACAAAGCACAAATTAACAATTCAGTACGCTATTAAGTCGCTATTCCATAACCGTAACTAACGGAGGAAGCGAAATGATTAAGTGTCGCGTGAATTCGTGACTACAACACGAAGTCCGCCATTAAATAGTCGCAATTGGTCGTTCAAAGACTTTTTTGAAGTCTACTGAAACGTCAAAGAAGATAAATACAGCACACATTATCAATGCAGCACGTTATTAGTCGCTAATATCGTAAACGTTACATACGGAATAAGCGAAATTATTGAGTGCTACATGTATTACATGCTTTGACCACGTTGCAACCTGGTCCGAAGTCTAGAAAAGGTGACAAAGTCACTCAAATTGGAAAATATTGTAAAATAATGTATACGACCTGTAGAGGAATGATTATCCAACACAGTAATTCCAAATTTAACTTCGGATGGTCAGAATTTACACTAAGATGGCTTGGATTCATTGGAGGTCTAATTGTACGTGTTTTCGCGTAAGCGAAGCTAAAAAACTAAAGAAGCGACACCTAACGGGCGGCAAGGGGAGGTAATGGGCAAGAGTTATTGCCCTTTGTCTATATGACATAGACAGGAAAGACGAATTTTCGTCTTTTGGTAGGGCTGGATTCGCGAGGTAGCAGGCTAATATCCCTAAAGTAATGTGATTGGGGAACGTATTCAAAGGAGAAATATGAATATAGTGAAAGGAGGGATTCAGATCTGATCCCATTACTAGCCAGATAAGTAATATCTGACTTCTTACACCACAGAGATTAAACAGTTACATGGGAACACATGTTATCAAACGCATTATTTGCCCTGCCCACCCACCCCAATCAATAATCAAAACTTTGTGACCAGTGCTCAAAGGCCACTAACTGGTTAGAGACTGGTCAGTTGCCAAAGATCTGACAGATAAGCTCATTTAAGACCTGTTCAAGTGAGACTGCTGCACTTCACTCTCAGGAAGATGCAACACAGGGGCACCATTTTGATAGAGTGATGTCTGTTCTGTTCCTGACTGGGAGGTATGACTCACTTTCAAATGCTTTCATTGGGATGGAGCCAAGGACTGACTCTCACCAGCACTGATAGTTTTAAATAGAGTGTCTGAGATCCAAGGTTTCCGGAAAATCTCAAACCACACGGGCTGCATTAACATTCCTGCCTCACAAGAGTTGACAGCTCAAACACTGGAAGAGTTCCACATCACTCTTGTGATCAAAGGGACCATCGTGTGATGACAAAGAGGAAAAGGGGCCCATATTTGATGTGTCCAGAGACAACAACTCTCAGATCCATCTGTGCCAGTACTACCTGTGCTCGATAGGCAATTAAGGTGGGTTTAAAATGGAGTCTTCCTGTACTCATTTTACCCACATACTATGTCATACTCATACCTGTAACTCTAACAAGACCTTCTTTATAAGACAGTTGATTTTTTTTCATAAGATGTACTAGCTTTCAATAAGCTATAACAAATTATCATGTGATGCTATTTCCAAGCTGGAAAACATGCATTTAACAGTCCAGAAGCACGATTCATGAGCGTTGCAGCTATCATAAACATTGTATTCAACTTAAACATTTGTAAATTTTACTTGAAGCTCAATTACATCCAGTACATAGCTGCCAACCCCCCTCCCCCCGAGTGCAAAACTGATCACTGATTACTTGTGACAAAAATACTGATTTTCAGGAACAAATACTGATTTTTAAATTTCAATGCATATGTATCTATTTAAAACATATACAACCATCAGTAAAGTTGGACAGTGCCTAACATAATTATTTAATGTCAAAGATGCATATGTTGCACCCTTGTACCTTCTGGAGTTGCACCATGTTCCATATGGGTGCCCATTCAAAAGATGCAAGAGTGCAACACACTCAAACACAAGCTATTTATAGGAGCCCTTTCCACGCCTTATTTTTTTTTTAATCATCGATTACAATGTACCAATTTTCATTTATTATCTCAATTCTGTTATTTTCTTATTTAAATGTTTTCGTTCAAGCATACTAATTATCTTTTGCGATTTTAATGTCTGAAAAACTTTTGCAAAATAAATCGCCAACAACACTAGTAACTGAAAAAGGTTTATTTCTAAAAGAAATTTAAAAATCAAATTTCGATCGATGTACATTAAGGTTCTTTCTGTCATTTATCTACGTTGTAAGTTCAGGCTGAGTTGTATGTGATGAAGCAGGAAGCTGATGTTTATTAACTTTTTCATGCTCTTGTATTTCATGGGCACCTCCGTGCCCAATAGCGAAATCACGTTACACAATTTACAAAACGTCAGTTTTTTTCCTGTACTATACAGTTTCACAAATCTGTACAAGACGGCACAAATATCCTTCCAGTTGTCTCCTATTTCTTCTGGAGAAAATTCTGAATATTCTGCCTGCATGATTAGAAGCTGAATATTACATAGACTAGATACAGCAACAGCGGTAACTATTGCGAAATCTAATATGGCGGATAACTGACAGGCCTGGTAGCCTCGATTTCGAATGAACCAATTATATTGTAGAACTTTATTCGTATATACATGTGCTATATTCTGTCAAAATAGAACCAGGAACGCATTCTAAACTGACAATTCCAAAGAAATTTTATTATTATTTTTTTAAATTAAAAAACGTATTTTTTGCAAAAAAAACGTACACCCGTATTCAGGTCCAAAATACGGGACAAATACGGAAAAAACGGGACAGTTGGCAGCTATGCCAGTACAGTTTTACAAACTGCAATTCAAAACCCTACAAAACTCAGTTGCTTCTTGGTATCTCTCAAGCTGATATAATCATAAAAAGAAACATTATGTAGGCTGTGGAAACTGCAATTATTTGCCATTTGACTCAACAAATTAACATCTGATTTTACACTACATATAACTGCTGACCTTCCTTACTTTGTCCCCAAGAATTTGAATATTCTTTTTCATTTTCTTTACTTCTAAAACTTTTTGAGATGGTTTTGCTGTCCCCTTCTTGTGATATGTTGCATGTTGGATGCCATTTTATAAACAAAAAAGTGATTGGCCTTGTACATATTTAAAAATTACAATGGTGGCAAATTTTTATGAACAATCAAACACATGTACTATGCAGGTAGTCCAAAGAAAAATAGGAAGATATTTTATGTTGGCTATAACAATGTGGCAAGACTGGGTCATATTCACTGTTCATGTAACTCTTGCCCACCACTCTTGACTGAGAACTAGGAGTCGAAGAAAAGCATGCAATGCAATTGTAGCAGCTAATGTATTAAAGTCTTTTAAAATAATTGTGAATTAAATCAACTCCATTTCAGGTAAAGCAACAGAACTGATTCTGTAAACGGTATCCACCATTTACAATGAAGCTGATAATCAAAAGAAATACCTAAAAGTTTTCCAGTATGATCAAAGGCGACATCCTGTACAGAGTCTGTATGGCCTTTCAGAGTCCGCTCATAGTCCCCGGTTTCATAGTCCCAAATCTGAAAGGATAAAGATAAAATCTTCTAGCTTGAATCCTGTTTCATGTGATCACAGGCAACTCAATTGGAAAGATTTATTTTTAAATCTTGCACAAGTGATCGATTCCATCTTTGTGCACTATACACTGAAATATAAATTAGCTGAACTCTGTGGATAAAGTTAGGTGCTATATAACACAAGTTAATCAATGTGAAAAGATCCACAATATATTCCAGTAAGAGTGAAACAATACACCTGTATTACATAATAACACAAATCAATGGTCTTCATCTTCAGATGGCCATGTTGATGGTCAGTCTGCATCATTTTCATTTAGAAAACTAAATACCAAACTACTTATGTAAACCCGATGTCAAAATGATTTCCCATTTAAGAGAAGCAGAGATAATATCTTCATGGTGGCCATACCAGACATCATATCGGTACCATTTTCATTTAAGACCAACAAGACTTTCTATGAAGTCTACTGGTGAAACCACACACTATGGCTTTCTGCTTGAGTAATGGTATCATGATTTTCAAGAAGGATGCCATTGAGGCCAGTGGCCATCATATTGGCATGATTTCCATTTAGGACCAATGAATCATCATAAGAAGTCATCAAGGAGAAATAGCAATTACAAGCATAATGGTTGGCATGTATGTAGAAAGCTAGTGAACCCATAAGACTTCACTGAGCATTTGGCCATTGCAAGTAAGTTTAAAATATGAGCATGGAAAAGAAAGATGTTGTGTTGATTTATAGAACTAAAACTTTGTAATGAATTGTGGCCATGTACAGACAATAATTTTTTTGGAATATGTATTACATTGACTTGTGGAGGACAAACTGTGAAAGATTCTTGACAAAAATCTGTAATATAGAGATCGAAATTCACTTGGAAAAAATTGGACATTAGTGAGTTCCAGTTTACAATGTAATAACAGAACTGAGCAATAGAAAGGCTGAATAACAGGACTGAAATTGGTTTGTAATAATTTTATTATTTCATTACTCATTTCATTATCACCATGTGAGGTTGTGCTAGCGTGAAATGTTATATTATTTGCTTAGACTGCACTGTTTTATTTTAGTGTTCATTCTTTGAGCAACTGTTGCTCATCCTTAACATTCAACCTCCACAATCTCAAGTATCTGAGTGCAGGGGAGTTTGTGACAGACTTCTGATGAAAATCACATGCTTATATGTCTTTCTATAAAGTTGGAGTAGCTACAACAATATTTTCTTTATGACTGCTTAGGTGGCCATATTGGATGTCACATTACACCATTTTCATTTAGAAACAACAAGATGTCATAAAAGGTCTTTTGGCAAACACCTAAAGCTGGTGTGACCATCCATTCAAAAAAAAAGTACTGATAGCAAAATTTTCGCCGTCATTATGTCCAAGCTGCACCATTTTTTATTCATGACCAACACTACCATGGGATGAATATGTCTGTAAATTTTCATAGCAATCCTTCAAGATGTTTCAGAAGTGTAGAGACAATAATGTTGTGTTCACAGACAGAAAAGAAAAAGCAAGAATCCCAGAAATAAAACCTTTTCTTAACTGCCGAGTGTTGATACTATCTGATATTCTTCAGCAATAAAGATATTATCATAGTGGCAATAGCAGATAACATACTGAACCCATTTCCATCTATGACTATCTAGACATCATATGAAGTCTTTTGATGCATGTACAATAGATCGAGAAGTAGCCATAAGATTTATAAGATGGACTTTCTGGTAACCATATTGAGAGTCAGATCATTACAATTTTCATTCATGTCCAATGAGACATCATTTAGGAGTATGGATAAAGAGATTTCCAGACAACCCCTATGGTGTGGAAACTGGATCTGAACATTGCCATTTTCATTTAGGACCATCTAGACATCATAAGAAGTCATTTAATAAAATGTTGATACAACTATCTATCCTGGAGGAGTCACAAAAACAAATCTTCAATAAAAACTACTGGTGACTATACTGGATGTGCATGTTGTATCCTTATCTTTTATGACGAAATAAACATCATAAGAATTCCTTAAGTGAAAAACGTATGCAGATCTAACCATCTACAGTCGACTCTGATTAACTGCACAGCCTCGGGCCCGTAACGAGACTGTGCAGTTAACCGGAGTGTGCAGTTAACTGAAGTATGTTACAGTACTACTTTAAATCAGCACGGCACGAATATGGGTGAAGAATAAATTTAAACATTGATTAGAATCCACTATTTCAACTTTTATTTAAATGTTAAGCTTGTTTTCCTTCCTCCAGACACAACTTCACTGATTCAACCAATGGATCAAGGAACTAAAGCGAATTTCAAGAAATTCTATAGATCGCTTGTTATTCGAAAACTGCTGTCAGACATTGATGGGTCATCTCCCGAAGAAAAAGCGTTCAGCTCCAAAGTCGTCTGCATCTTGGTTTTTGCCGTGTTGTCGTTTAAATTGAATTTCGTTGCAAATTTTCCATCTTTCCAACCATCCATTTGTTGGTTTGAAATCATGCAAACCCGAACGGTTTAGAGCAATGTTTCCCATGCTGTACTCTGATTTTTCCCATGCTATTGCTCCCTAGTGGGCGCAGATATACATGTATATACCACCTATTACGTCCTTTACATGTCAATCATTTACAAAGTCGCATTTACCGGCTTAATTGTCGGCTTATTTGAAGCGCTACAGCAGTGGACTGGCAATAACTGATCATGAATATACATTGTGCAGTTAACCGGAGTAAAATTGTATTGCATAATGTGCAACGGGCAGAAAATTTATCATGCTATTATCCGGAGTGTGCATTTAAGCGAAGTGCAGTTATCCGAAGTTTGTTCCCATTGAAAAGCATTGGGAAAAAATGAGACCGTCAAAACTATGTGCAGTTAACCTGAGTGTGCAGTTAAGTGGAGTCGACTGTATTCTGACAAAGTGGCAATAAAGAAATGTTTAAAGATTGCTACTGTGGTGCAACTACTCCTGCATGGACGGACACAGGAAAGGGCATCATTCTTATTTAGGACAAACTAGATCATGCGATGAATGTGTGTGACAGTTTATAAGGAGTTGCAATAACTAACTTGTGCTAATGGACAGATGGATGAATGATAATGGTGGGATGACAGAAAATAAACCATCACACGAGTTCTTGTCTACAACCAAAAGAGATAAGAATGTGAATTTTAACAAAGAAAAGGTAAACACAAGTCTGTGCTGAAATGTTTCTTAGGCAGTATGGAAGAAAGTCAAGTGAATACTGTTTTCAACACATATAAACAGAGACTTGTCAATTATACCAACAACAACAATATATATATATATATATATATATATATATATATATATATATATATATATATATATATATATATATATATATATATATATCTCACACACACTCGTATATAATTCATTAGAACAATCATGAATAAATAATCAATTCCGGCATACCCTAATTGTGGCATCCTCACTAGCGGAGACCATCACCGAGAATACTGGGTGAAATACAATCCGAGTGACTGGGCTTCTATGTCCACTTAGTGAATATCGTTCTGGGGGTCTTGGGATCCATTCTGTGGGACTACGTTTATCACGAGTAGGACCCCCAGCATTGAATTCCTTCTCTGCCTCCGAAAGTTTTGCTTCAAGGTCCATGACCTACATGAAGAAAAAAAAGATCAAATCATTCATTTAAAAAATATATATACATTTCAATCTCTGGGCCCTTACTAGGTATGTCACATGTTACAGTGAGCATTCAAATATACATGCCAACTACAATTTCTCAGACATTTCCAAATACCTAACAAAATCAACAGAACAAAAAAAAAAGTTCAGTTCATCCTACTGATGTTATAATAAATTGTTTACATTATGTGTCATTAGATATGTTATAATGATATTGAAAAGCAGTGATTAGACATATATAGATTTGAGACCCACAAGCCCATTTAAATTCCAATTCACTGCAGTACAGAGCTCCAATACTGAGTAACATGTTGGACATATTAGCTGTGAAGCCAGTATTAGATGATTTTGAACAATAAATATCAATTACTTATAAATAGCAGCAACTTGTATGCAGTCATGAGAATTTTCTGTGTGATGTAAGCTTGGCCATGGCAATAAATATCATAACTAGATGGCAATAATGTGATAAACCTTCCGGAATCACATTAAAAAATATAGACTACTCTCACCTACTATTCATAAGAATGAAAACATTCCAACTTGTCAACAGCAGCCACCATGGGTCAAGGCAGCAGTGGCCTTTTTTACACAAGTAGGTTCAGAAACACTGACAGCATGTGCCAAACATTAGTATAGTTATTATTATTATTATTATTATTATTATTATTATTATTATTATTATTATTCAAACAACATAATTTCCCATTCTAAGAAGTAGAAACGGGTTTCATTCAGATTTCTTCAAACTTTCTTCTATTCATGTTTTTTCATGTAGTACATTTTTGCTTATATATACAGCAATGAGGTAGATATTGAGTCTACCACAGAGTTTTCAAGATCAACCAATATTTGCACTGAGGATTGGTTATAAACTCAGTAACCAATTAATAAGAGCTAGGTTTTCTAGCAAACACCATCACGTTACCAGAAAAATGTTTCCAAACAAAGTATTTGATTTCGCAACCTACTACTGCAGTTTTTGCAGTAAAATGGATAAATGTAAATCTTTAAGCTCATTTACTAACCTCTGATATGAATAAAAGACTAAGACGACCTGTACCACATGCAATGTCATCTTTCTGCTCACTTCCAAGAAATGTGGTAAATAAGTATGTAGGTGAGACTAAAATGGAATTCCAAGTGAAAATAAATGAGTATTTGAGGGATATCCATAATCATAAAGACTCCCCAGTGTCTAAACATTGTAATTTATCTGACCACAACATAGAATGTGTTAAATATCATGTAACAGAAATTAATAAATCTTATCCATAGCTGTCCTGCAACACCATTTACAGCAAAGACAGAAGTTTATTGGATATACCAATAACATACATCTTGGTCTAAATGGGAGTACAGGCATTTTTAACTACTTTGTGACTATCTATTATCAGAACTGAGCAGTGCTTGAAAGCCAAATCCACACCTAAAATATTTTGCTGAATTAGTACATAACAATCTAGATCCGAAACTATTATCATATAGTAAATACTGATGGAAAGCAAATGTTACTAGTAAATACTTACCCAATCACATTAACATTAAGAATAGCCTGTTACCTCCTAAATACAGCCTTTTTAAAGACTGATTATTGTTGAAAATCCCCTTAAATTTAATGAATTCCTCCTTTAATGACACCCTATCTAAAATGAATATTCAGATATCCAAGATAAAACTGCAGAGACATTAAACCATCCTTGTTATTCCTGAGAAATTCCAACATCATACATTTAGTAACAAAATAATTTCTTACATATCCTAGTTAACAAGTTTACAAGATATCTGCATGAAAATTATTTGTCACTGTCACTGTATCCTAAGGCTGAAACACTGTCGCCATCCCTTTAAATCTGAGATACACACACCATGTTAGAGAGACCAATGAAATTAATAGTACATAATGCACTAATAGTGATTTAAAAATTAGATATCTTGGATACTTTGCCACCCACTTTGTTTGTATTTTTTGGGTTTAACACCATTTTTCAGCACACGATAGGCTATACATGGCGGCCAGTATTATTGGTGGAGGAAGAACCAGGGAAAACCCCCGGAAAGAACCACCGACCCACGAGAAGCTACTGGCAAGCTTTCTCACATAACTACATTAGCCGAATCTTAGACTCAAACCCACGCAGACAGGTGAGACGGCAGTGATCCGTAATGGACAGCGCTTTAGACCACTCGGGGCACCCGCCACCCACTTTGTGGTCTGCATGGTACTATCATATTTCACTTGAATAGTTACATTAATGCAGTAAAAGGTTTATCATGTGTTCAAATAACTTGTGAAAATATCTAGTTTACCTGAAATGATCTGAACCATTGAATTTACACTCTTAATCTACCAGCATTTATTATAATAAATACCTATGATTTCTGATAAATCTTTATCAAAGAAACAAACCATTAATTACTTGACAAATTGTGTATCTGCATACATTTAATTACTTGCAACAACCTCAAAATAAATTAAATCTTCTTCACCAACGGTGTGACTTTAACCTCGAAAATATGTTACATTAATGACCATCAAACATATTACACTGCAACTCAGCCAGCTATCATTAACTTTCAATGTTTTAATTGCTAGATATATTGTTTTGAAATTGCTAGATACATTGTTTTGAAAAGATCATATATTTCATCTTTCAGTTTTATCCCCTTTTGCGACTATGGTTATTGTTAGTACCAACAGAGACATGGGTGGACATCCACTAATAAAAACTTGTAGGCATATGTTTTGCTTTTTCTAACAAAAACATATGCATTGGATGGTGTACAGGGTCAGGAATTGGGGGACATACAGCAAAGCAAATTTCAGGAAACATGTGATCCTGTGCTCTATAGGCAACACTGAACTGTGTACAATGCCTAACAATTAATAATTTATATGGATGCACACAAAGTCATATCAGTTTGCATGAAGTATTTTATTTACAAACCTTTTTCTGAAGTCTGATGACAGATGTCCACTTCTTTTCAAGGAGACCGGCATATTTTTTATCTAGCTCTGATGGCTGAAGTAAAGGAAAGGAAATAAAGAATATAACATCAACATCTAGAAAATTATAACAAAAAATACCAAGAACTCTTCATTTATCCTCCAAGTAACTACTAATTGTCATTGATGAAATTGACCTACAAGCTTACCATGAGAAACCATTATTTTTCTTTTTTGACTTGTCATGATCTTGACCAATGAAAACAAAATCGATTGATTTCATTATTAAGCTAATAGGAAGCCATCCACAAGGCTTAGTAAAAAACATATATTGTGCAAAACCATTCAGCATTCAGGTTCTCCTTTACTGTTTCATACTTTGCTCAAGGTCTCATTTTTATAGAAAAATAAATTCCTAGGTTCTCCTCAATGGTTATCCTTATTATTTAATTCATTAACCAGTGGACATTTCTGTCACTTTAACTTACGCCAGAAAACACATTTTGTAACCTATTTCTGAATTCATCCCATTACATTAGGTTCCAAGAGATTTCCAGTTAACCAAATGCCTAGTTGTGCAAGACATGCCAGTTTCATTGGTTATTTCACTCGCACATGAGCAGAAGGGTACAAGTTGAAGCTATTTTTTTTTCTGCATAATGGACCCATTATTTTCATATCCAGTCCCCTTTTTTTTCAAAAGGTGCATCTTGTCATACTTCTTACAAAGGTTCGCCTGTCTGTGTGCAGTTCAGACCGATCTATCCTAGATTTGAGGCCAAAAAGTCTAAAATCTCATCACCAAATCTGATTCAGACCACATGTAAATTTTTTGTGGAAAAAAATCAGGTCTGAAACAATAGTGTTTCTCACTGTATTTTGTAGTGCAATTAGAAAGTCTAGATAATTTGGTACCATAGTAGAGCTACATCTGTTTACCTTTCTATAATACTGCCCACTTTAGTGTAGCTTAAATGACCTTAATGTTACAGTTCTTATAAGTAGGCTACTACCACCAGATGTGTATACAAGGGGCTGTCCATAAATGATGTCATACACCTAAGGGGGGGGGGGGTCACACATTTGTGACGAGGGGAAAAGGGGAAGTTTAAGAAAGGTGACATCACATCAAAATGTGCAACTTTAAATAAAAGTTCCACTTAATTTTTGTATTGCTTAAAATTTAGTTAATGACGTTTTAAATAGCTTCACGCGTGTCGGGCATGAGCTCAAATTAAGATGGACTCGTCTTCAAACTACCAACACACCTACTAGCCCCAATAGTGGCTTTTTCCAAATAGCATTCTTCCGTTTCCATTCCGCTGGTGTTGACAAAGCGAGGTTAAAATGATCTTTTTCTCTACCAACTTTTTTAATTTTAATTTTTTTGTGCTATAAAATTAAATTTAAAAAGTTTGATCGAAAAGTAAATAATTTATAAGTTTGATAACGTTGATATAAAAAAAATTTGGGTGAAGATTTGACTGCTACGATGGATTAAAGGAAAATGATCCAGTGTCTTTTTGAGGAAAACGTGCTGGCAAATCCTACAAAGAGCAGAAAGATTTGCCAAGAAGTGGTTCAAACGAGGAATGGAATAAAAATAAATGATGCAGATTTGCAAGTGAAAGCTGATCACTGGTTACAAAAATTATAAACAATTGCCACCACACAAAAAAGGATCACTTAGGACGTTTTGGGCTAAACAAACATCATATGCAGATACAAAAAACTCCAAAAAAGTGCATGTGGCCAACGATAATTATGTGTTCAACTACAAAGTTGCAAAGTATTTTTTTAAAATTATAATTATTTTATTTGACAAATATAGGAGAATTTTAATACAATATTCTGAATATCTAGAGTTTTAGCTAGACGACGAATATTTTCAAAAGAATTTTATGCCAATTTAAGCTTTCCAGTGCCTTCTTTTTAATACCTGTTTTCTCCTACAATATCCGAGTGCAGCGCCACACTAAATAATACTACAATGACAATAAAGTGATTTGAAACATGTTAATTTTCAAACAGAAATACGGCTTTTTTGGAGGGGGGGGGGGGGGAGGAGAAAGCAGAGCTTTGTGACGTCATATTTGAGGGGGAGGGGGTCTCACTTTTTGTGACGACGTGTGACAAGGGGGTGGGAGGGGGATCCAATATCAGCCAAAATTGTGTGACGTCATTTATGGATGGCTCCCAAGGCAACAAGGGCTGATGACTATAAAAAATGGCTAAAAATGACCTTGTATATTGTACAACCTGGTTATTTCAGCTGAACACCTTTCAAACGAATGCTGACTATAGTTGGTCTTTTTCACTTCCTGGGTCAATTGGGAGAGGGGGGATATTAGGTGGTTTAAAAAAAAAATATAATTTAATCCATTGATTACACTTTCAAAATTTGATTCTAGTCTAATCTGGTAAAATTCACTTTCCTTATTTAAATAACTGCTCGTGTTAGTGTACTTTGGGTTAGTCTATAATTTCATTTCTTGCATACATAGGTGCAGCCATTTCAATCAGCTGTCTGCTTAGGCAGCATGTTATTTCCTGACATTACCACTGATGATGAAACTTCGGTCACAGTACACCAAAGAAGCACATAGGTACGATATCAATAGTCTTCTCTGTGATGAAACTCATTTTTACAACCAGAGACCGTTCCTGTTCACCTACTGACCCCCAAAATTAATATGCCCCTTTCTCATGTCAAACACAAGCCAGTCACCAAGCTTGGACATGGTTTGTGGCATAGGACATTTTGCAAAATCATTTTTCTTCATGGATACTGTCTGACCTTGACATCTGCCCATTTGATTCCCGGTGACCCGTCAAAAGAGCGCACGACAAAAGAGCGCAGACAATTGGGCGCACTTAAACAAATACTTGAGGTACGATAAACAAATATGGCAGGGTTAGAAAGGAACTTTAATTTGTGATCGCTAAGGCTAATACTTGTTTAGAATGAAACAATCGGAGGTACGATCAAATGACATCACAGCTATTTGTGTTTACCTATACAAATAAACGAATATGGCAGGGTAAGAAAGGAACTCTAATTTGTGATTGCTAAGGCTAATAATTGTTTAGAATGAAACAATGGGAGGTACGATCAAACGACATCTCACCTATTTGTGTTTACCTATACGAATAAACGAATATGGCAGTGTTAGAAAGGAACTCTAATTTGTGATCGCTAAGTTTCAATGATGGACTACCCACGAAGTATATAGCCCACAACTTAGAAATATAAATGCAACTATAAAGAAAACTTTTATAGACTGAACTGCCACTCATTTTGAGACATTTCATTTCAGTTTATATTCTAACTTTAGGCCTAACATGTAGAATCTTTTTATGTGTTATTAGATTGCGTTTTGAATAATGGGACTTCAGTTGATAGTCTATTATAGTTACGATGCCCGCAAACGTTGTCGATTATACCAGTTTTTTTAGTTAAAGGAACTGAACAATTAATTTTTTTTTGCCAATACTTGTTTTTAATGAAGCAAAAAAAGTTACCATCAAATGATGCCGTCTGATCTGAGTTAATTTTCTTGTTTCTATTTTTAAATATTTTTTTCCGATCTTTAGTTTGCGCTCTTATGTCAGCGCTCTTTTGTCGGCAAATTAGTGCGCTCTTATGTCGGCGCTTTTTTGACGGGGTGCCTTGATTCCCAAATCAACAGGCATCATCTGTCTTAAATGCAAAAAGTCTACAAAGTTCATGAGGGCATGAAGTACATACATAAACAGTTTTGCAGACATAATTTTACTGTCCTTAAATCCAGGTGACCTTAACCTGTCTGGATTGACCCAGAAATAAATGTCCTTGTCTCAAATGAAAGCCATAATCAAACTTTGCTCAAACTACATCATAAAGAACTCTAGATACTGTATGCAAACCTTTTGTTAAAAAAATATATTCTGTGACTTTTTTATCCCTATAACCAAGATACAGTTATCTCAAATAAATGCAAACCATATGCAAATCTGGTCAAGCTATCTGGTAGGCATGTCAAGTTATTATGTGTACAATTAACTTCTTCCAAACCAAGTGAGACCAAGTAAAATATTCCATTTCCAGCAACTTCTGACCCTTCTAAATTCCTGATGAACACATGTTCCAAACATATTATTTTGTGAATATATTTTTGGAAATGTTTATGTCTGGTTTGTCCTGGAATATTTTTCAAGTCAAATAAAGCTTCTCTCTGTAAACGTCTGGCTAGTTTTATGTTGTGACTACTAGATTGAGCTGGAAATGTACAGGAAATTATAAAAGATATTGTTTTTAAAAGAACCTCTCTTCAAGTACATACAGTACAAGTCATATTATCAAAACAGTCTGGGGGAAAAAAAAACATTTATTTCAGATATACAGGCCATCAGATATGTGAATGTTACTTAACTTAGAATGAAAAAGTCATTGGATGTGATTGGTTTGATTCAGTGAGTGGTTTAAATTAATGGACTCAAAGTTTGTACAGATTGAACTTACCAAACCAGCCTCCTTCTGAAAATCTGCTAACGAACTAATGTATCCATTAGAGCTGAGATAATCGGCAATCGCTTTGTTCCTGCAAAAGGATAACAATTTATACCAGCTATATATAATAGAAATAGCTCTTCTGAAAATAAAATGTGTACATCCCACACAGGCAATCAAAGATGATATATAAAATAACAGCCTGAATTCCATAGAAATACAGTAATTTTTATACACAGAACATGTAACAAGAGTACCACACACCAGTGTCTCAGCTAAACTAAACCAAATCCTTTATCTATAATAATATAAAAATTGGGTGAAATTCCTATAAATCGATACTTTCACATTACAGTGCTTAAAATTAGCTGCAGAAGTGCCAACAGGATTTTATCATCGGGGGGGGGGGGGGGGGGAGAGTTCCTTGTCATAAAAATAAGAGGAAATTAGAACAAAAATGATGGGGATGAGGAACTGACCATAGTTCCGTATTTATATAACACTTCAATATCCATTTCTTTTTTCCTACTCCACCCTTTAAGACCCCTACTGAAAACAAAATCTTTAAACGATGTTGCTTTAGTTGTATCAGCATTAATCTGCCAATTCTTTCTGAATTTATTCTGTTATTTATGTATGAATATTGTTCTGTGCTGTGAATCCCCTTTAAAAGTCTGTAATTGCACTATGGGGAATTAGTCACAAGTAAGAGGGTTTTTCTTTTCTATATTTAATGGATCTCTGATACAACTAGTTCTTCATGCTGACTCCTTGCACCAAATGAATGAAATTTGAATCATAGTGATGTTCACCCACTTGGGGCATGCATCACTGTTTAAATTTCAGCACAGCTGGATATTTAATTACTCCTGGGGGAAAGAATTGGTGCCGCATCCTCCAGGTATTTATGTACTCACAAAGTACTATTTAATTTGGTGGTCAGATCAGAGTTTCTATTAAGCAAATATCGCCTGAATGTAAGACCATCGGTGAGTGGGAATAGACCTAACACACTCAACCCTATCATCCCTGCACTATGTTTGACCTGGCTTATAAACAACCATAGCTGACTTCAGAGAGAACATTCCATGAAGACTTTTCTAAAGCTAAACTTCTGATCTGATTGTATTAGGTGCAGACCCTTTATCTAACTATGATGCACAAAATCTAAATTATGTAATCCAAAATAAAGTCATGTTTGTATCCTCTCTCCATACACTCTTTTCCCACTGATACTGCATGTTAGAATTTCCAAAATATTCTATTAAGTTGGAAGTTACTTGTAAACTTTATCCTTATGAGAAAATTAATTTAAAATTAAATAAAAACTACCAGTACCAAACTATCTTAAGCACATTATACCTATTAAAAGAGATTCAAATTTCCCTTCAACTGGTCACTAATTTTAATCTTTTAGTATTAAGGCAAACTTGATATAACTGATTTTAATTAGCTTAACAAACACATAATCAAACTGTCATACTGATTTCTTTGTTTCAGTTTCTCAGCTAGCACTGTAACTTGACACCACTGCATTTGAGTAGCTGCTGATAATACCATTTTACCCCAAATTCCTGCCTCTAAATTTACAAGTGTTTTAAGAAGTACTCCTTTATCACAGACATATTGTTATTAAATGTATGGATGGAATTTAGAAAATGTATACAAAAATATATCTTCTCTTCTAAATCTTACACATATACCATAGCACCTGAAATAACTTTAGCCCTATTATATTAGCCTGCTGGAACAAGTTTGAAAACTGTTCTTTATGATTTGTCATGTACAATTTTTAACTGCTCACAGGAATCATCTATTAGATACTTATGCCCCAAATTAAGATTTTTCACTTACATAAACTTTGCCAAAGAATATGAGGTCGAAGGTTGCTATAAACAGAACATGATAGTGTTAGGAATGTGACGCATGTCCACGGAAAGCATACTCTTATATTGTATTTATGTAGAAGTAGTCTTTTCTAAAATACGGTCTGTGCAATTAATTGAATGTTAATAAAAACCTGACCTATGACACAACAAAAAGCCCAGGATGGGTCAATATCCCATTAAATTCATAAACAAGTTTTCCTTTCAAATATATCAAACTGGTAAAGAAGGCCAGGCCTTGAACTTAAATTCAAGTAAACATGACAAAACTCAGTGAAAAAACAATGTTCTTAATTAAAATCAAAGCAAATATATTTTTTTAAAATGACTGTAGTCAATCAGTTGACCAGTAAACAACGTCCGCTTTATTAGTTGGAAATTGAAAGGGTATGAAATTGTACATGTGTTTAGTTTTAATTTTCTTTTATAAAATGACTTGTGACTTCAGTGTAACACATACCCCTACCCTCAACCGCAGACAAATGTCAAGTACACAATACAAATTAAATTAAGTGTGACCCCCACCATAATGCAAATTAGGATATAAAATGGCAGTGACATGGCTTCCGAAATTAAAAAAACTTATTTTCATTTTGGGGGAGAGATCACATATGAATTTGAAAATAATATGATCATGGTGTGGTTCTTGAAATTTTAAATACTTGAAGGTGTATTTTTCTCATATAAGGAAAAAAAAATTTTAGTACAAGAAACAGTATGTAAAACATTTATCATTTTGGGGAAGTGTTTGCGTATGAATTTAGAAATAACATGAACATGACATAGCTTCTGAAATTTCACAAATTTACCAGGTTCTTGAAGTGTTATGCCAAAATAAACAATTTTGGGAAATGTTACTTATTACTGATCATTAGTAAAGCCAGTAAAGTTGTCGTTGTGATAGTCTTCAATTAATTCTGTATACAAACTTTGCTCAAACAAAAGCCAATATGTGTTTCTTCTTTAACTGCATGCACAACCAAGCAGCAGAAAATGCGGTGGTTAATCAACGATTCTCACAATTTAATAAACATAAACGAAAGCAGCCAACATGTTTGCTGGGAATGGCTTTGCCATAAGACACAATCAGTTGACCAGTAAATAATGTCCGCTTTATTAGCTGGAAATTGAAAGGGTATGAAGCTGTACATGTGTTTAGTTTTAATTTTCTTTTATAAAATGACTTGTGACTATTGCTGGCCTACTGCACTTAGTTCTCGATTTTTATATGTGTATGGTTTTTACTCATGAACTGGTTATTAATTTTTATAAAAATATTTTACAGTTATGAAAAAGCAAGTTCAAAACAAGTTGTTCTCTGCACTTTGCACATTGATTTGTATAGTAGTTTTCACACTTCTTTTGATTTTCACAAAATATGAAGTAAACGTTATAAGCACACTGAAAGCATTTGTTGATTATTAATTATTTTTTCTGTAGTCAGTCAAATAAATAGGCGTACAAGAATTACTGGAAAGTTATAATGGATAAATGTACACCGTAACACATATGAGAAAAGTTTAGCAGTATGAAATCTGAAGACACCATTTATATATAGACCCTGGAACATAATGAACTGTACACATGCTTTTTCTTTCTTAAACTAATTTCACTGTTACATTTCCCCATTCAATTCAGACACATAATGATTTGAGACAACATTATTGAATAATTTAAATTTGTATTCAATTTTTGCAATGGAATTACATGTATTATGGATTAAATGCAAGCCCCGACAGTACAATATCAGATGGCAAGTAAATTGTGTTAATACTATGTCTATGCTATATATTAGATATTCAGACAACAATCTGTGATAAAATTACTGAATATTTTAAATCTGTGTGCAATATTTCAAAGGAATTACATGCATTATGGATGAACTGCATGCCACGATGGGACGATAGTAAATGGTGTTAAACACATATGTGCCAATGCGTTAGTCCAGGACAAGTGATCTTTTATATTTTAAAACAAGAGCCAGGCAAGCACTAATTTTCATACTTCAACCACTTTATCTTCTTTAATCTGGCCAATCATGCCTTCCAGACATACTAGATGACTCAATCTACTTCCAATTATTGGTAAATAACACTTGTCACAGTGGGCAAGTTCTATTACTGCTTGATGGCATACTAGGCTGAGTGACCAAATTAGCCCGCATTTAAAACACTTCAAACAAATCTGGTATGGCCTAGTTTTTATTGTGTGAACTCAATTCCGATACTGATGAGTGGAAGACCATTTGTTTTCAATACCCCATGTCAATGCAATCAAATTTTTTAAAAGTACTTTACTGACACAAGAATCTGTTTTCTTTATGAACTGAAAAATCTAAAGTAAGGAGTCTGATATTCTGCATTGATTAAGAGAGGTTCACTTTTCACATGCAACATTGCATTTGAAGTGAAACAATTACAGCTTCACGCTTAAGGTTCAAGATGCATTTGCGCTTTATTCTTTAGCTGCCACAGCTGTTGTGCAGTTTCACTACTGATGAGTGCTATCATATCAGTTACTGAGACTGGTTGCAAGGCTGAATAATAGATCATAACCAAGGCTGACTACAGGAACAAACAAACAAATATATGGTTACATTTATATTCAGTATTTCATTAGCTTTTCCTGGATTTCAGTGAAATAAAAAAAAAAAAACAGCTTGGATAGTGTCTGTTATTCATATATTTCCACTTTATATACTCCTTCATCACACACATCATACAAGAAATCCCAGTTATGTAAACTGTTTTGAATCCCACAAAATAAATCCAATATTTACATATGTACATTTAAAACACTAAACGGAATCCACCCTCTAATTACAAAGCTGAGAATGGTACCTCTCAAAACAGTCATTATCTACACATAAATGACAATGTACATTCCAAGATGTGCCCACTTCTCTGTGATGCTGATTTCATACCATTTCAGGTCTTGCATTTGGTCCCCTATTTTTCTTGGCAAAATCGTTTGTTTCTTGCACAAGCCTTTCCACCAGACATTCAGGAAAAAACTTAAGAAAAAAATCTCAATTGCTTAGTGGTCCAAGCTTGAGTGCTGATCTCAAGCACGACTTGGTCATCACTCCATTGTGCAAGTGGGATTACATCCGCTTCATTATCAGATTAAAAATCACTTGCATCTGGTGTTGATATGAGATATTTCCATGTTCTTATAGAAATACTTTCCATCAATTCATTGGATGTTATCATTAGTCTTTTCAAACAGCTCCCAGTCTTAGCCAATTCATCAAGTTCATGCATACAAGTCTAACACTTGGACTAATGATATCAATATCAAGATTCTCACTCTGAAATGTCATGCTCAAGGCTGTTATAACAGATATAATATCCATCAGGAAATGTGTCATAGCCACAATAATGCAATGTGTGATTGCCTTTAGCAAAATTTTCCTTTGCAACTTTGGCAGCAAAAGAACTAAGAGTATGAGCATGGCTTTGCAGTTTATGTATAGTTTCTAGGGCATCAAAAAAAAAACTAAAGCATCCAACTTTAAATATCTCCTTCACCTTCAGTTGCAGAAATTTCCTGTATCTCTTAAGTCTAACTGTTCATAAAATTCACGATTTACATACATGCCAACCCCTGACGAGGAATTGGCGTAATCCAAGTGGTAAAAAAGCGGAATCCAGGCAGAAAAAGCGGAATCCACATATAACATGCTAAAATTTCAATAAACAACAATTATTTGCCCTGCTCATCCTTTACTGTTTCAAGTTTTCATATGTAGCACTTTTAGCTTTACACACATCGACTAGAAACCTTCTTAAGACGTTTCGCGCTAAATTTTAAAAAAAATTTGACATGGCCGGAAATAGATGTCACGTGATGCTGTACTTTTTTTTTTAAAAAAAAAATATTTAGAGGATTCTGTTATATTTTGTTTCGGGGGTTTTCGGTTGCCTTTTGCCTTTGTCTAATTTATCTGGGAAATTTTTGAAAGGGGATATTTTTGCTCACATAAATGCATAGAGTAAAATAAAATATACTTTATAAGCGCTAAAATATATTTAGACTGGTGCTGCAAGAAATATGAATTAGAATATGGAATCTGCGAGTAAATATTAAATTTGGAAAACCAGTCTGCTATCTACTCACTACGCATATAAATAAGTATAAATAGAACATGATACTATTACGAAAGTCCACGGTCTAGCGTACTCTTATATTGCAGTTACGTAAAAGCCGTCTTTTCTAAAATACGGTCTATGGGATTAATGGAACTTTAATAATAACGAGAAAACAAATAATTGATTTTTTTTGGGAGGTTGATGTACCGAAAAAGCGTAATCCATATACGTTTAAGCGTAACGCGTAATTTAGTGACAAAAAGCGTACTGATTACGCCAGAAGCGTAATGGTTGGCATGTATGGATTTAAAATATAAATAAAAAGGTCAAAGTTTCTTTGTACTTCATTATATTGATGTTATCTGCTGTAAGCATAAACTAGCTTATAAGCATCAGTGAAACTGAATTATGATAGGATTTAAGTTTTACCAGAGCACAAACACCATTATCCTTCCCAATCATCATCTGTTTCTCAAAACATTACCTTATTTTCCGGCCTATAAGTCGATATATTTTTACTTAGGTCTTCGTCTTATACTCCGAATCGACTTAGATATGGACTGTGTCATTGAAAGTTTATATAAGTTAGTTTGTAACTACAGGCAATAAAATGAACAACATGGATGTGCCTTCAACTATAATAAAACAAGCATGGACTGTTTATTCAGCTGTGTCAATTGATAACAGAATATAGCAGTGATTTGTTCAGAAGTAAAATCACAAGCATTCTAGCATCGGTAATGCAATTTCACGATCGCCAGTAATATGGAATATCATACAACGATACCATTACTAGTGTAAAATATGGAGCAAAGATATTGACCTGGCCTCATCTTATACTCTGAATCGACTTATATATGGATGAAGGATGGAAAATTTACAAAATTGGTGAATTCGTCTTGTACTCCAAATCGAATTATAGGCCGGAAAATACGGTAATTAGTAATTTAAATTTACAATCTCTTGAAACTAAATATCTACCCATTATTGAAATTGAAATGTTGTAATTTTTTTGAAATACCAATGAAATTCAATCAGAACTTGAACTAGAAGTTCTAGAAGTGAAATTAAATGTTAGTCTCAGGTCTATTTTAGGTTTTCACAATGTTTTAAAAAAATCTTATGTCTAAGACACAGCGGTTATAAGATGTGAGGATAATATTTACAAATTGGATAAAGTATGCTTTTGAATTGGTTTCTAAATGAAAATGAAGATACTGTGAAAATAAATAATTAATATGTGTGTGTGTGATCTAGATTTTTAACGTACCTCTAACAATTTTGCAGTCATATTGCTACATTGTCTGCACTGTGGCAGTTTATAGTGATATCTAGCACTGAGGCATCATGTTGCAGACATATAACATGATGTCCCCCCCACCCAGTCACAGTATCCTGATACCAGGCCGACCAATCCTAACACCAACTTCTTAATGCTAAGTGCCTAGTGAGGAAGCTGTCAGTACCATTTTGATTAAGTCTTTAGTATGACTCAGTCGGGTTCAAAAGCACGACCTCCCACACCCAAGGCAGCAGATGCTCTAACCGCTAGGCCACAGGAGCAGTCAGCTTGAACAGTACAAGTACTTCAGCTGAAAAAATGCTTTTGCACCAAGAATACAACAGATGCGTGTACACATAAACTGCCTGAAACCTGCTTGGAAGTAAACCATGAAATTGTGTTTGTTCCATTATCCATTGTAAATACTATTTAATACTATGACCCCTATTTGTTTCCACAATTGCAGCAAGAATAATTGTTACGGAACATCAGGGTAATTTCTTAATAGGATAAGCATACTAGTATTCACCAATGAATTGACTGCAAGTCAGCTGATAACACCACAAAGCCACGTGAAGGGGGGAAACACTTTCTTCATCAAGACTGCATAACATCTTGACAAATTATTAAATCAAACTCTTGTTCTTTTTGCACTTCTTCAAGAATTTAGTATTTATATTGTTAAATCTCACGAGCCAAGCTATGATCATGCTATAACTGAATTTACACATGATCTCTAAATATCAGCAACACCAATATTAAATCTCACAGTCAGTACGAAACCTAGGCGTTACTCTAGACAGTACTCTCACATTGCACCAACATGTAATGAACATATGCAAGGCTGCATATCTTGAACTGAGATGCATCAGTTCCATTTGTAAATATCTTTCAGTTGATGCCACTAAAACACTTGTGTGTTCATTAGTACTTTCAAGACTGGACTATTTTAACTCAATTCTGTCTTGTTCGTCACAATTTTTACTCCAGAAACTTCAAAAAGTTCAAAACACTGATGCACGGATCATCTTTGAGTACCTTGATCAGAGCACACCTCACCACTGCTCTGTACTCTACACTGGCTATCAATTCAATACAGAATCAAACACAAAATTTGTTCTCTGTGCTATGTTTCAATGACAGACTCCAGTCCAACATACCTATCAAGCCTCACCCATGTGTATACACCAGCTACATACTTACGCTCTTCTTCTGACAATCATATACTCATTGTTCCCACGGTGAAAACAAAGTCATATGGACAACGTTCTTTTGCATACCAGGGCCTGGCGATGTGGAACAAATTGCCCATTGAAATTAGACACAAAGACAGTGGTCCCTTTTAAGAGTGCTCTTAAAACTCACATTTCGACTGCAGGGATAAACTTAGAGACCTAATCATGTTTTGTATCTTATATGTTTTCAGCATGTTTTTATGTTTTCCAATTTCATTGTTTTTGTCATTTGTTTTTCTGTAGTGTAGTCATATCATTATTGATGGTGTAAAGCGCTTAGAGCTTCAAAAGATTAGGCACAATACAAAGTCCTCATTATTATTATTATTATTATTATTATTATCTCTTCTGCAAAATGAAAAATAACTTTTCATATTAGTCATCTTTTATTTCTTTTTTCTTTTTCTTTTCTCAATGTATGATAACTAATATGAATAAGTTATTTTACAGTGAAAAAAAGACATCTTTTCTTTCAAGATCAACAAATATACAAAATTTCTGGAGCCACACTACATTCATATTATATCCAAATTCATGTTATAATAAGGCTTACACTGTATCAATACAACAATATCATGTGAACTTAATACTTACAGCTCTTCTTTTTGCCTCTGTGACAAAACCATTTTATGAAGCTCCTTTACTGAAGCACTGTACTTCTGCTCAATATAGCTTCACTTTGCAACACACAAAACCAAGCCCAGTCACAAAAGGTGCACCATACTGAAATATAAAAACAATAAATTTTTTAGAAACATTCTTTTTAAATCTATCTGAATTTCCAATTGGTACAGTATTCTTAATATTCTGTATATCATTTGAATATTCTTAATATTCTGTATATCATTTGAAAATACAACAAAACCAGTCTATAATGGATGCTCATGTGTTTGTGCATGATGGATGGATGAATGAATAGGACAGACAGACAGAATATTTTGTCATTAAATTAGTACAAAACTGCATGTCTATCAAGAGAGGTGGTCTCTTAAAACAGGTTAAAATGCTATATCACCAATAAATCTGTGCAAAGAAAATAGGGTCTCTCATAACAGTGTTCTTACAAATATAGGTTTTACTGTTACATGTATTGAAATTTTACTACAGAAAAATTGTTCAACGATTGTGTAATGGAGAAAGATGTTACTTTTCACTAATAGCAGATGTACATTATATATGAGAATAACTTTGCCATTTTGAGCCATGACTACTGAATATAATGGCAATGGACAGTAAATTCCATTGATGCCAATTAATATAGGTAATTACAGACTATATACAATTAAAAGAATGAACGAGTTTTTCCTCATGCATACTCAATAAGCTAACATGTTAAATAGTGGGGGGAGTGGGGTGCTAGAAGCATTATTTCATCTCAAGGCTGACTGAACAAGCCATACCTATACAAGAACAAAATTGAGCTCAAATCATAATCCAACCTTTAAACCATATATCTGTACAGATGACATTACAGAAATTCCAAAAATATTAAATTAGTAGGCAATTATCATTATCAGTAAATAAGCTGGACCTAAAGGGTTTGGATTGCCCTAAAAGAAAGAAAAGAAAATCTTTGGTAACAATGTCCAAAAAGTGATTTAGACCATAAAATAGTGTCCATTGGTTGCATCAGATAGCTATCTGCTATATAACCAATAAAATAAACATGGATTTTCAATTGGAAAAGCCCGTTATGGATGGATTTCTGCTATAACAAGATGTTGTTAAACCAGGTTTCACTGTAATGTGCATCAAACTTTAATTTTGATTGAAAAGAAAAAGAAAAGCTGAGCCTTCCATTAGTGTAAATAACTTATGCCACTGTACTGTGAGTACTTGTTTTCAGTACAATCAGTTACTGGTCCTGAATCCTCAATGTTCCTAGCTTACTAATTTTGGAAACATGTGGCTCAGACTTTCATTTTCAAAATCCTACAAAGATCTTCTTTTTTTAATAAAAGTTCTTTAACTTTAAAGTATTCACTTACCCTCAACTGTAGTCCAGAATGGCAATTGAAAAAAATGAAAGGCATCAAGAATATAAAAATGCAAAACATTCAGTCACTTGATTCATCAACATGTGTTAATAGCTCTATTGTCATTTTTGCGCTTGAATCCAAATGTAGTTTTCTGCATTGAAAAAAAGACACTCATTGTTCTTTTCTAACAGGGTTGTCAACAGATGACATCAAGTTCTGATGCTTGAAATTTAACTGAACCATTTCAAAGCGGGAAAGTTTTTATGACGCACAATAATTTTGGTCAGAACACCATTTTATTTTTCCCTCATGCAGATATGCCTATCCCAGAAAACACATATATATTTATATAATACACACCATATTTTCCTGGCTGTAAGGTGATGCAGAGTATAAGTTGAATATTCACCATTTTATTTTGTAAATTTTCCATCGTTTGTCCATATACAAATCAATTCAGAGTATAAGACGAAGCCAGGTCAATAATTGGCTTCGTATTTTACACTAGTAACTTCCAGTTTCATGTACATTAATGGTATCACTGTGTATTCCATATTACCAGCATTCGTGAAATTACATCATCAATGCTAACATGCATGTGATTTTACTCCTCTACAAGGCACTGCTATATTCTGTTATCTACTGACACAGCTGAATAACAGTCCATGCGATGTACATGTTAATTAAAAGTGTTAACCTGATTATTTCAGTTGAAACCAGTCTTGAGTGCAAGATTCAACAGATGTGATAAACTCAGTGAGGCTAACAATTGGAAAATGAGGCTATCCATAGGGAAATAAGAAATGAAGAAAATTACAAACAAAAAATAAATAAAAAATACTTTTCATTTTACTTTTAATTATCTATGAAAGGCAGTATAAAATTTATACAATTGAACAGTTATATATATATATTAGTTTATAACAATTTATTGACAGTAATTTAACAGGAATCTGTACTTCTATGTGACCTGTTTTGAATATGTCGATTATAGAGCAATTTGATAAGAATACCTGGTACCATAATCCATATACAAGTCAATGCAACTTCAATGACATAATCCATATACAAGTTAATTCGGAGTATAAGACAAAGACCAAAGTTTCAAGTAAAAAACATAGACATTTAGGCCGGAAGATATGGTGTGTGTGTGTCTATATATATATATATATATATATATATATATATATATATATATATATATATATATATACAGTAGTCCCCCTCTTGAACGCCCCCCACCCACCCGACCAGCGGCCACCCGCTTCTTACGCCCAGAATCCGTTGGCACCAATGAGTTTGTATTCAAAATTAACCCTCAAGAGCAACCACCCCTCTAATGCGACCAGCATTTTAGTACAAAAAATGAAAAATGTCCCCCTCATGAACAGCCACTTTTATTTCTTCAAGATTATCCAGAACCAAAAATTAATTCAAATCTTGACGTGAGGTAAGCAATTTTGATTATATCTATCGTAGATACATGTCTCCGAGTGTCACATCGCCGTTAAAAGTGTCAACTAAAGATTTATAGTATATCATCTGTAAAAGTCGATGTTTACAGGAAATGGGCTCAATAATGTTATGTTGAGTTTGAGGTTTAACACCTATATCGAGTTCTTCTCTTTAATGATTATAACCAGATGTAATTGTTATAATCATAACAGGGTCAGCATAGGCTAAAAATAGGTTTTGTACAGTGGCACACACAGAGAACCTTAAAAAAAAAAAACAACAGGGTACCAGACAAATACCGGAAATATCACGTGACCACACATTATGACTTCCTTTACGAAGACTATTTCGTTCACTCGACACAAGTTTTGTCTGCATAATTAAATCACATACATTCAGCAATAACCGAATAAATCATTACCAAACATTAAAATGTCATCACGTTAACGGATACATTATTTTTGAAGAAAGTCGGTTATTCTACTCGACGACATCGGGGGGGGGGGGGGGGGGGGCGGGGAGAATGCCGAACAATTTTATGTAGAAAAGACTAAAAAAAATACTAGTTTATGTTAAAATAATTTAAAAAAACAGTCATAACCGATAAGGTTATTCAGCAGCAGTGGGAAAATGGAGCAAATGGAAATATAATTATGTACCAAGATGTAAATGACATTTTTGAATCCATTTGTAATGTGCATGACAACAATACTCGCTCGCATATCACATTTACGCCAAGAAAGACAAAAATAGTAACATATATTCAGTTGCAATAAATTTGTTATTATAACAAAAAGAACCTTTTAATGATTAATGTTTCATTTAGACGATTGTTTTGAAGCATGTAGCTTTCTTACTACGTACATTACATATACATGTACTTCTCATAATAAAGTTAGCCCCCCTCTGGAACGGCCACCCATCTTATAAGGCCACTTTCCCGGTGCAGCAGGGGTGGCCGTATAAGACAGGGACTACTGTGTATATATATATATATATATATATATATATATATATATATATATATATACCGTATTTACCGCATATGTTGGGACACGAAAAAATAATTATTTATTTTCGTGTCCCAGAACTTATGGTGAACTTTTTTTAAACCTACATCATGTGTCCCAAGACTTAGGAAATGAAAAACATGTTCAATTCAAAACAAAACAAGCCAACCCCAGAAGCTGACATTGGATTCCTATTAGTGTGGAGATTTTTTTTAACTATGCATGTGTATACAAAGTCGGCCGACATTGGAAAGCCAAGGAAAATGACCACACGTCTCATATTAAGAGTGCAGATAAACAAACAGTTGTGGACTGTATTGTGAAAGCAGTCGAATCTCTTCAGGACAAGCCAGATCTGATCTGAAAATCATTTAAAGTTTGTGGGTACAGTCCTACCCATTTATCTCGTAATATTGTCGACATAGGCGGATGTTGAGATAAGTGGGGGGGGGCCTGAAAAAAGATAACATGAAGACAGTATCAGTGTGAAATACACTTGTATATTAACAAATTACATTTTGGTTACCTTTGTGTAATAAAATCCAAATTAAAAATATTGCATTGATCACATCCTGATACGAAATTCAACGTCGGCATTATCACATTATCAAAAAATTTCACAGACCTCTTTGCGAGATGTACATCCCTTAACTTCCTTACAAGCCAGATATTTAGTTTCCAGAAACTGTAAATTTAATTTGCGTTTTACCTTGCTGTTGGTAGCCATCGTAAATGTAAATAAAGTTAAAAACGAAACTTTCACAGCAAAAAAAAAAACTTGTTTTAATCACCGATCACTTTCAAAGGTCTAGGAAACGCGTAATCCGTATTTTCACACAATTTTTATATGGGATTCAGAAAATCACGTATACACGAGTCCTCTATACGCATCAATTTCCTGGACGGCAAATTTAAGGGCTTGCTAGTCCAGCTTCGACCACTTGTTGATTGGAAAATTGTGTTCATCAATTGATCCTTTTAGCTGTGCTGATATTTACAATCAGAAAATTCAGTGGCTGAATGACCCACAGATGTACATGCTGTCAGTGTAAGAGTACATCTGAAGAACATGACTCACAAACGAGGCGGCAAGATCAAAGACTTAACTAGCTGAAGAGTGGTGAGAAAATGTGCTATGTTTTTTTTATCCGACCGCGACATCAAAAGCCTGGCGGCAAGATCAACTAATTGTTGAACAAAGTATGGGTCGGAACTGGCAGTTTGTCGACATAAATTATTAGAAAACAAAGTACAGTCACTATCTACTGGTATATCTCTCTCTCTCTCTCTGTCTCTTTCTTTTTCTCTCTCTCTGAATATATTTTTACGAAAAGTGAAAACAAACAACACTCGGAGTTTTCTTTTTTAAAGTTTTACTTAATAAAATATACGTTTGTGTACATTTTCTGACATGTACTTTTCGAATGATTTAAAAGGTGTCCGACAACTTACAACTCAAAAAAAGCTATGTGTCCCAGAATATACAATGCACAAAAAATTACTTTTAAAATAAAATTATGGTGTCCCAACAAATACGGTGTCCCAACATATACGGTAAATACAGTATATAATAGACTATTCATGTCGAGTGACCTGTAGTAAGCAGTTTTCAGGTCCCCTGGCTCCTTTTTTATGTAGATTTTATCTGTGGCTGTCCATGGTCTACATTTTAAAACTATACATGCCTCTACAGACTGTGCTATCAATTTACTCCTGAACTCACTTTTTTCACTAGGAAGGAAACTCACTCATCATGTGCAGATCAATGATACTGTCATTAATAACAGCTTTATTTTTGACAATATTTTGAAGATAGCTTTTCTTTCTTTCTTTAACTGGCTGATAACATCTGGTGCAATTATTGGCTGATCAAATTACCTAATATTTACAAAATACATCTTTAGATCTAATTACATCAGAGATGAATTTAAAAGACACAAATGCACTAGAGCCAGCTGAAAATTAAAAGATTCAATGCTTTTCTTGGAGCATTTAACTATTGTTTCACAGTCGGATTGTTGTTTATGAAAGATCTCCACATATACAGAAGATACCTCCAGACTAAAGATAATTCACTATTGCAGATGTGTATACTTAGAAAAAAATGGGAGGGTTTTCTCAATATTGATTTTAAATCACTGCCACCAATAACAAATTCTCTTTCAGAAGCCATTCTATTTTGTCCACAATAAAAAAAAATATGCTAGAAAATACTAAATTTAAAAGACGACAGGTAAATGGAGACAAGCAGATTAGAACTACCTCAAAACATGCATTCACCATCGGTGATGGCATATTTACCACTAATGGTAGGTGTATTTTCCAAAATAAATGCCATATTAGTAATCTCTCAGTCAAATATTTAACCCTCAGCTAATCAGTAATCATTAAACTCTATGGTACTGTACAAATACATGCTAATTTACTTCAGTGTAAATATGAAAAGATACATTTTAAAAAAAAACAGAATTACGATAATGAATGTATTTATGACAAACATTTTGGTATTGAGAGTAAAAATACATGTATGATAGTCTTAAAGGAACAATAGTGAGAGGCTCCATAGGGGTTTATTTCATGTATGCTTAGGATGGTAAATAACAGGCAAGTAGCAACATACGAGTCAGCATGAATAACTGTAAAAAATATCATTTGTGGGATTTGACAGGTGCTTTAGAAGTAAACAGCAGACACAATTTATCTTCTGTTGTTTAGTTTTTTTTAAAGCAAATGGTTTGTTAGTAGTAGTTCTGTACAACAACTACCGGTATGCTTAATCTGTGGTAAATGCCTCAGGGATATTGGCATAGTCTCTTAGATGTATTATTTAATGAGGTAAGGTAGTGGGCATGGTTTCTGCTCATAGATATAATTGTCACAATACTTGAACAATGTCCACACTCATATTTTGGTCAACTAAATCACTGTACCGGTAGTTAACGAAACAAAACATTGATAAATAATTATCCAATACAAATTGATAACCAAACACCCATGGAATAAATTACAGGATAAGGTATAATAGTATATTACCACGCTAAGAAATTATTTCAGTTTAATTTTTCCACAAGTTTATATTCAATCAGATAAAATGAATAGTATTGGAAGTACAAGAAAGCATTCTGAATATGCAGAAGAAATTACTGTACTGCAGCACGTGAATTTTGTGTGAATGAGAAGCAAGTACGGGAATGGCAGAAAAGCAAAGCAGCTTTAGATGAAATGCCAAGAATCAAGAAGGCTCTTCAGACTGGAATTGCCTCTTTCCCTGAATTGAGAAAAGAACTCAATGATTTTGAAAGTGAATGTCGACAAAATGAATACATTGTCACATGAACTGCAATCTGTCTGCATGCTATGCAGATATTCTTGTTTTTTGAACTGGCACGGTTTCTGTCTCAGTCTGCAAACAAAGATAGCACAAAAACTACCAAAAAAACCTGGAAGAAAAAACTGAATTATTTCAACAGTTCTGTATTAAAAATAGAAAAAGTGCTCATTCAAACTATCACAAATCTAAAATATGGATGTGATGCTGTTGACTTGCCAAGCAATAAAACAGTCAACACTGTTGGTGAGAACTATTCTGATAAAAATGACCAGCCATGAAAAAATGCATTTCACTGTTGTTTTGTTCTGTTTAGCTGATGGATCAAAGCTATCATTTTTAAAAGGAAGACACTGCCAAAAAAGCATGAAATTTCCTGCTGGTGTCATCATTCGTGCACATGAAAAGGGATGGATGGATGAAAGTGTAACGATTGAATGGTTGGAAAAAGTCTGGAACAAGATACCAGGTGCACTACTTCAAAAACTTTCAATGCTTATCTGGGACATGTTTCAAGCAGACAAAACAGATGAAGTAAAAAAAGGCCACAAAGAAATTAAAAACAACATTGGCTGTGATACCAGGAGATTTAACATCAGTGATGCAACGTCTTGATGTGCCTTAACAAGCCGTTTAAGGACAAGTTTTAAAAGGTGTGGTCCAAATGGGTTTATTTACGTGCTATGAAGATGACAAAAGGTGGGAATTTAATATTTTTTAGTAATGTGATTTCCCTATATAAATGTATTTAGAATTCACATTGTGCATATTGTAACTTAGTCTAGAACTTATGGGTTCCATTTTTGTAGTTTCTAGTGCCTCTGAGCGTGTATTTACCAGTCTTTTTTAGATTTAAGGAAACACAAGATTCATGGGTAAGTTATTTTAACAACTTTAAATATTATTAATGTTACCTTTCTTTTGTTTCAGAGAATTAAGTTAATCTTATTTTTTCTTTAATTTACTGACCCCTGGAGGTTTTTGCCTGAAATGCAAGTAGGAAGCACATTTTGGAGGCTATTTTTTAAAACGTCCAAATATATCGACTTCCAGGTAATTTCTGGTTAGCCTAATACCTAGTTGTGTTAGATACATTTTTCATTGGCTGTTTTGCTCGTGCATGAGTAGAAGTGCTTAACTTGCAGTTCTTTTCTTTCTGTTGCTCAACGGATTCATCATTTTCATATCAAGACCACTCTATTCTAACTGCCGATCTTATCCTACTTTTTGCAATGGTAAGCATGTCTGTTTGCAGTTTAGACCAGTCTGCTTAGATCTGAGGCCAAAAAGTATAAAATCCAGACACAAAATTGGATTCTGAACACTGGTGAATTTTGGGTGGAAAAAAAAATCCGGTCCAAAACATTAGGGTTTTTCTTCTGTATTTTGTGGAGCAATGAAAATGTCCAGATTATTTGGTATCATTGTTGAGCTACATCTGTCTACCTTGCTATAATACCACCCACTTTAATGTATCAAACATGAACTTGATGCTACTGAGCATGGAAATAGGCTACTACCTCCTGACATGTAAATGCGGTGCCTGGGGTTAATGAGTTAATAGAAATAACCACAAGGAATACTATTGCTTACATACAGTTCTCTACTATGCAATGAGAGCATTTTAGAATAGTAGAGACCACAAGGTTTTCCTTGAAATCACAAAGTAAATGGCATGCAATGACAAAAACCAACTTAATAGCTGTAAATACACTTGTAGCCTACATTAGTGCATGTGCCGGGTTTTATTCCAATATCTGAACTCTATCAGGCAAAAGTTTTGTATGTGCTAAATGCTGTTGATGCAATATTCATATGCATTTTGTGTAAATAACAAAATAAGATTTCTACCACATAATGGAAATGTAACGGATGGCAAATGTTAACAAGTGTCAACTTTTGTCACCTCTATGTTGTATGATATAATTACATTGTACATGATTAAAATCCAATCATGTCGCAGAACTATTATATTTAATACTGATCTATCTCAAAAAGATTGGGCTACAACTACAGAAGATCAATACCCGAGACATTCTCTACATTAACACCAAACATGCAATGCATACAACTATCATATTTATTAGATACTGAATGTTTTGAAAATATCTGTATATAATGTGGAAGTAGTTAAGTGAAATATGTCAATAATGCATGCTAATTATTGAATGAAGTCATAATAATCTGCCCGCCATGTTCCAAGGCGTCTCAGATGACATTTAGATTTTACTTGTATCGGAAGAATACAGCTTTGACTTAAACACAACAGCCAATGTATAAAACATAAACATATGATGATACCTCTATTTCAATAACTAAAATGTACTGTGAGGCAGAGAATAAGATATTTCTGAAAGATGTTCTGCTAGCTCCTCACGTCGGAAATCACCCTAACAATTACTTATTACTGCGCATGCCATTTACATAAACCGGAAAATTGTTACGAACGAGAATATTCGCAAAAAGACGCGAGTTTGAATCCTTGACTGGTCCTACATCTGGAAACTTTTGAATGATATTTGGTACCCCTGTAGGAGCATCCAGTCAATGTAATGTCTGCTTCCAGTAACCATCACATGTCAAAAGCAATCCGGTAACCTACGACACATTTTACAATTTGCTAAGTGGTCATATCGATCATAACTGTCAGTATATTTTATCCTACTTTATACTTGCTATAACAACCTTAAATCTAATCGTGGTTTTAGCTTCTGTCAGGAACTTTCTGCGATCATCACCAGTAGCATGTGTCCGCACAATTGCGGTGACTTTAATAATAATCATAATAATAATAATGAGAACTTTGTATAGCGCCTAATCTTTAGAAGCTCTAAGCGCTTTACAACATCTATAATGATATGTCTACGGAAAAAAACAAAAACCATGAAATTGGAAAACAAAATACAACCCTTTCGTCACTGTCTTTGGGGTCATAGTAAGACCTGACGCTGATATTTATGTTTGGGGCGTCAGGGTCTTACCGCCTAACGAACAGCGCTGTATAGTGTGTTTTGAACTCTACAGACAGGAGAATAAGAGGTGAAATTTTCAGGATTATCACATACTTGGCAATGAATATCAACATTCTTCCACATATTTAAGAGTTATTGATATACTTTGTTGTCTTGATCGTAATCGACTCAAAATCTGACACTAGCAAATGAACGCATTTTTATATTCCTTTGACGCGCATTTCAGTTGGTTGCAGTGCGATGGTGTGGCTGGGGAATGCTGAAGTGAGTTTCAACAAGGCCATTTTATTTAAACGAAACGAAAGTATCAAGTATTTGAACAGAAGGCAACATTTCGTTTCGTTCAAGAAACATTTTCCAATTGGAACCTACTTGAACATACTTCGGCATATCTCGACTACTGTCACATTTCAACAAATTCAAATGTATGTCAGCTGAACAAGAAAATGTGTTTGTTTGCATGTGTCAAATATTGATTCCACCAAGATAAAAACAGCACAGTAAGTATATTAATTAAACATAAATTAGTGGAAAAATGTCGATATAGGTTGCCAAGTATGTGTGATATTCCTGAAACTTTGAGTACTCGTTACGATGTCAATGACATCGGAACAGACTATACAAGGCCGTTATTTGGATCGTAAGACAATAGCACTTAAACAAAATCAACATGTGCTATGTCTTACATGTAGGACTAGGGTCATAGAGTCCTCAATACTAAGTAACTTTGGAGTTGTAAAGCAAACTGACTTGTGTGGATTTTGAAATAACATTAACTTTGCCCATCGCTACATTTATTTATGAGCACTGACCTTTTCACTGTGTGAAAGTCAATACAAATTATATGTTAATCTAAAATGCCTTTAAAGATGACTTCACACTGAAGTTCTTGTCAAAGCTTCACCTGCATTTATTTAGAGGCTGCAACAGAGCAGCTTGTAAACAGAACTTCCGGATCATCACCAAGGTCGTATTACTCACTGTGCACTGTTGCAGAAATACACACAAAGAACCACACTCTGAGCTCATATTCTCAAGAAAAAATAATTACCTTTCAATCCCTACCAAAATGCATGAATATAACTCTTCTATCACCACCAAAATGAGAGGAAAAAAATGTTATAAAAATAGACTAGAACCACATTCTTGGGTACTGATCTCAAAAAACTAAATGTGATGTGATTCCATATAGCGACAAGAAACAAAGTTACAAGCATATACATACATTTATTTAAATTAAATATCCACTAGTGTATTGAAAAATCAACCTGACAAGACAAAGGGATCCATATTGTTTCTTTCAATTTACCGATCAGTCTTAGCTATGCACAAGCAAAGAGGGGACAACTCTAATATGCTTGTGAAAATTAAAGTTAAGCCCAGAGATCAGAACATCTCTTTTTGCACCATACCGTGATAACATCTTTTATGGAATTATTTTTACACCATACCTTGTGTTAACTCTTTCAGCCCCAAGAAACTTATCAGTAACACTGTTACTGTGCCCCAGCCACACTAAGCTGGGACTAGCTGCTTGTGCCCCAGAGTGTTTTACCTGTTAGGAAAAATTTTGTAGTAGTCATGCACATGCCTTCACATTTACTTTAACCCTTAAAGTGGGTGACGCAACTATAGTCGCGCTGTTGTTTTTGGTCCTGTAGTGTGTGTCGCGACTATAGTCGCGCTCGATGTGAGCAACACTGATCGCATTCTATAACTTCATCTTGCCATAAATGCCTGTAAAACTATATTTGATTGGTTTAAAAAGGCCTGCAACAAGTATTCTGCAGTACTTTACTATATTATTAATGATGTAATTTTACAAATGCTCGCTTCTAAACACATGGTACTTGTGCAAAGCTAAAATGGCCGACGCTGAATACGAAGGTGATTTCTTGCAACAAATATTCGCTTCTGATAGTGATGCTAATAGTGATTTTGAATAATTTGAGAAAAATGACATTATTGGAGCAAGCGAGGTATTGATGGAAATACACATGAATGATTTTGAGCCAGTAATTTACGTGGAACTGGAGTCGGATGTACATGCTCGCTTGACATAAAAGATGGCGTGCATGTCAACCCCCATTCACTGGTAATTCAAAATTAAATGTCGAGATGGTGAATACTGAACCTTCAGACTATTGAAGACTTTTTCTTAGATGACGAGCAATTGCATCTGATAGTAGATAAAACAAATTGTAATGCAGATCAGAGAGTTCATGGGGCAGACTTGAACGAAAATATTCGCATGAAGAAATGGCGGCCTGTCTTATCTGAGCATCTAAAATGTTTTTGCATTGATTAAAACAATGGGTTTGGTACATATGTCTGTTCTCAATTCCTAATGGGCTATTGATGATGTGATATCAACTGCATACTTCAGCAAAAAACATAAGTATGGGATAGATTTCAAGCTATTCCAAGCAATTTACACCTGTCAGACAATGAGAACAATTAAGGTGACTCTTCACACAAAATCAGCCCAATGATTAAACAAAAATAAAGCCATTGCTGAGGTTTAATCACCAGATATTGACCTCGGTTTGATGATATTATAATAAATAACAGGTGATAGTTTTTCATGAACATTAATTGCTGACTGGAGGGTTTAAACATACCTCTGACATTCATGGAGTGGATTTTTGCAAAACTGTCACCCTGCCTTTACCTGTGATTTTCACAATTTATATATAACATTGTGACAGACATAACATGTGCATGGATGGACTAATAAAGAATATAACATTTCATAGATATATTTGAACTTTTCCATCAAAAACAAACAAAAATACTGATGAAATACAATTACCTGCAAATATGTTAAACCTACACGTGTCTTGATGCTAATCTTATTTTTTATATAGGGTTTGTCTATCAATAGTGTATATTTAATGAAATACATGCAAATTTAAAGACTGTGCAGTTTTCTTCTTTTCTCCCCTGAAACAATTCAGCACTGAGGGACCTTTTACTGCAAAACAATGCAACACTTTAAGGGTTAAGTTCTCTTCTTGTATCCAATATTAATCCATGAAAATTTCACCAATTAATCCAAATTAATTTGTCTACACAGTAATGTATTTTTCTTTCTATTTTTCCAAGTCTTTCACAATTTATTTATATATTTTTTTTACAAAATTATGTGCAACATTGTTAGGAATATCACATCATCAGCACTTAATTCCATTAAAATAAACTATGAAAATATAATATGTGATATGGTTTGAAACAATTTGTACATACATTACTTTGCAATGTTCACATCCAGTTTTTGGTTAAGATAGAACTTTGTTAAATAAACACATTTTGCAGGTTGGATACTACGTTTGTTTGGTGATACCAATATGCATTTTTAGGCATATGGATTTGTTTCGTTTTCGATGTCTGTGTACAGTTAATCTGGAAATAATAATAAGTGAAAAAAGATAGATTTCTCTTTTTTCCTTGTCTATTTGTCATTGTATGTTGTAGGTCCAGGATTCATTCCACTAAAATCATTGATTTGGATAGACAGAAGACGATCGCTCCAATCTGCTAGATCAGCAGAAATTCTTTCATTTTCGCTATCAGCATCCACTTTTTCTGACTATTCAATCTCAAGAATCTTCAATGTCCCAATCGAAATCTCGCAAATTATCCAACTGTCGAACACATCTCTCCTCTAATTACTCAATATTTTCTAGATCAAACCCGAGAAACTCCTCATTCTCGCCCTCACCACCATCAAAAACCACTCATGCTTCCACCATCATTTTGCGATTTTTTAAGGAAAAAGAACATGTGTATTGAAATTGATCCCAAATAGTAATCCTTGGTTTCCGAACATTTAAAGTTTGCCCAAATGAACGTAATTTCATTTCTGATTGGCTACAAGTGGGTCTGATGCTAGGAAAAGCCCCATTTGTAACCAATCAGAGACTTTCTCTTGACCATACATTCGGACCGTGGAGAAGCGGTACCCGCCATTGAATGCAGTCGAAAAACTTCACGAAAAGGCGGTATCAGCCGTTGAATGCAGAAACTGGATTATGCGTAAAGGCGGCATAGGGACCGAATGAGTTAAAGAATTATTTTTTTTTAAATCTTGCATATCTGGCATTATTTATAGTGTACCTCATGTTTTAAGGCATTTTATACTCTTTGCTGATGTATATTGTGTGCAATTGAGTTTTCATTTAAGTGGCTCAGACGTGTAATCTAAACTGGAATGTGCACTGCCAGCAACAGCACTTAGTAACATCATTCTCAGGGTGCAAATATGTTACACTGCAAATTTATATCAACCTTTTGACTAAAATCGGCAAATGGCAAATTAATAACTTTTCAAACACTAGATACTAAATTTTATATGAACTGATAACCAGCTTACAAACTGATTTCACTAATTTGGCGATTTTTATGTGCCAACCTACATTGTTATAAATACAACTTAACCCTTCGCCATCTTGACAAAGTGTCATGAAGGATAGTCTTAATCTTTAATTTGCTACTCAGTGTTTTTGAACATATATCAGTGAAATTGAAACAATGCATAATAATGTGCACTAACATTTTGGTGTAAATCAAAACGATGTGAATCCTAACGCACATTCAGTGGCAGTTTGATCCAGTTACAATATGCAGAAAATAATTTGAATACATGTTTTCAGTATCTTTTATATTTACTCTTATAAATTCATTAATACCTTAACATTTATTTAGTTTAACCCATTTTATCCTGAATACACCTGCAGTCATAATACCTCATTCTATCCTGAATACACCTGCAGTCATAATACCTCATTCTATCCTGAATACACCTGCAGTCGTAATACCTCATTCTATCCTGAATACACCTGCAGTCGTAATACCTCATTCTATCCTGAATACACCTGCAGTCATAATACCTCATTTTATCCTGAATACACCTGCAGTCGTAATACCTCATTCTATCCTGAATACACCTGCAGTCGTAATACCTCATTCGATCCTGAATACACCTGCAGTCGTAATACCTCATTCTATCCTGAATACACCTGCAGTCGTAATACCTCATTTTATCCTGAATACACCTGCAGTCGTAATACATCATTTTATCCTGAATACACCTGCAGTCGTAATACCTCATTCTATCCTGAATACACCTGCAGTCGTAATACCTCATTTTATCCTGAATACACCTGCAGTCGTAATACCTCATTTTGTCCTGAATTACACCTGCAGTCATAATATCTCATTCTATCCTGAATACACCTGCAGTCATAATACCTCATTTTATCCTGAATACACCTGCAGTCATAATACCTCATTCTATCCTGAATACACCTGCAGTCGTAGTATCCCATTTTATCAACTATGATTGTGCTCTACTACGTATGTGTGTAGCGTCTCTAGAAACACTTGTTATACATCACAACTATTTGTGTACTTCTTCACCTACACAGGAAATGGTTAAAGCAAGCATGCACAGTGAAATTTTTTTTAAAAAGTGCTTGGAAGAGAAGCTGCGAATTTGAAAACCGATCGATAAAAAAAATGGACCACAACTCTAATACAAACATGGATGTTGATAGCGAGGGTAGTGACATTGAAGTTGAGGATTTAGATGATTCTGATAATGATATGGACTTAAATGATGGGCTACGACTGAATAAAGTGGATGAAAAAGATGATGCATGCACTTTTCGATAGTGATTCCGAGAATGAAGCGGAGTTTGAAGGCTTTCAAGAGGAATGGGTCCGGAATGATTTTTCGATTCAGTTCCAGCCAAGATTTAAACTGTTAGAAGGATCAACTGTTCAACACCCAGAAGAAGCAGATGCACAACATTATTTGGAGTTACTTTGGGATGAATTGTTATGGAACAAACTTGTTGATGAAAGAAATCGTTATGCTGAACAGGAACGTAGAAAAAATACCACCACCACCACCACCACCAAAGTCGCCAAGATGGACACCAGTCGATATTCCAACAATGAAGGCATTTATAAGCTTATGTTTTGCCATGGGAATAATTCATCTTCCATCAAGACATAATTATTGGTGACAACATAAGTATATGTTTGTCACATCTTTCAATAAAATTATGTCTCGTGACAGATTTGATCTGATTTGGGGATACTTGCATCTCCATGACAACGAAGGACAAGCTGCAGAGCCTCAGCCAGAGGGAAGACCAGATAAGTTAAAGAAAATTAGATGGCACTTGGATTATTTAGACCAGAGATTTTCATCAAATTTCATACCAAAAACCACTGCAACAATAGACGAAAGCATGATAAAATTCAAAGGAAGACTCTCCTTTAGACAGTATCTTACAGCAAAGCCGACAAAATGGGGGGGGGGGGTGAAACTCTGGAATATGGCCGACAGCTCAACTGGATATATGCACCGTTTCCAGGTATACACCAGCAAAGAAGATGGGCAAGAAAAGGGACTGGCTTACAGAGTGGTCATGGATCTCTGCTCGCACATGTTTGGCAAAAATCTGACAGTCTATTTTGACAACTTTTATACAAGTACAGATTTAATGAGAGACTTGCATGCTAGAGGGTTGATGGCCAGTAGAAAAGTCCGTAATAACAGGAAGGAGTTGCCAAAAGACTTGCTGCCAAAACATCTGAAACTGAAGAAACACGAGTACAAAATTGCACAGAAGGATGAACTTACCTTTTGTGTTTGGCAAGATACAAAAGCTGTTTGTGTCTTGTCAAATTTTCATGATCCATCATCAAGTGGCATTGTAAACAGACATTCTGGTATGGCTATTCAGCAGCAGGTTGAAGTACCCAAAATGCTGTCAGATTACCAGCTAAACATGAAGGGAGTAGATCTCTGTGACCAGATGGTTGGGTACTATTTTCTGCATCACTAGTCAAAAAAATGGTGATGTCGAATTGTCTTTTATCTAATGGAAACTTGGGCGTACAATGCATATGTGATAGCAAGGGACACAAATCCAGAGAGAGTCAAAACTATATGGCCAACATTTCAGAGCTATCTGGAGGACTTAGTTGCCTCCCTGGTTGGTGGCACTAGAGCTGGAAAGGCTGCAGCACTTGTTCCAGAGCCTACCAGAGGAACAGTGCAACATACAATTGAAAAAATATTCGAGAAGAAAAAAAACCTGTCATAAATGTTCACTGGCCGCTGAACAGTGAACCATTAAGAACAGGCAAGAAGAGGGGTGACAAAATTTGGATGCAGGGAATGCAATGTCCTGTTCATACAGAATGCCCGGCAAAACACATCACTAGGTGTATAAATGCTTAAAAGATGATGTTTAGACAACAATTGATGTATGGCTGTTTTAATAATGTCGTGTTTTTTCAATGTGATGTGGACATTTTTATTCACCAGTAAAGTAATATTGTTATTACTAACAAAGTAATGATGTGGACTTCAAAATTCGGACAAAATTTGTCCTAATTAATTTCCTTTATATTACTGAAAGATTTCTAGGATTAATTTGTGACAAATTTTCATGAGAAACTGCATGCTGAAGTACATGTTCCAGAATGTGATGTAAACAAATTGTTCCACGTGTCATGTTGTGCTGTTCAATTTTAGTAAAATCATTATAACTTTTGAACTAACAGTGCTAGAAACTTCAGAGTTGGACCAAAATACTAGACATAGAATTATCTTTATTTTATTCCATACTATGAGGAGCATTTCATTCATCTTCATTGACAAAAGATTCACTGAACATAACAAAATAAAAAATCATGCAAGTCAAATTTCAAAATACAGTTGTGAGCATGTACATTGGTAAATGATAACAAAACATGTATCACTGTGTTGCAAATTGTATGATCTTTTCAGAGATATATAGTTTGATATACTTTAAAAAAGAAATAACATTGTTAAGCACGTTTAGTAACATTGTGAAGATAGTCACAATTTCAGCTTCTGCTGCTGTATGATGCTCAGTTTTACCACAATGTATTTAGAATTGCTTCTCAGGAATCAGGCACTGCAGTTGGAATTGGTAAACAGGATAATATGGGTTTTGGAAATATAAAAAAAAAATTAAATTTTTTACATTTTTGCAAATTCCTGTTTGCTGAGGAAATAACTGTTGATCACCAAAAGTCAAAAATGTTGACAGTTATTTTTAGATATAAGTTTTTAATAACTCCTGGTTTAATATCTTAGCATTTATGTGGGAAAAATATAAATATGTAATAATGAAACTTTGATAAATCCAAAGAAGCAAATGTTACAGCTTGAAATTGCATTTTTTCAAAATTTCCTTGTGCATGGCTACAGTCAAGGGAGGACACTTTCTCTACTTTTTCGCAGACCCTATTTAGGAATCTGTAGATATTTCAAGCAAGAATTCACATGGCATAATAAATGCGTTACGTCCAACATAAGGTCACTGAAAAAGGATGCTGCAGAAGCAAAATATTGCATTGACATCACAGTAGCTACATGGTTGTTGCAAAGTATGCTTTAGTTGTTGAACCAAGAAATCAAATAACACAACCTCATGACTGGTACCAAGGATAGGAATTTGAATAGGGTCATTACCCTTTTCAGATATGGCAATCAAATCATTTTGACAGTCTTATTTACTCTTGGGAGAACAGCATTTTAGTAATATTTAATAGTCCTGAAATTTCTTATAGTGTGATTGGGCTTGATGTACTGCATGTAAGATGTCGGGTCCACTGAGCAGAGAGCAGTGACTCCATCATGACTGGCTCAACAGTAATGGTGGCCTGTGAAAAGGTGCAGCTAACCTGCAGGTTTTTTTTATATAACAGCCCCTACCAAAACCATACCCTTTTTTTTCCCACAATGAGTATCAGCTGAACTCCATCTTGGACATAGTCTTTCATGTCTTCTGTATGCATCTATCTGCAATACAAAGCACTCAGCCATGGACAGGTTTGAGGTCCACACATACCTCATCAAAAAGTTGACTGAGCATTCAGTAATAGGGTTATTGTTGTGGTAAAATGGTTTTAACTTCCTGTCTGCATATGCAGACTTAAGCTGCCAAAAATGGAATTTCTAATGCTTGACTTGTGACTCCCCAAGGAGCCGCCATTTGCACTGCCCTGCCTACTGCCACCAGTATTAAGGCATATCACCCACTTGTTATAGTATGCCCAATGTTTGTGCATTCCCAAGTAGGCTCACCATGCAATTTGCAGCATCAGTACCTCTAGCTGTAGACCTCCTCCCCAATTTCCAACAGGTGGAGGTCCAATATATATATTAATAGTGGACCTGGGTGGTGGATCCTGCATGGTTTCCCACACCATATGTCTGTAATTGGTGGCTGACTGGCCACTCCAGTACTGGCGCTAGTTGTCAAAAGCTTTTGGACCTCGGTAAAGACCATAGGGCTCAATGGTCTTTTACTGGTAGAGTCTTCTTTATCTTGCTTGTTGTTGCCAATTTTGACCTGTGATCAAACTATGGGGCATTTTTTTTTATCTCTGCCCCAATTTCCTGTCACTATTTGCTGCACCTGCATGCAAGTTGAGTTAAAACCAGCATTGAATCACTACTACAAAATGTCCTTTGTTTTAATTGAATTCAGAACTTTAATTTTGTTGTGGGTTTAATGCCATGTTTCAGCACAAATAAACAATAAGCTATACATGGCGACCAGTATAACTGGTGGAGCGGAATTCAGGAAAGAACCACCAACCCACAGAAGCTGCTGGCATGCTTTCTTACATACCCACATTGGCCGAGCCTGAAACTCAAACCCATATGTTTATATAAGTTTGCTGTCAAATGTATTAACGTAAAAGTTTGTTTCGGAAATGAGCGTTATGAAATCGATGAGCGTGGTCAAGAAAAGTATGTGCACAATGGATATTAATACATTTTTGATAAATACAGTGCCGATAAGCTTAAAACTTTTTGGCGATGCGAGTTGAAAAACAAATGTAAAGCCGGTCTTCACACACTACATCTCTTTTGATCAAGAAACATTAACGAATATCTACGTGGACTGGCTCATAATTTCCTAATGGACTAAACACAATAATTACTGAACAATCAGCTTTCAGACCTATGTTGCTATTTGAATAAAATTTACAAATCAAGAGCTTTTCACCTGTATGTTTCACCTATAGTTTTAGTTAAAGTTATTTTAATAACACATAGGCAGATCATTGGAATAATTTTGCTTTTATTTTTCACTTTATATTTCACTCAACAGGAATAACAAATTGCTTGGCACCTGTGCCAAAACGGCTGGCACCAAACTGGTTGCACCAAAACTGCCAGTGCCAAATCAGCGGCGCCAAAACATCCTTCTTTGATAAATATACATGTGTCCGTCTGTTCAGTCAGCTAGGACTTGTACTTGTTATATAAGCAGAAATATACATGTGTCTATTCAGTTAGCTAGGACTTGTACTTGTTATATAGGCAGAAATATACATGTGTCTGTTCAGTTAGCTAGGATTTGTACATGTTATATAGGCAGAAATATACATGTGTTTGTTCAGTTAGCTAGGATTTGTACATGTTATATAGGCAGAAATATTCATGTGTCTGTTCAGTTAGCTAGAATTTGTACATGTTATATAGGCAGAAATGTACATGTGTCTGTTCAGTTAGCTTGGATTTGTACATGTTATATAGGCAGAAATATACATGTGTCTATTCAGTTAGCTAGGACTTGTACATGTTATATAGGCAGAAATATACACGTGTCTGTTCAGTTAGCTAGAATTTGTACATGTTATATAGGCAGAAATATTCATGTGTCTGTTCAGTTAGCTAGAATTTGTACTTGTTATATAGGCAGAAATATACATGTGTCTATTCAGTTAGCTAGGATTTGTACATGTTATATAGGCAGAAATATACATGTGTCTATTCAGTTAGCTAGGATTTGTACATGTTATATAGGCAGAAATATTCAATCAGTGAAGAATAAGATAAGATAGCAGTATGGTTCTTAACTGTCAACTTGTGTTTGTCACGTTGAAAAACCCTGCAGTGCTAGTTGATGATAGGTCAATTAGAATAAGGTTTCCCCGATACTCTCATCCTTAAAACGCTAATTTTTTATTTTAATTACCAAGATTTGCACAATGTTGTTGTTATTCACATCATAGGAGCAAAAGCCACAATATAACCAGCTATGACAGGCACCTTTATATGACAGTCTTGATTTGTTGAGACCCAATATAAAACATTGAAAAAATATGTCAATTCTATATTATAGCCATTTCCAGCTGGTCCCAAAAGTGGTTCTGTTATAGTGATTATTTCTATACGAGAGATGCAATGACTAACAAGAAAAAAAGTTGGAGTCAAACCTTCTCTATTGTGATAACTGCATTGTTTTGAAAGATAAAAGTTTCTGTTACACTATCTGTATGTTTTTCTGTTATTGTTTTTTTTTTTTTACAGATGACATGGCTTTGAACAAATACATGCACCCTCGCAATTGGTATAAGAAACATAAACCTAACTTCAAAGATTTAGCTATCAGGTATCCTGAATTCCGCAAGTATGCAAACCAGGATTTGGCTGGAAATGTGACCTTGAATTTTAAAGATCCTACATCACTTCGAGCTCTGACCACTACACTTCTACAAGAGGATTTTGGACTTCGAGTGGAATTGCCACTGGATAGACTGATACCCACTGTCCCCCAGAGGCTTAATTACATACATTGGATTGAAGACATTTTGGAAAATAAAGGAGGTTATGCCAAAGGCATTGACATAGGTAATAAAATTATGCTTATGCGCTTCATACATCAGAATCACTTTGACTGGTAAAAATATCATTAAATTTTAGTTTATCTATTATACTATGCTCATCAACCATATCAAAACAGATAAAAGCATCTACATATGTACATCATCACCAAATGTCAAGCAATTTTTTTATTTTATAATACACAGTTTAAAGTGGATTTTGTAGCACCCTCCTTTTGGAGATGGTGCTAACTGCATTAGTTCTTGCATTTTGCACATGCATTTTTGCACACTGTATAAATACTGTTATACCAGGAATCATTCATGAAGCGATGTATGTTGATGAGTATTATATCATAACAAGAGTAGGTCACTGTGGCTTATAGTCCATGCTTACTAACTTTAGTGTGTGGTTGCATGGTTCACATTTATTTCTCAAGCTCTGCTCATGCTTAAATCATCAAACTTTATTGCATGCATCTCTTGTAGTACCTTGTACTTACAACAAATGAAGGTCTCAATAACCTACATTTCACATTTTTCTGGCATGTTTTAATTCTTTGCACAGGTTTTTTTTGCACAATGTATGTGTGTGTATATATATATATATATATATATATATATATATATATATATATATATATATATATATATATATATATATATATATATATATATCGAGAGAGAGAGACCTTGGTGATGGAATGCGCTGTGATAAGAACTACTCACCATTAAAGTGGGTCACTGTACCCATATTTTATGTTTCACTGACTTCAATTAAAGTTTTTTAAGTAGTATTTCTCAAGCTCTGTTCATGGTAGAATCATCATACTAGACTTGATACTGCATGCAGATCTGTTAGTACCATACGTTTACAATCAAACATTAACTTGGCTGATAGAACATTGGACTCGCAATCCAGTCACAGGCTCATTCCCCACCCAAGCTACCCTTGTTGGCTGTCTGAGTGCGACATTGTGATACTTGACTATTATTTCCTTCACTTGATATAGCCAATAATGTGTTAAAAGTGCTGTTAAAACCACCCAAGCAAGAAAGATCATGGTGACCTTCATTTTACATTTTAATGGCTTAGGTTAAGCTTTTGCATTATATATATTTATATATTTATATAATCTCGTGATTTATTCACAATTATTCCCAATATTATGTATTGGTTTTTGACCATTATGTGCTGTATTTCTCTTTCACTTTCTGATACATGTATAACATCCCATACACAACTTACACTTTATTTGCTAAAGACAGCTTATGCAATAAACTGAATTAAAAGCATAACAGTCAGCCTTTTGTATGCATACTTGACACATTTATTCAAGATACAAGATTCAAATTAATTGCATAGGAATAAACTGATTCACTTTATGGTAGTGGTGGTGGTGTAATAGGGTCTAACGGCATTTTCAGCACAAGATAGGCTATACATGGCAGCCAGTATCAGTGGTGGAGGAAGAACCCAGGATAACCCTGGAAAGAACCACTGACCCATGAGAAGCTAGTTGCAAGATTTCTCAGATACAGACATTGACTGAGATTGAGACTCATACCCTTGCAGATAAAGGTAAGATGATCTGTAACAGAGAGCTCTTTAAACCACATGGAGCCCCTTGTGGTGTACATGCCAACTTTGAGATCGAGTCTACATTCAGGTATATTTCCTATACAGTTGATTTTTACCCTTGCCTGCAGTCACTTATGTGCAGGGGAAAATATTGCCAACTTTCTGTGTCTGTGTGACTTGACTCCTACTTAGTTTATTATTTCTTACAGACTGTGATGAGAGGGGGGGGGTTGAGAAGATGTTTTAATGCACATAATACACAATCTTGGGCAGAAAACACTTCTATCACTTTGAATTCTAGTAAATAATTTGGACTTAAGTTAATGAAACTGCAATTGATCAAGGGAGACAACTTGTCCTGTAACTGTTTCCTACACAGAAAAGATTTGTGTCCTTAGGATGGTAACTGTTTCCTACACAGAAAAGATTTGTGTCCTTTAGATGGTGTCCCAGCTGATGACTACTTTAAGTTAGATGTGGTATGGGGGGGTATGTTCACCCAATGAACACATGTAAGTTTATCAGGTCAAGTTTCAGTCAAAAGAAAGTGTTGTGTTTAAAGATAAATATATTTGTTCAATGATCACACTTAGAATTGAATATGTATGATATGAGGAGATGATTATTTTCATCCAATGATCACACAATGTATACTAGTAAAAGCATGGTGTGTGGAGAGAAATCAATTTCATTCCATGACCACACACAACTATTATTAGCAAAAGTTAGGTATGTGAAGAGAAATTGGACTCATTCAATGACTAAACCGAATTAATTAGAAAGGGCTCATATGTAGCGAGAAAATGTTACCGATGATAACCCAAACTTTTCCAACTGCAATGTATCCTGACCTCAAGGCAAACTCTTTTACTTTTATAAAACTGGAAGTTGTAAACAAATTTTATAAAAGAACAGGAATAAGATAATATTTTTATGTCAAAGGTTTGTACTCAGATATACTGCTAAGAGTTCCTGTCTTAAGCATAAAGCTAGGTTACCAGAACACCATTCAGAGGTGAAATACTGGATTACATGGAATACTTTTTCTGTTTTACAGGGACTGGGGCCAGCTGTATTTACCCCCTGTTGGGCTGTAGATTGAACAAATGGCAGTTCCTGGCCTCAGAAATGGATGAACAGAACCTTCACTATGCAAAGAAGAACATAGAAGCCAACTCCTTCTCAGATAGGATTCAAGGTAAACCAAAACAGGAATTGTTAATTTCACTTTGGTTGCACATTATGTTTATCAATCCATTTATTCTTACCTGGTGTTTGATAGGTATGTTCAGGCTGTATTCCCACATTACACAATAACATGGGAAATGTTAGGGTATTTTAACTAATGTATGCATATTGATTTTCTTAAATTCGCTTTCATCAGACCTTTGTAAATCTCATTTTACATGTATTATGAATTCCATCATTGAAAAGTGTGAAAGAGGGTATGTACCGGTAATAAGTACAAGACATCATTTGTGTTTTCTTCCGAGTCAAGGGAACGATGTGGCATATTGATGTTTCTTTGTGATGGCACATATCATTTGTGTTTGTACAGCATGGTCTTGATGAGTAAGATGTTGTGGCAAATTAGACTCTCAGCAAAAGAAAACGGAAATAGCAACATACATTAAATACTCGCTTATGATACGAGTCCAGCTGCAAACTGCACAGACCCAGATCTGGATGTTTACTTTTCTCAGTGGCATTTTAAAAAGATTTTTTTACATGAAGATGAAATTTTCTAATTCTGTTTGAATATTCTGTTTTTAAAAATTAAACTTTTAAAGACTGTTTATAGTGTTGTGATCTTTTATTTCTTACTGCAACTTTTACTAATTCATTATCTTTTATGTAATGCTTATGTATACTGTAGCTTATATTTTGATGTAATGCCAGTCATTCAGTAGACCTCTTATTAACAACAATTGACTCATGAGAGGATTATATACCTTAAACTGATCAAACTTTCATCATCCACACAAACAGTTTGAATTGGTTTACTGAAGAAACATTCTTGTACCAAAAATAGTAAACATCACATTTGTAACCATTCACTTATAAGAACAGAAGTCATTTATTGTTTTGTTTGGTTTTTGTTTTAAGTCTTGAGTTTTGGGTCAGACTGCCACATTTGTATGACTGCATTGGTAAGTCAGTGATACAAGGAAACATCAGTTTGGTAGGGTTAGCCTGTAAGTCATTGATACAAGGAAACATCAGTTTGGTAGGGTTAGCCTGTAAGTCATTGATACAAGGAAACATCAGTTTGGTAGGGTTAGCCTGTAAGTCATTGATACAAGGAAACATCAGTTTGGTAGGGTTAGCCTGTAAGTCATTGATACAAGGAAACATCAGTTTGGTAGGGTTAGCCTGTAAGTCATTGATACAAGGAAACATCAGTTTGATAGGGTTAGCCTGTAAGTCATTGATACAAGGAAACATCAGTTTGGTTAGCCTGTCACATGCAGCAAGTAAATGTTTAACGTGCTATGATTATCAAGTTTCATAACTAATTAGAAAGCAACAAGAAAAATGTCCATCTCATGCCACCTATACATGACATCAATTACTGTCAATGCCTCAGCTATGACTTTGAGATTTATTGTAATCTTAATGAACTTACCTTTCAGATATTATCTTTTTTTGTATATGCAGACTTGAATTAATAAATTTACAACAATTTTTGCTTTTGCAAAAATAGTTTTTCAGATGTTTTGTTCTGTGTCAAATTTACAAAAAATGTTAAAGTTTTTACTCAATATTGTAAAAAAAAATTCACGCAAACTTTTCAATTTTGGAATCATCAAAGTAAGATACAAATTAACTGCTTTCAGTTTGAAATGTATGTGCTTTAGAGCAGTGCCTAAATTAGAGTAATTACAGTAGTTTCTATAGTGACTACCATCCACTCATTTGCCTTTAATTTCTTTGCTTTGCAATTGAAATCCAAACTTAGGAGTGGGGCATGAGGGAGATGAAGAGGAAATGAGATGCATCCAAACCTGTTGTCTCTAGGCTTTAATGTGGTGTTTAGGAGAGTTCATAAAAAGAATTAATTATAATGCACATTCCGTTGATACTGTAACCATGAAAAAGTAACGGTCATCCATCTGTAAGTCTAAATACATGTATATCAGAAACAGTGAGGGGTGTACAATTCAGGTGCCTGTTTAGAGATTTATTCACTTCCTAAACAGACAAAAAATAGATTAGTTTAATGCTGCCTCATACATCCATTGCCTGTGTGCCTGTCACATTTCATTCACAAGGCACAGTAGCCAAAGACCTAAAAGATAAGAACACATACATTGTAATAGATTACTCTGACTGTGAAATTGGCCTTGTTTGTCAATTGTTACACATTTCTTAAACTTTGTTTACTGAAGTTTTTGCAGTAAAATTAAACATTACTTGGTAGACAAATAAAATTTGATATGCATATAGTAATATTAATATTTTGATGTCCAGATCAAATCTCTGACCTAATATTATGGTCATTTTTAAATTTTGTAATCCTCAGGCCTGTCTAGCCTTCATTTATCTGTCCTTCTGTCTGGCACTTGTTGGCACAAATCATTCTGCATTTTTGATGAATTGCTTTACAACTTAGTAACTAATAGGATCAGGACCTGATGATGTGTATTTCAAGAAATTACTTTGCTCCTGGAATATTTATAGGAGTTATTGACCATTTTCTCATGTAGCAGTCTGTTACAATCTTATTTGCAAGCTCTCTGTATCCTATTTAAACTGGCTGTTTAAGTCTAATGAGAGAAGGACCCAAATACAGTCCATAAAAATGAATGACATACATCACATGTGTAACTAAAGCTTAATCCATATACCTTGGTGGATGTTTCTTTTCTGCCTGTCAGTTACAAGTGTCACAGAATGGCCTTAATTGGCATGGTATATAGAAAGGGGAGGAGGCTGAGAGATATATGCTTTTTCTTTTTAGAAAAAGATCGTGTATAAATTATTATATCGTTCTGTTATCAGTTACACCTTGTATTTTTTGCAGCATGTTGGCCTTTACTGCCTAATTGACAGTATTAATATTTTTTTCTCAGTCTTTCCAAATCATGATATATAACAAAGTAACTTCCACTTCTTATCTTTAAACCAACAGCAGGATATACCTCTTGTACAGGAACAATGTATTAATAGCATGGCTATCTCATTTCCTGGCATTAGTGTCTTTCCAAGGTTAAAATTGGAATTCTAGAAATAAAAAACAACATATGGCACCATGGGTGAGTTTTCCATGGCCTAATGTTACCATTTACAGGGCAAGCCATATGCCCTCCCCATTCCCTCGCCAGGTTCATTATCAGAAGAGAGAAGGGTTGCCACTCATCTTCATATGAAAATTTTGGGAGAGAATAAAGACCAGGCACTCCAGGAGAGAAATCATGATGAAATGTCAATTATTGTGGACTCAAACAAGTTTTAGGGTTCCAGTTGAGTCAGCGCTTTCTTCCTATTTAGTGTTCCCATATGCTTCCCACTGTGTGTGGATGATGGAAGATGAGGACAATTGGACCTATAGAAAGGAAGTAAACATTTTACAATTTTCCAGTGTCCTAAACCTTCTGGGTCTTTGAACATGAGAATTCTTCCCACTGTCATGTACACAGGAAAAGGTTGATCTACATTTGTTATCCCCATTCAGTTATTGTAAGGGGTTTTGCATAGACTAGGACAAGGACAAGATGGCAGCCAGACGGCAGAAGGGTTGATCATTCTACCCTCTACCACTGAGTCCACTGGTTTCATCAGTTAGCTTCAAATTTCACTAGACCTTATTTTTCTGACATCATGCTGGATTACAGCAAGGACTTGTTTAGGGCTGGAATTCTTATTTGGTAGGTGAATCTCTATGGTATCATGATCTGAAAGATCAGCAGCACCAGTCATTGACTGCAGTAACAGACCTGGTTAAATTGGCAAAGAATCATCCCCACCCTGAGAAATTTGTGGATTCCCAGCCTAAAAATGTTAAGCAGGGGTCCCAGTGGGTCTACCAGAATTTTTTAAAAAAATTCTCGCCCCTTTTTTTGCTAAAGTGGGCATCCTTAATAGTCAGGGCAAGAAGTCTATGGACTAATACTGAATTAGAGAGCCATATGTAATCACTCTATCTCCTGCCAAGTCTCTTTTCCTGATATCCCAGCATCACACTGTGCTGCTTTTCGGATTCCTGATGGATGATGCATGGGTCCTATCCACATTTAGAGAGGTGGCTCTTCACCTCTATCAAAGACCCTCATATTTTCACATCAAAATCTTGAATCTTTAAGCAGTTTTTTTTTTTTACGATTGCTGAGGTTTGATGTCATTCATTATTGCAATGACTGGTTGATACACAGTGTTCACAGACAAATTTTACTCAGACACCTGTGACTCTGTAGGAGGATTGTGACTCATCTGGGTTTAGTCCATAGTCATGAAATCAGATTTTAGTCCTTTTCAAAGGATGACATATGAATGGATGAACTTCCTCACAGATCAACAAATGGTTTGTGTTTCTTCTGAAAGGATAACACAGTAATACTCCTTCACAAGAGTGCTTCAGTCTGATTCTCTTTCCCAGGAAAGCTGAACTGGCAGTGGATCTAGCTTCCCAAAGAAGACTAGGTGACCTTTCCAGTTTCTTCTGCTAGCAAATTTTTGGACCTCACATGGATCCCCTTACAGATTGGATTACACTGGGAATCAGATTACATCAACACCTCAGATGCCATATCAACCAGTACAGTTGCCTGGTTAAAATTTCAATTGATGCCACAGAACCTCACTTCTTCCTGTATACCAGTGCCACAGATTCAGGCGGGGACTCTGGCCAAGAGGCCAGATGTGACAGTCCTTAAGGGATTGCAGTTTGGGAAGGACCGTTCCTATGCATCAACAATTTAAAAATATATGCTGTTTTTCAAGCGCTACAAGGGTACATCATAAGACAAATACATTAGTCACGGTGTACCACAAATGATGACACATACCTTTATATGGCAGTTATTCACTTTATGTAAATCCTCATACATCCATATTTCTTTGAAAGGTTATTATTTACACACCCCGAGAAGTACATACAGAAAAATCCATGTTAAAATTATGTGGACATTTTTTTAATGTGGTAACCTTAACTGAATATCATGTACTGCGATGTCACAATGAAAGCAGCACATGTTCAAACAAATGTTTTATTACTCTGTTATTTGTTATGACTTCCTCTTTTCCTGACCCAGTTTAGGACCTGGCTACTATTATAAAACTCCATGGTGATCAGTACTTTTCATTTGAAAGAGATTTGATGAAATTTAATATGCAGAGCTTTCAGAAGTCAAGATTGAAGAGACTTTGGTTAATCTATTAGTATTAATGTTTTTAGCAGCAATTAATATTTAATTTGAATAAAATATGCATAAATGACCAAACTGACTTACACCTTGGTTTATGTACAATATATAAACATTATTTCCATTAACTAATTTAACCATTCAAAGTTTATTTCTCATTTCTACAGTGAAAACTGTAACACAAGAGACCATGTTTATAGGCCTGGTGGTTGAGGATGAGCAGTATGATTTCTCTATGTGTAACCCTCCCTTCTTCTCTGACCATCTTGAGGCCCAGGGAATCAGCAGTTCTCGGAACTTTGATAGACCAGAGCCACACTCTATGTCCACAGCTAGTGAAGGGGAGAGCATTGCATGGGGTGGCGAGATTTCTTTTGTCATTAAAATGATTGAGGAGTCATTTCAGCTCAAAACCAAGATCAGGTAAGTTTCTTTCTTACCTTTCTAATGATCGCCTCGGAAGCAGGAGGTCGTGGGTTTGAGCCCCGGCAGATACCTCGTTTGGCGTTCAGCATTAAGAGGTTAGTGTTAGGACTGGTCGGTCTGGTGTCAGGATAATTTGACTGGGTGGGACATCATACTACATGTCTGCAGCATGATACCCCAGTGCTAGACATCACTATAAACTGCCACACTGCATACATCATAGCAATATGACTGAAAAGTTGTTAAAGCAGCGTTAAAAATCCCAATCACACACACCTTTGTAATGATAGAAAGGCAGGGTTTACTTAAAGCTACATTTAAGAAATTCTCAGCAGTTTAACAACCAGAATCATATCCAAAGGTTTTAAAATATCAGAATATAAGATATTACTCGGACAAAAATTGGAACTGTAATGTATGTGTAAAACTTTCAGATGTTCCAAAATAAACTGCACATTGTAATGGTGTGTAATTGATCCTGCATCCTATTAATGCAACCCTTTATCTCCTAACATAATATATAGCCATGTTCAACTTGGTATTTGCTGCAGTTATTTTTTAAAATAAATCTTTAAATCACTGGTGTAATGACAATACATGTAAGTCTTTGTATTTAAAATTTTTGTATTCTATGAAATGCAATGACTTATATTTCATTATTATTCTTCTCTGCCCCTTCTTTCACCCCCTCCCTTCCCCTCCTTGTTTGATTGCTTGCTCAATCCTATTTTCAGTGTTTATAAGGGTTTGTGACGATTTAATCGCTTGTAATGTGCTTGTAGAACAGTTAGAATAGACGTTAGGATCTTCTCAGAAAGCTTCCTGGTTGGATACAGTATAATTGGTTCATCTCCAATTTCTGCACTTTCTCAATTTAGAAATTTAAAGAATGGAAACAGTATCTCTTTTTGATAACAATTTATAATTGTATAATACAAAAAATCCAGGATTTTTTTCGCAGAATGACCTTGCAATCACCATGCTCCTACATTAAACATTAGCTTGTTCCAGCTTTGGCTTCACATAATAGCAAACCAATCCTTAGTTAAGTGGGTGTAATCCACTCTGTAAGTTTGGATATTCAAATTATTCATTAGTTTTAATGCTCAATTTCAGGAATGTGCTGGAGTAAATTCTATGATAGAAATGTAGTTTTAATTGGCATATAATATTCTACAAAAGGCATGAAAAATAATTTCAGGAATGTGCAGGAGTAAATTCTATGATAGACATGTAGTTTTAATTGGCATATAATATTCTACAAAAGGCATGAAAAATTAACAGTTTTGAAATTTTCTTTATGATTGACCAATAAGGGACATGATTGTGTTTGTATTTCAGAGTGTACACCACAATGTTGGGTAAGAAGATCAGTGTGTTAGTACTGAAGGATGAACTCAAAAGGAGAGAGGTTAGTTAATCGCCTTTGACATGTCAGTTAAGAAAATAAATATTGTGGTAATTATGAATTTTCCATACTCTGAACATAAATATCTTAAGAGTTTGCAATTTTCAGGAATATCACACTGCCTTCATCAGCAACTATGCTGATCATGTGATGTATAATGATCATGTAATACAAAGAGATTGGTGTAGGTGGGTGGTAATTCAAACCCCTTGTTTCTGTTTAATGTTTGCCTCCACTGTCATATTTCAGTTGCCTCCTTCACTTTTCTTTTCCATGTGTTGTCCTTAGATGTAATGACCTTGGTCAAATTCAGATAAGTAGACTAGGTGTGGTCAATTTTGTGAGAAGTATCCTAGGTATGATCAATTTTGCAATAAAAAAACTAGGTATGATCAATTTTGTGATAAATATACTAGGTGTGATCAATTTTGTGATAAATAGGCTAGGTATGATCAATTTTGTGATAATTAGATTAGGTGTGATCAATTTTGTGATAATTATAGTAGATGTCAATTTTGTGATAAGTAGTCTAGGGTATAATCAATTTTCTGATAATTAGACAAAGTGTGATCAATTTTGTAACAAGTAGACTAGGTGTGATCCATTTGTTGATAAATAATCTAGGTGTGATCAATTTTGTAACAGGTAGACTAGGTGTGATCAATTGTGTGAGAAGTAGATTAGGTGCAATCAATTTTGTAATAAGTAGTCTAGGTAGGATCAATTTTGCGATGAATAGGTTATGTGTGATCAATTTTGTAACAAGTAGACTAGGTGTGATCAGTTTTGTGATAAGTAGACTTTGTCAAGGTATGATGAATTTTGTGATAAATAGGCTAGGTATGATGGATTTTGTGAGAAGTAGATTAGGTGTGATCAATTTTGTGATAATAGACTAGGTGTGATCAATTGTGTTGTTGTTGTTTTAGGGTTTAATGCCTTTTTCAGCACACGATATGCTTTACATGGCAGCCAGTATTATTGGTGGAGGAAGAACCCAGGGGAAACCCCCAGAAAGAACCACCGACCCACGAGAAGCTACTGGCATGCTTTCTCACATACATTGGCCAAATCTGAGACTCGAGCCCACGCAGACAGAGGTGAGATGGCAGTGTTCCATAACGGAGAGCGCGTTAGACCACTTGGACACACAGGGTCCTTGATCAGTTATGTGAGAAGTAGATTAGGTGTGATTAATTTTGTTATAAGTAGACTAGATGTGATCAATTTTGTGATAAATAGGCTTGGTGTGATCAATTTTGTAACCAGTAGAGTAGGTGTGATCAGTTTTGTGAGAAGACTAGGTATGATCAATTTGGGAAGTAGATTAGGTGTGATCAATTTTATGATAAGTAGGCTAGGTGTGATCACTTTTATGATAAGTAGGCTAGGTGTGATCACTTTTATGATAAATAGGCTAGGTGTGATCAATTTTGTGACAGCAGACTGGGTTTGATCAATTTTGTGATAATAGAATAGGTGTGATCAATTTTGTGAGAAGTAGATTAGGTGTGATCAATTTTGTGACAATATACTAGGTGTGATCAATTTTGTGACAATATACTAGGTGTGATCAATTTTGTAATAAATAGGCTAGGTATTTGTGAAAAGTAGACTAGGTGTGATTAGTTTTGTGATAAATAGGCTAGGTATGACCAATTTTGTGAGAAGTAGATTAGGTGTGATCAATTTTGTGACAGTAGACTAGGTGTGGTCAATTTTGTGATTATACTGGGCAATGAATGCTTGTACTGATGGGCACATTTAACAGCTTTGACATTAACACAAAGGTACTATTTGCTTTTAAATATCAAAAAGATGCATTTATGTGTGGAATGTTTATTTAATGCAGAGTGAAGAAAATTATATTATCAATTGATAATTCAGAGATCAGTGTGTTTTAAGCCAGAATGTAATCCATCGCTTATTTTCGTAAATTAATAGAACTGGCCTTCATGTCTACTTTAGCACTTACTGTCAAGATAAAGGCAAAATAATACATTTTATTTAATATTAAAAATGGCAAAAGCAAGACTGCAGATCGTGATGTAATTTACAGGAGGCTGCTAAAAGAAAAGCCAGCTAGACACCTTATAGTGAGAGGTCATTTCCAAATGGTCCATTTTTGGAGTAAAATGTGATACATTTTTTGTCTGCAGTTAAATCGGGGGTGGGGGTGACATTCTGTATAGAGGTTGATTAATTTATTTGTATTATGAATATATGTATAAACATTCATAGGTTCCAAAGTACTCAACAACAGAGTTTTGTCAGGGCAAGACGATGCGATGGGGCCTTGCATGGACATTTGATGAATCCGTGGAATTTCCAGTAAGTACAAAATCCTGTCTAATCAAAGCACTAATCTGCCCAGAAAATATCTTGAATGCTAAAAGAATATTATCAATCCCATATTAGTGGAAAATGTGAAATAACAGTCATTTATCTGCTGTGTTTTTTGCATTATCATCAATTGTTTCATGTTTTGGTTTTTAAGTTTTTCATTTGCATGTAATAAATAAACACCTTAATTAATTCTAAACATACATGGCATTAATCGTCAAGACAATTAATTCCACAACATGCTTACTCATCCCATTTACCATTTGGTCAATGTCCAGTTCATATAAACAATTTGGTTCAAGTTTTTTCATTTGTTTAATTTGCCAAAATTTCATGCTTGGCATGAATCGTGAAGCTAAGACAATTCATTCTATGCATACTTGTCCCATTAAACTTGAGGTCAAGGTCACATTCATTAAGAATTGGAGTTAGATTTTGAGCTATGGTTATTTCTTTTATATATAGTTCCTTAACCTCTTAGATAGGTTTTGCTCATACTTTGCTTGAATCATTAAAAGGTTTAGATAGTGAGTCAAGGTCACAGTTGTATAAAATGTATTTTTAGGTTTTGGTTAAAACAACAATAATTTGTATATATTTCCTAAAGCTCTTGATGAACTTAGATGCATCGTTATGATGCTATTCAAAAATCTTTCTTTGATAACCAACCTTTTGACCAAGCAATGACATTTACAACATATGAATGGGTTAAAGTTAAATTAAAAGATGTCAGTTAAATTATGTAGCTTACAGTCTATAAATGATATATTTTAATTTACCTGTAGACAGGTTACTGTATTTTAATTTACCTGTAGACAGGTTACTGTATTTTAATTTACCTGTAGACAATGTATGTAAGAATATGTAAAAAGTACGTGTCACAAATTGTCTGTAAAATAATAGCGCAGTGAATATTTGAAACTTCATCGAAATCTCTACTAGTTGAAGATTGCAGATTCATAGTATGAAGTACATAAAGATTAAATGTCTTTTCAGTGGCCCTAGTTTTTCCTTCATTTTTTTCTTTTTTCATTTCTTTGTTTTTGTACAGATTCCCTATTTTGCCGCCGTTTTCTAAAATGACAACTATTCCTGCTGTTGTTTTCAATTTTTGGCACCATATAAATAAAATTGTTTTACTAAGGAAATGTTGAGGCTTCTATTTTGCCTCACTATTTTTCCTTTCAGCATTTTTTATCTGACATAGTTGCTGTCCAGTTATCTGTAATGTGGTTGTTGTTGTAGGGTTCAATGCCATTTTCAGCACATGATAGGCTATACATGACAACCAGAATTAATGATGGAGGAATAACCCAGAAAAAAACCACTGACCCGCGAGAAGCTACTGGCAGGCTTTCTCACATACACACATTCACCAAATCTGAGACTAGAACCCACGCAGACAGAGGTGAGATGGCAGTGATCCGTAGAGTGCTTTCGACAGTGCATTCAGGATCCCTCGGCTGTAATGTGGAGCTGAGTGTTTAAGAAAACAGAGGCAAAAGAAACAGCTAGTATTTGAGTAAGAGCATGCACTTGTTAAAGTTTATGGTGGCAAGTCAAGTATAGGTTTTAAATTTTCATCAATTGACATAAATTTCATGTTAGTTTCTGCAGCTTTTTCCCTGCTTTCTTTTAAAGTTCTACTTTATCCCTACTTTTTCACAATGGGTTGCTGGAAAGACTGATTTTACAAAAGCAGATTACCATTAGTAAATCCTTGATCTGCCAGACTGCATAATTCAGTTCTGTTGGCATTGTTATCTTCCACAGTACAGCTAGGTAGGTGAAACATTAATTGTAAGTTTTTTCTTCTGCAAATCATTATTCCACTTAATTAAATATTCTTCTAAATCAGATGTCATTATTCAAAGAGGCCAAGAAAGAAAAACCACCTATGACCTTTGACCTCCCAACAATGTTTCCAGAAAATATTGAGTACATGATTCCACCAATAGCCAAGTTTTTCAAGAAGCACTTTGAAGAGTTAAAGGTAAGGTACACATGAGAGCTAATATTTTAACCTTGTCATGTTTTTATTTAATAAGCGGGTTGAATCTAAACAATAACATACAGGTATCACATATTAAAAAGTTAACAGAAAGACCGAAAGATGAAAAGGAAAAGAAACATACACAAAATCTGCTGAGGGCATTAGTGATAATTATACATGACATCATTAAACTTTAATCCTCGATGCTAAGCTCTAAAACACCAACAGCTAGATTAAAACCTTTATGGTTTAATAATATGTTGGAGAGAGAGGGTGAAGAAACAGAAACTTAAGTTGGGGAGATATCTCTTTAAAGCAAGCATGTCAATTTAAAATATTTTGGCTTGAAATTAGAAATTTTAAAACTTCAAACATTTGTTCCAGTAATCTGTGTTTTTAGGTGAGAAATTAGTGACATACAGTGGAACCCCGCTATAATGCGATAATCGAGGTCCAAGAAATTGGATCGCATTAAAAGCGGGGTCGTGTTATTGCGGAGTTTTACAGTATTTTAATTATTTCACCAAACACCGCATTGGTGTATATACATGTACTTGTGTCTAATGTAAAAATTCGGAGTATTATCGGACGAATATTAAATGGAATGCCATAATAAGACTTATTAAAAAATGTGGACAGATAATATATTTATAGTTTATTACTTTGCATTAAATAGTTTTACTAATTTTTTTTGTTTTTCCACCAAAAATATACGTTGATTGATAATACCCCAACTGACGTTATATAATGAATAGGGTATCAACATCGTTTACCATCGTGCCGTCGTGGCATGCAGTTCATCCATAATGCATGTAATTCCATTGGAAAATTGCAGAGATTTAAAATATTCAATAATTTTGTTCAAGATTGTTGTCAGACTTCAATGTCCAATAAATAGCATGAACAGAGTATTAACACAGTTTACTTACCATCTGATATAGTACCATTGTGGCATGCAGCTAATCAATAATACCTGTAATTCCATTGCAAAAATTGCAAACATATTTAAACTATTCAATATTTTTGTCACAAATCATTATGTCTGAATTCAACGAGAAAAATTAACAGAAAATTAGGTTACGAAAGACGAAGCAAGTGTGTCTATACAAATTGTAAACTTGATTTTCCATAACGGTAATAAAAAATTATATACAAAAAATAGGAAAGTAATGACGAGTTCATAAACAAACACCATACACATAAAATCCAAGAACTAAATCATAAAATGCAGTGAGTCTGTAATGGTAACACACCACTGATATAAAGTTTTTTCAGCTGTACGCATGTACAATTTCATACCCTTTCAATTTCCAGCTAACAAAGCCGACACTGTTTACTAATCAAATGATTCCCTCTAATAACACCGCCAAGCCCAGAAAACATGTTGGCGGCTTTCATTTTTTTATGTTTATTAAATTGTGAGAATCTTGTATCAACCACCACATTGTCTGCTGCTTTTGGTTGTTTATGCAGGTCAAGAACATGTGTCTTTACTCTTGGATTAATAATAAGTTATATTTCCGATGTTTATTTAGGCATAACAATTCAAGGACCTGGTGAAATTAATACATTTCAGAAGCCGCGTTTTACACACTATTTCTCGTACTTTATCATACTATATATTGTATTACCGTATATTAAAATTCATACACAATCTCTTCCCCAAAATCATAATAAACGATTTTTGTGCAAAGTGCATTGAACGACTTCCGTTTGTGAACTTGCTTTTCCGTAACTATGTAATATTTATTATAAAAAGAAGGGGGAAATTAATAACCATTTCATACACATGTAAAACCCAAGAACTAAGTGCAGTAGGCATGCAATGGTCATAAGTCACTTTTATAATTTTTTTAAAAGCTGAACGCATGTCAATTTCATACCCTTTCAATTTCCAGCTAGTGAAGCAAACATTATTTACTGGTTAACTGATTGTGTCTAATAACACCGCCAAGCCCAGAAAACACGTTGGCAGCTTCGTTTTTTGATGCTTATTAAACTGTGAGAAGCTTTTATCAACCACCGCATTGCCTGTTGCTTGGTTGTGTGTGCAGTTAAGAAAGAAACACACATCGGCTATTGTTAGAGCAACGATTATATACAGAATTAATTGAAGACAACCACAAAGACCACATTATGTTTTTTTTTGCATAACATCTCATGAAGAAGAAAAATCATGTACGAATAAATATACTAAATTTCGGGAGCCACGCCGCAACCGTTATATCCGAATTCGTGTTATGGCGTGGCGTGTTATAGCGGGGTTCCACTGTAGTGGGTAATTATGGACACTCAAACTATAATTTAGTTTTATTGGTAAATTTTAGTAGTTAACTGTATTTAAGTGTTGATGTTACTGGAGTAATGGATTTTAATTCCACAAGAATCTTAATGTTATACAAAAGCATGAAAAGTTTATATGAGGAAGATTTTCTCCATACTTTACCTTTAATGTCAGTGTTAAAGGATTTTGTTTTTCTTTCTAGCTAAGTGAGACAGAATTGACAAATGGGAGCCTCCTGATTAAATTTAAAAATCGCAACATAAACTCTAATTCAGTATTTCCTATTATCTTAATCTTACAGTTATTGAAATATGATTATGCAGGTGGCTTTAGTTGTATTATTTTTGGCACTAGATGTCATAATTTAGAGTTGGTTTGGTGTCCTAACCATTATTGATTCTGACCAGATATGTGCTTATAATATCCATCAAAGTAGTATGTATACAGAAAGCAAACACCCCAGAGTGATGTAATGAAAGACTTGACATTTTAGGATACAGAAAGCAAACACCCCAGAGTGATGTAATGAAAGACTCGACATTTTAGGATACAGAAAGCAAACACCCCAGAGTGATGTAATGAAAGACTTGACATTTTACTATACAGAAACCGAACACCCGAGTGATGTAATGATAGATTTCATATTTTAGTATGTTGAATGTAAACACTCTCGAATGATATAATTATAGACTTTACATTTTAGTACTGTATGTAGAATGTAAACACCCTTGAGTGATGTAATGATAGACTTCACATTTAAGTATGTAGAATGTAAACACCCTTGAGTGATGTAATGATAGACTTCACATTTAAGTATGTAGAATGTAAACACCCTTGAGTGATGTAATGAAAAACCTCACATTTTAGTATGTAGAATGTAAATACCCTTGAGTGATGTAATGATAGACTTCACATTTTAGTATGTAGAATGTAAATACCCTTGAGTGATGTAATGATAGACTTCACATTTTAGTATGTAGAATGTAAACACCCTTGAGCGATGTAATGAAAGACCTCACATTTTAGTATGTAGAATGTAAACACTCTCGAATGATATAATTATAGACTTTACATTTTAGTACTGTATGTAGAATGTAAATACCCTTGAGTGATATAATTATAGACTTAACATTTTAGTATGTAGAATGTAAATACCCTTGAGTGATGTAATGATAGACTTCACATTTAAGTATGTAGAATGTAACACCCTTGAGTGATGTAATGATAGACTTCACATTTAAGTATGTAGAATGTAACACCCTTGAGTGATGTAATGATAGACTTCACATTTAAGTATGTAGAATGTAACACCCTTGAGTGATGTAATGATAGACTTCACATTTAAGTATGTAGAATGTAAATATCCTTGAGTGATGTAATGATAGACTTCACATTTAAGTATGTAGAATGTAACACCCTTGAGTGATGTAATGATAGACTTCACATTTAAGTATGTAGAATGTAAATACCCTTGAGTGATGTAATGATAGACTTCACATTTAAGTATGTAGAATGTAACACCCTTGAGTGATGTAATGATAGACTTCACATTTAAGTATGTAGAATGTAACACCCTTGAGTGATGTAATGATAGACTTCACATTTAAGTATGTAGAATGTAAATATCCTTGAGTGATGTAATGATAGACTTCACATTTAAGTATGTAGAATGTAACACCCTTGAGTGATGTAATGATAGACTTCACATTTAAGTATGTAGAATGTAACACCCTTGAGTGATGTAATGATAGACTTCACATTTAAGTATGTAGAATGTAAACACCCTTGAGTGATGTAATGATAGACTTCACATTTAAGTATGTAGAATGTAAACACCCTTGAGTGATGTAATGATAGACTTCACATTTTAGTACTGTATGTAGAATGTAAACACCCTTAGTGATGTAATGATAGACTTCACATTTAAGTATGTAGAATGTAAACACCCTTGAGTGATGTAATGATAGACTTCACATTTAAGTATGTAGCATGTAAACACCCTTGAGTGATGTAATGAAAGACTTCACATTTAAGTATGTAGAATGCAAATACCCTTGAGTGATGTAATGATAGACTTCACATTTTAGTATGTAGAATGTAAATACCCTTGAGTGATGTAATGATAGACTTCACATTTTAGTATGTAGAATGTAAACACCCTTGAGTGATGTAATGATAGACTTCACATTTAAGTATGTAGAATGCAAATACCCTTGAGTGATGTAATGATAGACTTCACATTTTAGTACATGAAAGATCTGAATTAACCTTTCAATAAAACAGTTGCTTGAGTTCTTTTTTGGTTATTGAAATTCTTATACATCATCAGAAATCATGATGCTCATGTAACTCTTTTATCCTTTTATTTAAAAATGACTCGGTATATAAATAGATGGATCTCTTTTTCTGTGCATGAATTTTTGAGATTTTTGGTGATTTTAATGCTGGTATTTCCAGTTAATTAAAAAACCTACATATATTATTCAGAAAGGGCAATTTGAAAAACTTGAACATTGACAACAAGACTGTGCTAAAATTTTTACATATTTGAGATATATATTATGAATTAATTTATTTTCAAGGACATTAATTTTTAACTAATCTTGCTGTTTGGTTTTGCTGGTACTTGTATCACAGTATTTGTTACATCATGCTTAGGAAACGGGAACTAAGTGTCTCTCTAAGGATGCACCAAGATGGCAGCCTAATTTCTTTTCTTTTTTTCTCTCATAAGAAACATGGAGCCCTGATTTCACTTGGCTGGCCTTCTCCCCTCACCCTACTGTTTTTCTACATATATTGGATAATATGGCCTCATTTTGTTTTTAAATTGGATACAACAGGTAATGCCAATCCACCTTCAAAATATGGCTACCATTACCCAAAAAGAATCATAACAGTTTGATCTAAAAAAAACTAGCTTAACAACTTTTGTACAACTTTGACACAAAGTATCCTACAATAAAGGCCTTTCAATATTTGAAAAATGATTTTGATATGCTGTCAAATATAGGTGAAGATACCAAATTTAAACGCCTAGAAACAGTTATATATCAATGTATGAGATCAATTGGAAGTAATTTCTATTGTAAGCATATGTTCAAAGATTTCTCAGCCATCTTGCATTTTTCTATTGCACAGACATCAGTAGGTAAATGTTCCAAAGTCCATGTGGGAGTCGTATTGTGGTTTTGTAAACAGTGACATTCTCCATGATTCTACTTAAAATCCTAGTTTATGACAGCCTCAAAACATTCAGATATGATAGTTCAGATGCTAGTGAATTTAAAGTACATTGAATTTTAAAGTAGTTACTTACATGTTTGAGTTATACAAGAACATTTTTTTTTATACCAAATAATATTTTGAGATGTAATTGGTTAAGATCGTGTGAATACTGGTTGGATTTTATGAAGAAGTTTCATTTGTGCATTGATATTAGTTCCAGTAACTAAAGCATTTCTAACATTTTTTAATATCTCATTTAAAATTTGTAAGTTAATTGCATCTAAGAAATTTGGTTGTCACTCATTTATAATTATACAAAGCTACTTTCCTCCCAATGACAAGTTTTACATTTTTAATTTCTTGAGATATTGTTATGTATTGTACTTTTTTTTTCTTTCCTAGATTGAATATAAGGAACAGAGGTGCAACAGAGGGGTGGCCATGTACACTCTCATTGCCAAGGAGAACTCCTGGTCTAACCAAAGACGAAAGCGCAGAGAGAAACAGAGGCAAATTGAAACCATACAGAACATTAATCAGGAAAGTGATTTTGTTTCCATGAAGACCCAAGAGGCAACTTTGCAAGGTGGCAGTGAATCAGATGAAAAATCCAGTGTACACAGTATGAATGAAAAAAATGCTATCAATGGAAAACAAGGAGCTGGTACAGTCAAAGATAAGGTACAGTTAACTAAAGGACATGAAAATGTTGAGATGGCTAAATGTCATTTACAGGATTACAGGTCAGATGAAGTTGATAAAAAGTGTAGAATGAATCAGTTTGGTAATTCAGATTTGAAGGAGGAAAATATGGGACAAAGTGCTGCTTATGTAATAAATGTCAAGAAAAGACCAATTGATGCACTCAATGAAGGTGAAACTGAAGCTCATTGTAAGCGACACAAGACCTCTCCCATTATTGAGCAAGGAGTGGTCACATTAGCTTCAGACCAGAGTGCACACTCAACAGTTTTGGAGAAAACATATATTTCAAACCAAGTACCATTGGGAATCACAGGAGATTCCAATAAGGAAAAAAAGGAAGATAGCGATTTATTCAAGGAACAAGAGGAAATTATCACAGATTCAGCAACAGAAAATTCAATGCGTTTAGATACATCCAATCTTATGGCACAGATGGAATCAGATATTTCCTTTGCTGGAGATAAATCTGGAAATCCAATTAAGGAATTATCCAGTTCTTTGGATCTTGGAGGGGAGGTAAACAAAATGGGAGCTGGGGAATCAATAATAAATCCTGATCAAAAACCAGGGTTTGTTCTAGCCAAGACGGCAGGTTTTGATACTCTAGAGAAGGAGGGAGGTTATATTTTAAAGTGCTACTTCAATCTGAAAAAGAGGAGAAGAACAATATACATGGAAATAATTTGGGTGGATGGTCAGAACAAAGAACACATGCACCAGATCTTACAGTACTTCAAAAACCAAGTGAAAATCAAAGTACCATGAATAAATATGATGCTTTCAAAATGTTTTTTTTCCTTTATGTACATAGTTTGATGTGTACATCCATTTTAGCAAGACCATATTAATAATATTATCAAAAATATATTGAATCAAATTTACCACAGTATGTACAGCCAATCTATGCGATTTATTATTGCTGTTTTATTTAAGTCAACAGAACCCTAAAGTTAAATCTGTCAATCCAGCCATCAATAATTTTGTTTTCTCAAGAACACTTTAATGGAAATTATTGGATTTTAACCAAATTTGGTATGCAGCTACCTACTGATATGAACTTAACAATTTTTTTTTTCAGCTTTGTCATCTCCCCAGAGATTAGGGTCCCAGATTACCTCCCCTCCTAGCATTGGTTAAGCATTTCATGACATTGTTGATAGGACTTATAACCATGATGCCCAAGCATATAACTTTGGAATCTGAAAAAAAAGCTTTAGCAAAGGTTATTAAATTTTAATCAAACACAACTTTATCTTGAAGAGATCTTGATTGAGTTTTTGGATTTCTAGTGTTCCACAACATGATATACTAGAATTTGGTATATACCTTTATGCTGATGAGACCTGACATTTCATTTTATTTCCTGTGTTCCATAATATTTACAATAGTCGTGTCCCGTAATCATTCTGAACCCTAACTTTTAGCTTAACACAACTTTTAAGCATGATACAGTAGCCCAATCTCTAACCATATCCAAGCCCCCACCTCACACATAATGGTTGAAAAATGACTACTGCATAGTGATACTATTAACAATGCTTGATGCTTCTTTAATTAAGATAGTTCTTGGCTAATAATGTGAAGAAAAAAACAGTTTCAATATAGTTGAAAATAACTGATTTAATGCACATTTTGTATTAATTTTGCCATTTTGAATTTCTTGACCAGTATCAGCCATTCAAACACTGTGTGCCTGCCTGTCCTTGTGTGCAGAGCATCATAGAAAGCCAGGGTACCAGGCTGCTTTCCCTTTCCAAGGATACTCAATGTAAATACCCTCGAGTGATGTAATGATAGATTTGGCATATCATTTTTAATGATGAGACCTTGAATGACCTTCCATGGTTCATCATCATCATTTAGAGGAATTATGTCCTCTAATATTAAATCCACCTTATTTGGGTTTAAGCAGCACAACACAACTGGACTAAGTATTTTTCCTGCAGAGCAAATTTGGCATGCACCTTTATCCAGACAAGAAACCTTAATTAGTTTGATTTCTTGGTATTTGTTACATTATTTGCAGGACATATGGTCACTCACTCAATTGTGTGCCTTTATATTTGCAGTGCCATTTTTCCACAGTTCATTGTGGAGTTCATCCAAATTTAGCATGCACCATGTATTACTAATACCTTGAATTAGTAGTATCTTATAGCATCAGTTATAGGAGCTTCCAGCATCCCAGGAAATCAGATAGAATTGCTATTATAATTTCCAGACACTAATTAAAAAGTACTTTTGTCTCTGTCCATACAACTCGTGAAAAAGTGTCTCTTTTCCTGAATACACTGTTGGTCAGATGTGTTCTAGGTAGGTTGCATCTACCTTAGCTTGCCAGCATAATTATGTTTCCAATTATTTTTTACATACAAAGTATTCTGGTTGCATTTACAGTGTTTGTTTTTCTTGTTTATAAGTTGCTTCTTTGTGTACATCTTCTGCTATTGTCTTGCCAGAAATTTTTCTGCAACATGACCCCATTCTTATATTCATAAACATAGTCTTCAACAACAGAATGCAGCACTAAAATAATACACATTTGTTCATATTATCTCTAAAAATATCTTAAAAGATAATCCACATTTCCGTTGATAAATGTTTCAAGCACCCTCAAATTTAAAACTTGGAATTGAGCCAAATCACTCGTATTCAGGAATTTTATTGCAGGATAAAACTTTTGGTACTTTGAACCAACTATGTCCAAAATTCAATTTTCAAGGATTTGCCAGCCCGTGGGGTACCTGCCCATTGATAAGAACCCAGGTAATAAAATGATACAGAATCTGCACCCTATCAAGGGCATCGGGATGAATGCAACCCCATACTGACACCACTCCATCCAGTGATGCTAGAAAGGATGGTTTAGTCTTGCCTTGGGAACAGGCTCTGAACAATTATTTAATTTCCATCCTTGTGAATTCACCGATGTTCTCCAACAATGGCAATGGGGTCCCTAGCTCCTTCCCACCTGTCAGGTCAAGATTGGAGGAGGTGGAAGTTTTGAAATCCAATATGGTGGGGAATGATGTTTACTTAACCCATCTTCCAAATTTGTTTTATGCCTTCTGGCACTGAGGACAAAAAGTTTTTCTCTAGAATGGCAATGCCATGGTCATCACCAGATTTTGTTCTGTTGCTGCCAAATCCTGCAATGATCTGAAGCTTACATACAAGTTTTCCTGGGCCAAGAGTTTTTCAAGCAGCCTTGGTTCAGAGCTCCCTCTTGCCCATTTCACTGGAACAAGCATTAAGAAGGCCAAGGGAGAAAGTCACATTGCCTCTGTCCCTAAAGCTTTTATGAGGGTTATTGGGGTAGTTGCAGTCCATTTGAGGTCTTCTCCAGTATTGTGACAGCTTATCCCAGACCTCAAGAAGCATGTTCCTTTAGATAGAATTGACCAAATCCGTTTGCTCATAATGTCTCTTCAGGCCAAGACCATGTTGAGAGCTCATCTTTACCTCTCCAGGGTAGTCTGAACTCTTTATTGCACCCTCCTGTTTCCAGTTACAGAAAATGAAAGACTGCACAAGGAACCTGCATCAGCTCAGATGCCAGGAAGGATCCAACTTTGACCATCTCTGCATTGGTGACAAAACTGGACCAGTTCTGACTAGAGTCCCAACTTACACCACTAGCCCTTTGTTTACATACATTCACACATCAAAGTTTACACAGCCTTAAAAGGAAAAACCAAACATCATCACAACTCTGCTGATTACATACCTCGCTACTAAAATGAGTTAACAGATAATTTTGAGGTGTGCCAATTAGCATATTGACTTCCATTTAATAAAAAAAAATGTTAGTAGCTCATGATAAAGCTGATTTTATTGATGAAAAATATTAGAAACAATAAAGAATTTTGAACCAATTTTTTTTATTAAACAAAGCACTTCTTTTTTTCACCTTACTCAAGTTTAATAAAAATTAAGAATATTTCTAATTTGTATGGACCCATGAACCATGTGACACACAAGATTCGGAGTGGGATGTTCCCATAAAGCCAGAGGATGTAGGTCTTGGTCCTTGAAAAGAAGTGACCCTTCATATAAACTTGCAAAAATCCGAGCATTGTTGCTAGCCAAACTGGAATGTGCCAACATCATAAGGCTTCATTTCTTCATCGTCACCTCAGTCAACCCATCCTTAGTGTGTACAAGTTTTTTTTAATATTTTTAAATTTATTATATAAATTTAAAATAATAAAATTTTGTTTTGTTTAGTAGGGATTTGACAATTTTCAGATTTGTTGGACCCGACAGTTTCATAGTATACACCTAGTGTTGATCTAGATCCTGATCTTGATTCAAAATTCGTAGCAGCCACGTAAACTATTTCTATTTATATTTTTAAATGATTGGTTGTTGCCAATGTCATGATGGGACTACGTGATTTAAAAAGGTAAACATTTTTTAAAATTAGTTATTAATTCAGATTTCATAGTGAACCGAGGCTATACTGCATAAATGGCTTTAAACAATTTCAACAAGGTTCTAGAACATGATCATGTGACCATCACACAGGCCTTTGTTTTATGCAGTAGCTATAGTTTAATACAGATGCTATGATAAGAATTTCTCAATATTGTACATTTACACCCGATATCATTTTCTTTAGTTGAAGGCAGTTTTCAAGTAGTGGATTTTAAGAGATTCTTTTTCTGGAAATATTTATATGCTCCTACAGAATTCTTGGACAAAGACAGTTTATCAAAATTATATTCAGATTTCAAACACTGGAGTGACTTCAGCATATGTCACCTTCCATCTTGGATTCAGGACTCAAAAGTTGAATTTATTAGAACATTTCATTACTAGGACATTTGTAATTTAATTCATGGATTTTTCTTGGATTCGATTCTTAAAACTATAATTTCTTTTTACATTTTTGCAATCTTTTTCCAGGGAAACAAATGTTCTGTTCATTTTTACAAAGCTTGTTGTTTTCCCTTTTTCTGTGTTTAAAACTTTTTAGAGCCTAAACACGTAACAGTAGTATTCTACCTAATTTCAGGGAAGTAAACGTACTCCATCTCTTGGTGTGCAAGTTCAGAGATTCCTCCTATGGGCAGACTCCTCAGAAATCACTCCCTAAGCTCTTGGCAGTCTGTCCAGAGAAGGACATATGGTCCTCAGTGAATGGCCACTTTTCCATACGTGTGGGAGACTCTTTATTGACTTGTTTGCTAGTCAATATGCTCTGATAGACCCCCTTTCACCAACAGTAGTGGTTCAGCAATCTGCTTAAACTGTCGGTAGATCAGCCCAAGAGTCACAAAAAGAGCTGCTGTCACAGCACTTGGGATACCTCCTCCAGAACAGACCCAATATTTTCCACTTTCATGCTGTGAGATGGACTTTTAACCTCAGGAAAACTTAACTTGTACCAACTTCTGAACAATAACATTTCCTCTTGCTGCTGAGCACCTAACAAGGCAGTTGCATATTCATTTTTGGTACAACTCATTTGGGGCTTGAACCTGCAACCTCAAATCCAAGGTGGACATTAACCATTTAGGCCACCAGAGCTGTCAGAATGAAGTAAATAAAAACTGACTACGTAGCAGAAGCAAATCAATTTACAAATATTGAATGATGCACCAAACTTCTTTCATGGGAAACTTTACCTTTGGTCACAAAAGATCTCACCTACTAAATGAAAACAGACAACCTTGTTGTAGCAAACTAGTTTTATTAATTTTACAATTTTTCCAAGTCCAATATCAGACTGGCAACTATATCACACAAATAATCAAATAATTCCTTGTTGTTTCATACAACTCTAGAACTGCTCTTTCAACAAGTAAATGAAATGTGTATTAAATGAAGATCCATATGCAATTTAATTACCATTTCAAGACTTGTAATCTCACAAATATTAAACATGTTCCAATTTTTCTTATTCCAGAAAATTGATCCCATCTGCAAAAATACATTCTCTGAATGAAAGATCATGAAATGCATACTATCAGGCCACAACAGTCTGCCAAGTTCAAAGAGTAATGGCAAAATCTTGGTGCATTTAGTTGTTTTTCTTTTTAAGAATGTGTTGAAATATATCAGAACTGAAACACTTGAAGAACAAAGTTTATTATACATCAATGCCTTCAATGAGAATGTTTAAGCCATCTTTATTCTAGATAATTGATAATTTTCATGATCAGTGGCAACATTTCTTTTAACTTGGATTTCATTTAATATATAAAATGCAAAACAGTTACTTTCAACAGTCAGAATAGTGTACAAATGTGATTCATTTTTGAAGGCAAAATGTTTAATACAGATGTAATTTGTGTAAGAATAAGCAATTTTCAAGCAGAGTGAAATTTCTGTATTCCTGAAAGGAGTTTGACTTTGTGAAGCACATCAGCAACAGAGTGCATTTATTTTTCACACTGCAAGCCAAATTAACAAACAGTGGAGTGTATGACATCCGTAAACATTTCAACACCACCCAGCACATTGGACACTCCCTCAGCAATGCAGAAATAGGTTAGTGTCCATGACAACAACAAAAATCAATAAGACCTTCTGTGAAAATTTAAACTACGATTCAATCTGAAACGACACTTGCATTTCCTTCAAAGCATCCCCAAACTAGCAAAATCAGTGTCTAAACAAGGAAATGTTCTGTCCAATTGATTGTAAAGACATCAATTTGGTATATTTTTTATTTATTTACTGTGTGGTTGTGATTCTGCGAGTGAATATGCATGTGCATGGGTGGTGATGATATTGGACAATTCAAAGCCTAGCAGCTATTTGTTTGCAAGTGTTTTAAATGCATCAAAGAAAACTTGTTGTTTTCTTTTTGATGAGATTTGAACTACCATTCATTTTCTTAAAGGCTTACATGAAAGGCAACTTGTTCTCAATTTGATGACATTGCTCTTTTGGGTCATGCACACTGACCACTTTGTGATCTCAAAAGATGCCTTTCAAGCCCCAAACCCCGCTGCCCCATCACACAGTCTGAGAATATGGCAGGTATGTTCTTATCATCTGTATAACATAGCTGCTTTCCACCAAGAGCAAGAAAGTTACAAAGTGACTTATTGTATTTGCAACTGTATGATGCACACTCGACAGTAAACAGTAAAAACCCTATAGAAGTATGTAGATAAGGTCCTTACCTATAGTAAACAGCTGAAATCCTAATAGAAGTGTGTAAAGACTTACCAGCCAACACATTTTCCAACTGCACATGACATGTATGAAAAAATCTAAAGTGCTTATTTAATCAGAATGGAGAGTTAAAATGAACTATGCACAGAACTAGAATTTTCCTTCATAGTTTGGATAACATTAAATAATTTTACTTGCCAATCAAAAGCTTCAGTTTGTTGGCTGCCAAAGAATGGATTTTTCACAGCAACACTGGTTCAATGATATTCAAGATTATGTGGTAGCCCAGAGTGGCCAAGTAGTCTAAAGTGCTCTCTAACCTGTCTGCGTGGGTTTGAGTCTTGGATTTGGCCAATGTGGGTGGGTTGGGATGGGGGGGAGTAATCAAGTTCTTCCTCCACCATTATTACTGGCCACCATGTATAGCCTATCTTGTGCTGAAAAATTGTGTTAAACCCTACTACTTACAACAACATTATGTGATGTCATACACAAGTAAATACATTATTGTACTGTAGCAATCACAGCCATGGCAAATATTGCCTGAAAAGACATCCCTTATGGCAAGATTTTAATAGGGCTATTGTAGCTGAAGCACTCTTTCTTTCACACAGCTTTCATAAACCTAATGAAGTTACTATGCTTTGTTCAATCACAATCACAATATAATAATCCACAGCAAACAAAAATGAACATAATTTGAATATGAACTCGGATATATTTCTCTAAATTCAATCTTCTTGTAAAATTTATCTAAATATATGAAAATAAAATCTAAAAATCAAACAAAGTATTTCTACAACTACTGGATGAAAACCATGCAATTTTCAAGAGCCTAATCTGTTTAAATGCAATATATACAATTTACATGCAAGATAAATACTTAACAATTGCAAAAACAAATGAAAATAGGCTGACTGATATTTTCTAATAAATGATGAGAATGGAATGCGCTAATAATACCAGCTGAATTAATAAACTTGTCAGAGAAACTGTCTTGTACATGTCACGAGAGGAATGTCTTGGATTCAACTCCCAATATGGCCATGCACTGATCATAACCATGACCACTTGTACCCACCTACCACCAAAAAAAGCCAGTTAATGATGGGTGACCCAAGACTTTTGTGTGTAATTAAGACAAGAACAAATCACTGGAAAGCTCGTCTAGTTATATAGTTATCTAATGGTTCAACACAACCAGTATTTAAGAGGTCCCAAATTCCACTCATGTACTAGTTGCATACATTTTCTCTCTTGACATGTACATTCAAGATGGCTGGACTAATTTAACCAAACTATTCATTGTTTCAAAGTTGTGCATACCAAAGTGAATGTGTCAGTTATTATTGAGGAAAATTAAAGGACTCTACATCCTTTCTTTCCCAAAATCTACAAAGTGCCTATCTGACATGCACCTCCATATCTGTATGGTCTAATTACATTGAATTTCAAAGTTTTGACATTTTTAATCATCCTAATACTACCAGTCATCTCAGAGTTTAGATATTAAACAAAATGGATTAGATTACAATTGAAAGTGGGCATGAGTAAGGTTTGAGAATACAATACGAGACCCAAAAGCTACAATACTACTAATTACAGACCTGCTGACCTTAGCAAAACCTTCACAGGAAGGCAGTTTGTTTTCTGGAAATTAAACCAAGTGTAATGTACTGCTATTGTTGACATGAAATACACATTTTAAAACTCGAAGTGTAAAGCGAGGACAAATATATGTTCAACTAAAATGTGTACAAATGGATCTTAACAACTTCCAGTACAGTTTCAAAAACTGCTATTACAAACGGCATGGAGATCTGTAGCTTCTCGATATATCTTCACAATTTGGGAGATATTTTATTCAATTCCAGATGGTGACGGCTTTAGTCTCAAACCCAAATCAACATGATATAATGTCCAATAAACATAATTGTTACCTTCTTTGGGGCTTTTCCTCAAGAATTATGACAATCATTTTTGTTTTTCTATAATGATTGGTTTAACTTTACAAGATGCCAACTAGCCTTTCATCTTCAACTTGTTTTTGGCTATTGGACATGTGTAGAAAACGTTTAGCAAAATACTGATGATACAAGCGCTTTGCATGAAAAACATTGGCAAATTAAAGAATCTGAGGCATTTCTATTTAAAAAGTCTGGTTTCCTAACTCCCATTTTATCCACTGTAAAACTCTGGATCCAGACCAATCCTATGTAAGCCAATATCAAAATTTGATGGCAGTGATCATATTTACATATTTGGGGGTAATTTCCTGTAATTTGTGGATCAATTCATTAAGATGCCATCAAATTGTAAGGGACGACAGGTCAGCAATACTTTATGAGAAACTTTAAAAATTGCAAAAATGCTTTAGTACAGAAAAAATTTCCCAGTGTTAACACATCCAAGTTGCAAATATGAAGTGCAAACTGTCCCCAATGTGTACATTAGAACTTATTTGACAAATTCTAAACCCATCTATATCATTTATCAGCAAATGCAACATGTTACTTTAAATGTTTTCTTCTTAAGTTTTGCTTAGACACAATGAAAAAATGTTTCAATATGAAAAAAATTAGACTAACCAAACAATTTGGTCTCCTCAAAATATTGAAAACAAATTGTAATATTTTATTTCCAATCACTGTTGGAGACCCATACTAAAATGATGCAAGAGTTTTGATTACACTTCTTAATTTTCTGTATTTAAATGGATTTGATGATGTTCTTTCCTTCATATTTGTAAAATACATTAAATAACAAGCTAATACTTAAAAAAAAATAAACAATTATCTAATAAAATTGATTTCATAATGCAGCAAAAAATCTTTCACAATCTGTAAATCAGGCAAGTGCAACTTCCTCTAGGGCAATAGTTTCCAACCTTTTTTTGGCACAACTATAAAAATAATATTTTTCTGAGCCTCATGACCCCATTTCCACATTTTTTAAAATCTAGCTACCCATCAAAAGCAAAACAGTTCAAGACAATCTAGAATATCCTTGTGAACATCATTTACATCAAGACCTTGGGGTTGGGAAGCAATGCACTAGGGCACAGCCATTTTTAAAGCTATGCCAAATGATGTACATAATCGAAACAAATTGGCCCAAGATTTAACATTTTTGTTTAAAACTATTACTTAAATGCAAACAAAACTCGATTAAATTATCTTTTTCAAAAAAACTTCCATCAACAAAACAAAATCAACAACAACAAAATACTGCTCCCAATTTAGATTTTAAAAGTATATAGTGAGAAGGAACTTGTTAAGTATAAATTGAGAGTACCAATTGTTAATTAGACCTGTAGAATTGTTGGAAATAACCTAAACATAGTAAAGGAAATAATTAATAATCTGTCACAAAGCAATACCCCATTGCAAATTCATCTTTACATAATTACCTGGGAAAGTCCTATACTGAAGAAGCTGATGCAGGACAGCATAGCTGAACTATTCCAAACAACTTCATACAAAAATCAGACCATACTGTTAAGACTAGAAATAATATCTGACAGCCATTATTACCAATATTGTTTGTAGAATGCAAGTTCTTTAAACATCTACATCTAGCTTCCTTGCAATCTTCAGTATGGCATAGTGTACATTTCTCCAACTATTATCTACTATTAACACACAGATAGGCATATATATCAACACACAGACAAGTAATCAGACAACTATAGGGCTAATAGTTGAAAAGAAAGGAAAAGAACAAACTCATTCAAAATAAAAACCAGATATTGGTTACCTATTTGTATGATGGCTAAACAATTTCAGATATTTTCATGTATACAATTTAATTACCATAGCAATGAATACTGCCAAGAAGTATATACAAAAGCACATCATTTACAAAATTCAAACTGACCCATACTCTATTCTCTATGCATGGTATCAAATGAATCCCTCTAAACATTACTTCAACCAATAATAAATACAAAGACAAAGAACAAATATCACAAGTGTAAATGTGACAAGTATGAGACTAAAAGTTTCTTGGTTCATTTTAACTTTACATGGTGGCTCAGTGGCTAGTATGCTGGATTCCTGATCAATATTTGGATCAGCCTGTGTCAGCTACCATGGCATGTCTCCGAATGATTAAGCACTTTATCATGAATACCTTGATACTCAATAATATTGCTGTGCTGGAAAGCACCAAACCAAACCAAACAATTACCTCAAACACATACCCCACCACAGTTCAGTTTCAACATATTCCCTGTAATCACTGTTAATAACAGCCTTGAAAAATTTACAAAATTAATCTGACAAAAATAAAGATCAATCAGCATAATTAACATAATCGAGACCCTAACACCATGTTCAAATGTAACATGTACATAGGTAAAACATTGATAAACTAATAATTAGCAATACTCCTACCACAATACAAATTACTTGCCCTACATAAAAAGTAATAGAAATACAGACAAAAGTAATATAGGCCAAAATTTTTAACAAGGTAAGGCATGGATGGTGATGACACGGTGACTACACAAGCTTTCCTTATTTATAGTATAGTTATGTAAAATGTGTATAGCAATTTCAGGCGTGTCCGCACAATACTGGCTATAAGATGCCAATTGAAAGGCAAGTTCCAAGAATGTAAACATTAAAGTTGAAGAATAAAAACCATTATCAAGTGAAAAAACTAAAAATACAAAATAAATTAGTGAGCTTTGGACAACTCATGAAATATAATTAGTATTGATCTAAAAAATTTAGGTTAGCAGTTTATTGCAAAAGAAAAATAAAATCATTAGCTGCAAATGTTCTTATTCTAAGAGTACTCACATGAGAACATGTAAACTGAAGCATAAAAATGCATCTGCATAATGGCTGTATTCTGTTTTTAAAACCCTAAGCACTTCGTATATACCAAGAATTAATTCCCTTTGCCCTCACACCCACTACCAGTGAAATATTTTTATATTCATCTTCAAGGATTATGAGTACAAACAAATAATACAGATCTGCCAGTAAACTAGTGAAAATCATGACTACATAGCACTGAGAACTGAGATTACAGATTCATCCAGAATACCTGCATATACTCATCTTCAAGTATAGTCCAACTGCAAACTGAACACAGCCATATTTGCCATCACGAAATGCACTGGCAAATCTGGGTCTGTGCAGTTTGTTAGGTGTAATCAGTACAAACACAGACCCTGATCTGCTGATGCAGTATGAGATGGCAGACCAGGGTCTATGTTGTTTCAAGTTGGATTCAACTTATAAGATAGTGCATACAATTGTACCAGTAATCCATTATTCGACCCTTTTTTTTATGTTTGTGGATTATAAACAAGTTTTTTCACAGAGGGAGGCAAAATATCAGTTGGGAGTGAAGAACCCATATGCAAGGTGACAAGAGGGTGTTATTATTGTGGAGAATAATTTTCATCATTCTAATAGAAACTGTACTCACTGTTGCAAGATTCTCATACAACCAATCATGCAAATTATGACAAATATTTTGTTAAAGATGTAACACAAGATATCTGATTAACTGTTAACAAAAATACAACATTTTTAACTGGTTTTCTCTTTCAAAAAGTGCACCTTGTTATGTTAGCAAACATAAAGGTGATAAATGCTATTTTATTCTCTTATTCATTTATACACAGTGGAGCCCCACTCCAATGCACTTCATTGCAAGATAAATTTGCATATAGTAAGGTCATGACTGGAATAGCAGGTTTGGGAGGATTTTTGTCTTAGATGACCCTAATTCACTGATACTACTCAAAACATCAGCCAAAGCTGAAAAGCATAAACATTATGTGAGCAAAGTTTCCAAAACCTATAGT